>JACCIC010000100.1:1050000-1587500 GCA_018907035.1 Sycobia sp. Sy_11
TAAAATTGTTCTCTCTTCGCCTTCGCAGTTTCTTTGAACGTCTCTGTTGCCCGAGTTTTCTGAAAGAAAAATAGAAAAATTTTCTATTTAATTTTACAACTGACGATTAATTAAAAATACCAAATTTTTAAATCTTGCAAATGTCTAATAGTAGACTAAAGTCCAATTGGCTTGTACATAAAATTTACGCATACCGAGTGCGTAACGAGATTTGTTATCCGCTGTTGCGCCCATAGAAAAACCTCTCCTGTTTAGTCGATTTCTTGGCCGCCGGCAGACTGCGATTTTACCCTCCTTTCACGAAATTTAAGGCTGCGAAATTCATCTCCCATGTTGCGGTTACCCTATATTTCGTTGCACGCACCTTTTATATCGCCGCTCCGCGCAACGCCAGGCCACCCCGCGCTGGGCTATGCGTAATTGGGCGACCCGATATGTCGTGGTCATTCAGCCTGGCAGCGCGCCATGTCTTACTCTCTGCTTGAAGGTGGCAATTTAATCGAATATTATAATATTTCAATTAAATACATAAAATACAAAATAATGGCAAGAACTATGAATGTACCTAATACGTGTGATTTATTATAGTCAGATATAATAAATTGTAATTATTATTCTTCATATATTACAATTTATAATTATTACATCTTAGATGTTTTGTGCGAGTGTACTAGTGTACTAGTTGCAATATCATATCATATCATTTTAATTGTACTTATGTCGACTGCCCATATACAAATTAATAAATATATATATATATATATATATATATATATATATATATATATATATATATCATTGATTGGACTGCAAGACCAATAAAAAAATAATTACTAATTTTCATATCATATCATGCCATACTAATTTATAAAGACAAAGCATGTTTTTGTTTGTACAAGATAAACAAAAAAACTACCGATCCGATTGCTCTGAAATTCAAAATATATATTCTATATTATCTTCGGAAGGTCATAGGTTGTGTTTTTGTATTGAAAATCATTTTATTTTCATCAATAAATTAAGTTGAAGGTCTTAGCATTTAGTTTCACTAACGGTCAACAGGTGGCGTTTTGAATCACAAATATCAACTAAAAGTAGCTTAAAATATTAATACCAGATCAGTTCATTTATATGATCATATCCAAATTTGGGACTATTATCCTAAAGATGGTGTGATTTTAGTCGGTACTATCCTTTTTTTCTTCATATTAATCTGATACTATCCACACCTTGTAGATATTTTTTGATTTTTGTACGTTATGTCAAGACCTTTCAAATGATGTATAGTATTGCCAGCTCTGTAGCGCTTTGTATATAACCGCGAAATTCATAAGACAAAAAGGCGGAAGGGACGTATTTGAGAACCTAATATAAAAATCTATATTACTGTAAATACTTAACTTTAATTTACCTTTCATCGCTTCTGTTTAAAAAGCTGCTTCAATGTAAATGTTCGAACAAAAAAAAAACAGTTTCTTGTCACAATTCTGAAGTTAATAGAATGTATAAAAATAAAAATATAATTTGATCTCACAATATCAGCTTCAATAACAAATATCATCTTCTATTGTCCGTACATGAAACTCCCCGTAGAAGTCGTTCCAAAACACCTGGAAATTGTATTCTACCGTTCCAACACGAATTTTCCCATAGAAGTTGTTCCTACATACCTGGACGTCGTTTTCTATCAACTAAATACAATACTCCCCGATTCAAATCGTCCAGAGGCACCTGGACATCGCACTCTATCATCCGAACACAAAACTCCCAATAGAAATCGTCCTGAGGCAACGAGATATCATCTTCAACTGCAAGTTGTTGACACACACACATCTCTCTCACTTACTCGCACTGGTCTCGCTCTTCGGTTCTCTTTCTCTCTCTCTCTCTCTCTCTCTCTCTCTCTCTCTCTCTCTCTCTCTCTCTCTCTCTCTCTCTCTCTCTCTCTCTCTCTCTCTCTCGCACTCCCAACTCGCAACACACACACACAAACACTCACATACAGAATTTCGTGATGATAAAAAACTCTATTTTGCCATCAGTTCTTGCATAGTTTGTTGCAAACTGAAAAAACATAGTCAACTCTGAAGTTCATATAACGAATAATAACAAAAATATAATTTGCTGGCACAAATTTGTTCAGTATGATTTGGCATACAGAACCATTTTATAAGAGAAGGAGAAAGAAAGACAAAGCGGCAGAGAGAGAGAGAGAGAGAGAGAGAGAGAAAGAGAGACGGATTTTCCCACGTAAGAGAAAATAAAATTTACAAAAATCAAATGATATCCATAAGGTGGGAGAGTAGTGTTAGATTAACCTATTGAATAAGTTGGATATGAACATTCGTTTGAGCTGGCTTGGTATTAATACTTTAAGCGGACTACTTTGAGTTGTTGTTCGTGATTCAAGATGCCACCTAGTGGTCGCTGGTGAAACTGATTGTTAAAACCATTAACTTAATTTAATAATGAAAGTAAAATGATTTTCAGTAAAAAGCTTAGCCTATGCCCTTCTCAAGATAACATAAAATCTACATGTCAAATTTCAGAACAATCGGTTCCGTAGTTTTTTCGGTTATCGTGCCCAAACGAAAATACGCTTTGTTTTTATAAATTAGTATGATATGATGATATGATATGGTATGATATGATATAATATGATATATATATATATATATATATATATATATATATATATACATGTTAAATACGGCTTCTATGGGGAAATATTGTATTTTTATGTATGGGCGGTGGAATACAATATCCCGATGCCTCAGGACAATTTTTATGGGGAGTTTTGTGTTTGGATGGTAGAATGCGATGTACGAGTGTTTCCGAACGACTTCCTCGTGGAATACCGTGTTTAGTTAGTAAGAACGGTGTCCAGGTATGTCGGGACGTCTTCTACGGGGAGTTTTGTGTTCGGACGGTAGAAGACTATTTTCAGGTATAACAGGGCGACATCTATGAAGAGATTCGTATTCTATCATTCGAACACCCAAACTCACATTAAAACTCGTCTCTGGATATCTGGACATCGTATTCTACCTCCCCAGCACAAAACTCTCTATAGCAGTGTTATTGTGTAAAAAACCAAAAACCTTAAAAAATTTGAGTTATGCAACTTAAGGTTTTTGATTTTTACTCAAAAATAAAGTGTTATATAAGAAGAAGTTAGAGAATAAAAAGTGTTTAGAATTCACCAACAAGTATATCTGAATTTTTTCAAGACTATTCGATGGATATTTCCAATTTATCATAAATTGCCGATTGGGAAAAATAAAAAAGTTGCTCAAAACTCAGTAAAAAAATTTAGACATATTCTTTGATTGATTCTAAGCACTTTTCATCTTATTGTTTTTTTCGTCGAATGCATTATATTCGAGAAAAAATCGCGAAAGTTTGGGCAAAATTTTGTGCTTCAGGCGCTATTTTCTAGTCGCCATATTAAATTTCTGGATTCGGGACCAAACTGAATTTAAAGTACAACTCATTTATGCACTTCTAGTTGAAAAATAAAGTTCTGTCAACGTTAACACAACAAGAAATTGAATTTAAAAAAAAAAAGAATCGAAATTTTGCATTTTTTTCGTAAACGTCGCCATATTGGATTTTTGAGTAAAAACTTCGTAATTCTAATACCAGAAATGGAAAGTAGAGAAAAAAATACTTAAGAAAAAGTATGTATAGTATAATACATCCGTGGAATATGTGATAGATTTACGGTTGAAAACAGAGTTACGATATCTCTGTTTTGGACGTTAATGGGTTAACGACTTAAGTGAGATGTGAGATTTTCTTTCTAAGATATGTGCAAGAAATAATTTTTAATTGTGAAAAATAACTTAAAATTATTAGCCGAAGTAAATACAATATGTACGTTTCGCCCTCAGTTACCTGCTGGGCACGTCAGTAGGACGGCAGGTAACCAATTCCTAGACGTATGATGCTTGCTAAAATCAATGAGAAGTTATAATATAAAGACGATAAAATTATCTATGGGAGAAGAATATTCTGTTAAAATGCGGGATTTGCAATCATTAATTGTACATATCTTAGAAAGTTATATAGCGATTTTTTGCTTATTCAGCTATTAACAAAAGGATTATTTTAGACGCGTCTATGAACTTAATTGAGTGATAATTGATATATTAAAGAAATAAAAAATGTTATATTTATTTTTAAGGTAAAATTTATATAGAGGTATATTAAATGTAACGTTTAGGTTAAGGCAATAGTTGATTAATTCATAATTTAATTAGAAAAAAATATTGAATTATGGAAAAGTAAACCAATTTCTATTGAATTGACTAACTATTCATTACTTATTATTAATTATATTCTTTTATAATGTCGCATATTTCATACGATTTTTAAAGATGAGACAAAAATTTAAGCATCGAAAAAGAATTTTTAGTTTATATTGTTGTGTTATTTTTATTATGTAATATTTCTGTTTTATATGTTGATTTCTGAGCTATTTAACGGTATTTTACAAAGTATCCATAATTTCAGTAAAAACAATAAATACTAGCTGTTCGATTAATAAATTTATGCATATCTTCAAAATATCTATAGAATTCTATCTATCGTCAATCAGTCAAAATTCATTTGACTGATCAAAATTATCTCCGATATGCAGTTTTGCGATTTTCTCATTTAATAATTTCTGCTTGAATTAAAGCAATATAGATATATTTTATAAATAAAAGAATCAATAATTAAAATATTGTACTGTGCAATTAATTAAATAAAAATACGTATTTACTGTTTTGATGTAGTCTAATGCTAACTACAGATTTATCGTTAATGTTTGTACTAAAATTATTATTAATATTATTAAAATTATTTGATTATTTACAGTTTATTTCACTAAATATATTTACATTAATACAGCTCAAGCAGAAATTATTGGAAAATACACAAAAAATGGATCCATACAGTTATATATGTAATTGAATAGCAAATAATTTTATAAAAATCGCGTGTTTACATATCGGAGGACATTTAGACCGTTAGAATTAGGTACTCTAGGAATTATCTACTTAGATGTCAATAATAACGGTGAGTTACATTCAAGAACATCCGCAAACAACATTAAAAATAGTCGCTTGTCAAAACTAACTAATAATATTGAAATATACTTACGAGAATTGATATTTATACATATTTAAATATACATAAATTTCTAAAAATGAATTTCAATAGAAGAAATAAAATTCT
The DNA here is from genome assembly GCA_018907035.1 of Sycobia sp. Sy_11. Taxonomy (NCBI): domain Eukaryota; kingdom Metazoa; phylum Arthropoda; class Insecta; order Hymenoptera; family Epichrysomallidae; genus Sycobia; species Sycobia sp. Sy_11. The sequence goes on from JACCIC010000100.1 coordinate 1,055,224, forward strand.
AAAATGTGTGTATTACTGCCTTAGCGATTTTGTGCGAGCGTGTGTGTGTATGTGTATAATTTCTATTATTAAAGTAATACAGTTAAGCTTTGACAAAAAACGTAAATCAACCTAAATTTCACGATTTAAAAAATTGTTGTTTACATTTGGATAAAAAGTATGATCCTCCATTAGTACTATTCTTAAATGAACAAAATTCAAAAAAAATAATTTTCAGTTTACAAATTATTTTAATTAAAAAATGATGAATGGGATGACCAGTACTAATACTTAAAATTAATCCTAATACTTAAGACTTGTAAATAATATATGTTTTTGGTTTTGTTTAGCATGAAAAATAGAATGGTTCCGTGATACGAATATGTCTTCCACCATGTGACATTCTGTCAATGTCTAACAAGTATCGAAAGCGCAGAAATTGGTTTTATAAATAAGTACCACATTCCCTACAGGGTTTTATAGAATTATATGTAAGTTCGTGCTTTTGATGTATCTATTATTACAGAGAAGACAAGGTCGGAAGATGTTTTATGCCTTTGTCTACTCCGCGCATGCGTGCAAATGTGCAGACAAGTTTTTCAGTTCAGTAATAAGCCACTGAATATACTATCCATTGTACATTATTCACACTGAAAAAATTACTGTTAAAATTATAGCAAACGACAAACAATTTCACAGAAAGCGAAACATAGAGAATTTTTTTAGTACAATGTAAAGAACATAGTAAAAAATTCATGTAGATGTAGTTCGATAACAGTTATGATATTTACTGGGAAATTTAAATATCTTCTTGCAAAATAAAGAGATGAGATATTCGAGAAATTATAGCGAACATCTATACAAGGTCATCGAGTAGTATGAACAATATATTTTGATCGAAAAATATCGGACAATCTCAATTACAATTGAATTGTACTTTTGTCGACTGCCCATATAAATTAATAAATATTTTTTTATTGGTCTTACAGTTATAGAATTACCTAATCTAATCTTACGTTTAGATTAGTCCCTAATGAGGAGCCGTAGCGAGCTCGAAACGTTGGACAAGTCTTCAATTAGGTAAGGGTGTTGGGGACAGTCAGACTGCACTTTACTAACAAAGAATTTTTTCAGCTAATATTTTATTTTCAGATTAGTCTACGGGGGTGAATGTAAACAAGGACAGTCTGACTGTCATTATAATTTTAATTTTTTATTTTATTTTTTTAATTTTATTTTATTTTTTATTTTTATTTTTATTTTATTTTTAGATTGAATTGATTGGACTGTAAGACCAATAAAAAAATATTTATTAATTAATCAATCTCAATTACCCCTGATAAAGAATTCATTTATTTGTTTATAAATTTTAGTAGTGTACGCTTCCCCATATGTAGATATCTTAAGGTTGGAAGTAACATAGGCTATATTCACAGGAGAACCAAATCTTACAACTAGTGGAAATATGTATATAATTAGTCTAAAAAATGAACACCTTATCCTTATGTTATAGAAATCAATATTTTTTTCATTTGATTTTAGTTAAAATTTCGTTTTTACTGAATAATCATTAGATTTTTATTAAATAATAATATCCTATATTTTTTAATTCTTATATTTTATAGGATGGCACTTTTTATATTGCTTTCTTCTTTTTTTGTTAAATATATCTGAAAATTCAAAACAAGTTTCAATGTAGATATAAATACATTGAAAATTCTGGTGATTATTCTCAACGTTCAATATAGCACTAGTTATCTACCAAATGATGAAATCTGACCCGAACTGGTGCATTTAAACTCTGTACGTGAACTGAATCGGTAAAAATTATTTTTCCTATATAGACAATGAACGTCCTGGTGCAGCGAAAAAGTTCGAAGACGGAGAATCACAAGCGTTATTGGATAAAGACGCTACCCAATTTCAACTAAAATTCGTACATACATTTAATGTTATCAGAAAAAATTTGCCTACTTTTAAACGTTATGGAAAATATCCAAAAGTATGAAAATTAGGTGACACATTAATGGAAAGATAGACAAATGTAAAATCGAAAATCCGTTTGTGAAATGCTGTTTCAACAGTTCCAAAGAAAACCTTTTTTGCACCAAATTATCACCGAGTACGAAAAAGAGATGTTAATCGAAAAACGGCAGAAATGGGCACGAAAAAATGATAAAGTTATCTTACATGACAACTTGCCGTCTCATACTACCACTTTAAACTGCTAAAGAACACATTGAAAGCACTTAATTGGAAAGTGTAATCGCAGTCTCCGTAATCTCCAGACCTCGATTTACCTCGACCATGTCCGATTATCACCTCTCTCCTCGAAGAGATGCTGCAAATGGCTTGTCGAATAGTTTGTTCGAAAGAGAAAATGTTTTTTTTTATAGGGTCCATTATTTGCCTGAAATAAGGGTCAAATATACTGAATCCAATGTCTAACACTTTAAATAAAAAAATTGCAAGATTCTTCTTATAATTAAATGCTTTCTTTATTGAAAGAACCGGAAAATTTCAAGTTACATCTTGATAATATTATACACTATTATATTTTGCAAATACATGCTCGATATTTTAGTTTTTACACTATTGCACAGTGCTGAAAATGAAAATACAGTTATCACTGACGTTTTTAATAGAGCTCTATCTCGGATTAAAAATTTAATATCTGACAGATATTAGACTATTTCTAATTTATGATTTCCATTTTTACTATTCTTTACTATAAATATTTTAATATAATCGTATCTCAAATTATATTCATTCATTTAATTCGAATTTTATTCTTCTCTTATAACATTTCTTTTTAATGAATCTTAAAAAAATATTTGTAATAATGAATTTAAAATTATATTTCAGATGGAGAAAGTAAGATAGATAAATTTAAAATATGTTTAGAAAGTTCATTACTTAATTTGAACGAACTAAGGCAGCTATCTTGGTCTGGAGTTCCCGCAAAATTACGATCTATTACTTGGAGGCTGTTATCTGTGAGCTGTCTACTTATTATTGATTATATATTATTATTTCTTATTTTAGATTTCTGAGAATTCTCTTTTTACTACAGGAATATCTTCCAGTAAGTTTAGAAAGAAGGCTGCATGTTTTGGAGAGGAAACGTCTTGATTACTGGAGTTTAGTTAAACAGTACTATGAGTCAGAAAGAGATGAAGCTTTTCAGGATACATATAGACAAATCCATATTGACATCCCCAGAATGTCGCCACTTATATCACTTTTTCAACAACCAGCTGTTCAGATGATATTTGAAAGAATTCTGTATATTTGGTCCATTCGTCATCCAGCTTCTGGATATGTTCAGGTAAAAGTTTTTCAGTTTGCTTCATTTTCCACGACTTTACAAATATTTCCAATATATTCATTTATTAGTAATTTTTTAACGGAATAGATGATTCGTTTTGAATCTTCAGATATATCAAAATAAATTTTATACCCTGAAGAATCAAGTAGACACTGTTTTGTGAAATGCCATCTAACAACTATTCAAGTCTAATAAAATTGAACACAAGCCATGGAGCAGCCGTGACTTGGTAAATAATCTGGCATAGAAAAATAGTAAATGTCCTTACCACCTCAATCAATGACTACCCAAAATTCGCTATACATATTAAATATTTTCATTAATTTTTTAACTTTGGAGCTTTGTACATATTAAAAGAGAACGAAATTACTGAGTTATAATATTTTGTGATAGAAGGTTCAATGGAATGGACCGTAACTTCCTTTTTACAGTTTTAAAGTAGTTTAGATTCACGTATCGCTTAATTCAATTCAATTTCTAGAAATCGGTTGCTTCTTACGATTGAGATGCTGGAATGGAATGCGGAAATCATGAATTTCTTCAAACTGACGAATATTATCTACCAATCATTAAATTGTGCAAGTAATAATCTCACAGAAAATGAAGTATATTCAGTGGACTTAGTGTTGAACAAAAATCAAAATATCACGATTATCGAAGGAGATATAGATGTTGCTAACATTCTTTGCTCTCGCTATGTCTGTCATCCATTCTAAGTCTGGCTACCAGAGAAGTTATATAAATAGCCGTCAGGTCCATCTGTAAAACGCTAGGATTCTGTGCTAATGTAATTACTATCCCTGGACTGCTATTCATCCTATATACGAGGATGAGTTGAAAAGTTTTTGCTTAATTTCTCAACATAAATTCCATCAAAATTGATACATTTTTGTAGCAATGTTCTAATGTAATTATAGCATTTACATAGTTCCATTTGTCAAGTCTCTGAAAATACTCATTTACAGTGACTTTATGGTTTCATCTACAGCTATAATTTGAAGCAAAAATTTCTCTGGGATTTCGCTTGTACAGCGCGAAATTCTCGATAGAAATAGCTTTCCCTGTTAGTTTTCATCGAGTATTAACAATTTCGGCACCTACCAACCACAGAGCTTCTCTATGCTCAAATGCTCATATAAAATATTGCATAGGTGTTCCGTTAACATCCTCTTAAATTCAGCTGTCTCACTGACCTTTAATGTACAGACTCCTACCACTATTTGGTGAATCTTTTCAGGAGTGGTGACCTCAAGTGGGCATCTTAAATGAGGTACATCAGCAGTGATCGGACGACCTTTTTTAAATTCTGGTGGTTGAACCTTTCAATACGATGGAGCGAAGTCTTTCAATGTAGAATTCCATGCTTTTTTAATTTGAAGTGACGTTGGTCCTTCTAAACAGAAGATTTGATGACGGCACGCTTTTCTACTTTTTCTATTTTCACATAATGAATAGGGGCTTCGTGTGCAGTAGGCTATTAAATGTATGAAGTCGGGCATTAAGTAATGCAACAATATTCAAAAATCGAGTGTATTTAAAAATTAAGGTACATCGATGCGATCTCCTTCATAGTAGTTTCCTCCCGTATCTATACGCTTATTCCAGCGAGTTTTCCAGTTTTCGTAATAATTCTGGAACACTTCTTGTGGGATATCTCGGAGTACCCTCGTTACAGATTCTTGAATGTCTTCAACGGACTCAAAATGTCGACTTTTGAGGAATTTTTTCAAATGCAGAAATAGAAAAAAGTCGCAGGGTGACATGTATGATGAATAAGACGGTTGTGATATCGTTGCGATGTCTTTAGACGTGAAAAATTGAGAGACACTGAATGCACTGTGACAGGAAGCATTGTCGTAATGCAGAATCCAAGTTTTCGCGATCCCTGCACGCAGTCTGAGCATCCTTTTTCGTAATTTTTCCAGCACATTGCAGTAGGATGCTTGATTTACGGTTTGTTCAGCTGGTACAAACTCTTTATGAACCAACCCTTTGCTGTCGTAGAAGCAAATGAACATGGTTTTCACTTTGAACTGGCTCATTCTCGCCTTCTTTGGCCTTGACGCTCCAGGGGACAGCCACTATTGGCTTTGTCGTTTAGTTTCGGGGTCATATTAAAAGAACCAACTTTCATCAGCAGTAATAACTCGATCGAGAAGAGTAGGAACACTTTCAACCTGCTCGAGACAATCTTAAGCGATGTTGATGCGGTGGATTTTTTTCTCATCTGAAAACTCGTTCTTCGGTACCATGGTCGCACACAGCTGTTTCATGGCGAAATCTTCAGTTAAAGTCCTTCTAACTGTTTCCCGATTAATGTTCAACTCGTCAGCCAACATTCGCATCGTTAATCGCCGGTATTGATGAACCAAGGGTGCTGACGCGCTGCGCAAAGACGTGGGTTCGCATTGGAATATGCCTTGCATTCCGCGCCTCGTCTTTGACGCTCTCACGGCCTTTTTTAAAATCGGCATGCCACCGAAACACCTGAGTGCGACTCAGTGCATCACTACCATACACTTTAAACACTTTTTCATAAGTTTGAAAGTTTGCACCGTTGCTTTAAATTTCTCTGTTCCATTTTCGTGACATGCACTACTCGCGCCTTGTTACAACACTAAACAGCTGGCGAATAAATGATCGTACAAGGTTCGTCAAGGTCTCAATCGAGAGAGTGGAGATCTACTATTACAGTGGCGAACTTATAGGTTCACAGTATTACCACAGGCCGAGGAATAAAATCGAGCGAATTGTCTAACCTTGTATGCTAACCGTGTCATCGTTCCGAAAAATTATACGTCGACTTAGTGAGTTTACTACTATAGAATACATAACACAAATTAGTCCTACCAGAACCATTTCTAGGTCGGATCGGAAACTTTTCACCTCACCTTTTTTCCATACATGACATGCAATGTACACTTTCTACTGTACAAAAACGATTATTGTTTTCCCTGTTTCATATTTCAAGACTGTATTTTCCCAATTAAATACTTCAGCCCTTAAGCTTTCGTATATTTGCTGTTTTTTAATTCCAGTTAAGTGGTACCTATCCTCCAATCAAACGGTTATACCTTAGATCTCTCATTTCGTTCATTAGATTTATTATATTATGAGAATGTTGAAAAATATATTCTTGGTACAAATAACTATAATGAGTATGAATTTATCAAACCGGTACCTCAATTATGAAAAGAACTAATGTATTAGTTACTTAGACCGTAACATCTACAAGTATAATTATGAATCATGAAATGATGAGAAAATTTCCTACTTAACGATGGCTTGAACATATTTTGTTGATTTGGACACAATTTTGTTGATACTTAGAATTTGTTTATCATTACTTACAAGAATCTTTATCTTCCTTCCATCATTACATCTTCTCATTGATAACTATTGTACTCTGTGTAATTTAATCAAAAATTGTGAAAATTAATGATCAATAAATAAAATTTCATTGGCATTGGACAAAGAATAAAGATATAAAACACTACATCTCATTCAAGATGAAAAGAGTATAATTCCTAAGTCTAGAAAAATTAAATTATTCTTCCTACATTAATACAATTTCATATAACATTTCAAGTGATATTATATAATTTGAAAAATATATCTTTAAATCCAAGAACTATTAGATGCGCACCTTTGCTTCCACCGTTTTTCGCGAGATAGTTGCAGCGATAATTAGCGGTTGAAATAGACAGATCAAAAAATTTTAACAGTAAGGTCGGACATCTGACAATATAACTATAGTACCTATTAGTAATTTTTTGCATCAGAAGTTACTTCTCGATCGAAGATGTCAGTTTTTAATCCCAATCTCGTCATTTAGGGAAGTGTTGATTTTCTGCTTTAATTTGATGAAAACTGCGGCTTATCGAATACTCTTAAGTGCTTATGGTGAGATTGATTTTATGGAAAGAACTTATCGTGAGTGCTTTTAATGCTTGAAAAATGACGATTTTGATTTCGACAATCAGTACGGCGGCAAAAGAGACAAGATATTCGAGGCTGAAAAATTGAGGGTATTACTTCGGTAAACTCATGCGAAATGCAAGAAGGATTATCAGAATCTTTGGAAGTTATTTAACAAGCACATTCGAAACGTCTCAAAGCCATGAGAATTATTCAAAAGCATGTAAATTGGGTTCCGAACTAATTAAAGCCAAAAGATGTTGAACGGTATTCCTTTTCCTGTGAACAACTGTTTCAAAGATAGAATCGAAAGCGATTTTTACATTGTAGTGCAAGCAGTGCCGAATAATGGGTCTACTACGATAGTTCTAAGCGCAGCAAATCATAGGGAATCTCCGAACATACCACTAGATCGACGCCCAGGCCGAATTTTCACGGTGCCAAGGTTATGCTCTATATTTGGCGTGATCCGCTTGGTGTAGTGTATTATGATTTGTTAAAACCGAACGAAACCATTACAGGGGATCGGTATTCAAAATATTTGATGCGTTTGAACTGAGCATTGAAAGAAAAATGGCAAAAATGACATAACCCATTAAGTCGAACTCATCAATGAGAAATCTTATCCCACGCGCCGTACTCTACAGGCTTTGCTCCATCCAACTGTCATTTGTTTCGATCGATGGCACATGGCCTAGTTGACCAGCATTTCCACTCTTATGAATAAGTCAAAGAATGGATCACGTCAAAACATGCATCGTATTGTCGAAATGGTATCCGACAGTTGTCCCAAGTTTAGAAAAAAGTAAAGCCTAATGATGAACAGTACTTTGAATCATAAAAAGATAATCACTTTTTAAGAATCAAGCCTCAAATATTAGAATAAAAATCGATGAATAATGTTGCGCATATAATGAATATTAGCACTCTGTTACTGCATGGGTAATATTGTTCTTGAATACCAATTCATAGCAGGAGCATTTGTGTCATTTTTTAACTTAGTTTGTAATTCTTGATATTCTCATCTCAACTTATCCAATTGGATTGTAATTCAAGAATATTAATTCAGGACTTCATAATATATCTTGATATATTTTGTTTCTCATTAATAAATCACTGTCTTGGGGATTTTTTTTAATACATGAAAACATCGTTAGATACATATAATTTTGCATTTCTAGACAAACATAATCTAATTATTTATTGTCCTATTATTAGTCTGTATTGCTGGCTGAAGTCATTTAATTATATAATTGCAAAAAATTCACGAGCTTTCTTGTACCGGTGTTCCAAGCAGCAACATGGATTTCTCAAGTGTAGATTCCCTGCCATAAATATACTCCATTTCAATAAAGCAGGTTGAAAGTGGCAGGTTGAAAGTGATCCTACTCTTCTCGATCGAGTTATTACTGCTGATAAAAGTTGGTTCTTTCAATATGACCCCGAAACTAAACGACAAAGCCAACAGTGGCTGTCCCCTTGAGCATCAAGGCCAAAGAAGGCGAGAATGAGCAAGTTCAAAGTGAAAACCATGTTTATTTGCTTCTTCGACAACGAAGGGTTGGTTCACAAAGAGTTTGTACCAGCTGAACAAACCGTAAATCAAGTATTATACCGCAACGTGTTTGAAAAATTACGAAAAAGAGTGCTCAGAATGCATCCAGAGATCACGAAGACTTGGGTTCTGCATCACAACACTGCTCCTGGTAATAGTGCGTTTAGTGACTCTCAGCTTTTGGCGTCTAAAGGCATTGCAATGTTGTCACAACTGCTCTATTTACCGGACATGTCACCCTACCACTTTTTCCTATTCCCTCATTTGAACAAATTCGTGAAATTTCGACGGTTTGACTTCTTAAAGACATCCAAGAATCTGTGACGAGGGTACTCGGAGAGGTCCCACAAGAAGCGTTCCAGAATTGTTAAGAAAACTGGAAAACTTGTTGGAATAAGTGTATAGATGGATAGGAATACGAGCATCCTCAAGGGCAGGCTCACAAATAACCATTATGATTATTATAAATCTAATGCGATTATTATTATTATATTATTAGAAAAAAATTTTTTTTTCAGCGGCTCGGTACAAAATTAGTCGAACGGTGGGGTAAACACCGGATCGACTAATTTTTGGTATATCAAAGGGCGAGTTTTCCGTGATAACAGCATTGTTCTCTCGGCCTTACGTTCAAAAGAAGCTCCCTAGAACTATCCTGAATCCAGAGATCTAGTAATCCTGCTTCCGTCCGAAACTTCCGAATAGTAGAGTCGCAATCTTGGTTGCGCGGCATTCCGTTAAAGACCAGCAGGCTCTATACTATCCCGACCGAATCTGAGTTGAACTTGATCCTGGTTACATAGCACCCCATTAAATACCAGCGGCTTCACTAAAATATCCTGTCCTATTTCCTGACGAGACTTGATCCTAGTTGCGCGGTGCTGCGTGAAAGATCAATGACCTCATCAAAAACTCCTCCTGCACCCTAGAAAGGCTTGATGTTGTTTTCGTGGCGCTCAACGGTAAGGCTTAGCGGTCTCGCTCCTAGCCCTGAACGATCCTGAGTGCACGGGTACTGCCGTGTTTTAGTGCTTGCGAAAAGAACCTGGTGCTGGATTGACTGACCAGGGCCCGCGGCTCAACCTGCCGGAGCCACAAAGTAACAAGCATCGGGCAACGATCAGATAACTCATTATAGACCAGTAGGCTTCATTTTACCAAAATCCCCTTCATCCCCAGTAATTAGAAAGATAATGTTTGAAAATATTATAATAAGTGCAGGGATTAAACTAAATAATTATGAATAAGTAAAAACGTACGTTCCAATCTGTGTTATTTATATTAATTTAAGAATATACTTCGCTTTACTTTATGACTAAAAATGAGTTCGGTTATTTTTCCAATTTCACTGAATAATTCCCTTTTCTTTCAAACTGATCCTGGTGCTACCGCGTAAGTTACCTCGAGGCGCAAAGGAAAACGTTACAATATTTTATAATCCAATAGCGTATTAAAAAATAAAAAAAATATAATTGAATTATTTTCTTTATATTTTAATTAAACACATAATGTAATCAATAATGAAATAACTGAGGCCTACGATGGCTCGATCGCTAGAGCGAAGAACTAGTAACTTGGTGATCCGAGTTCAAATCCCGGTCTCGGCGGATTGACACAAGCACCGTTGTAATAATTTACAATGCTTTGTTTACAAACACATCGTAGACCTCCGTCGCTGATTAACACCGATATATGGAAGAATAAATAGAGCAACGTTAAATAACATAAAAAAAAATCAATAATGAAATAACTAAAAATAATTTTTTCAATAGATTTACATTTATTAAAAATTATTATATATGTATTTTGTTTAAAAACACTGTATCATAGCAACTGTAAATGACTGTTTTCTTATCGTATTTCATTTTTATTACTTTTCTGCAGGTTTTACGATTGTTCTCCATTTCAATATTATAAAATAAATTAAATCATAGAATTTTAGAAACTTCAGATTAAAGAATAAATAAACATCTAAATTATTACTAACGCTTCCTATACACAATTGCAATTCTTTACATCAGTCTCTCTCAGTTATATCCTTTAGGTACTGTGAGAAAATTATATGTTGCATCTTTTACACTAATTACATCTGTATTCATTTTGTCAATTATATTTTTTTTAACAAATTTTTAAACAACTCTAAAAACTGTCTAAAGTAAGCAATATCGTGTACATTTAAGTCTACTATATTTTTAGTTCTATTATCTGTGATTAATAGTACACATTATATTTCAACTATCAATAACGATCATTACCATAAAAATAAGAAATGGATAGGGTTTCTATAAGAGATCTAATTTCGATAATTTAATAGTTACACTCCATACGTAAAATCTTCCAACAATTTCTCTTCATGCAATTTTATATGTATTCATTAATAAGAAAATTTAAAAATTGAAGGGTATGAATGATCTGGTGACGCCATTCTTTCTGGTCTTTCTACAAGAAGCTGTGCCGATTTCTTCATGGCAAGACATTGAAAGTTATGATGTAGCATCCTTATCAAAAATACAGCGGGATATCATAGAAGCTGATAGTTTCTGGTGTTTATCCAAATTTCTTGATGGTATTCAAGATAATTATATTTTTGCCCAATTAGGAATCCAGTATAAAGTCAATCAATTAAAAGAACTGATACAACGAATTGATGGTATGTTATTAGATGTTATGTACATACAAAATAAATAATGAGTATAAAATTATAAAATATTTTTTACAGATTTATTATTCAAATTAAAACATATTAGAATTCGTTTAGTATTCCAAAATACAATTATATTTTAAATGTTTTAGCTCCCTTGCATCAACATCTCAATCAACATGGTGTTGATTATCTGCAATTTTCTTTCCGCTGGATGAATAATTTATTAACAAGAGAAATTCCATTACACTGTACAATTCGTCTTTGGGATACGTATTTAGCGGAATCAGATTGTTTTCCATCTTTTCAATTGTATGTTTGCGCAGCTTTTCTTTTGCGTTGGAGAAAAAATCTTTTACATCAATCAGATTTTCAAGTAAATATAAACTCCATTTTTAAAAAACATTTTTAAATTTCTTTTAAAATCTCTATTTTTAATTCAATATAAATGACATCATAATCATTTTTTAAACTATGTTCAAGAATATATATTTTTCGAGACTGTTTTGAAATTAGATACAGAAAGTCATGAGATTCTTATAGAAATAGATAATATTGAGCATGAGTTCTAATGCTAAAATACACATATGTATGAATACACATGAAAATATATGTTAGCGTTCAGTGTGTCTTGTGAATGAATGTGACATCTAAATAGAAAAAACTTGACTTCTACTGATGGTATGTGTGCCTGTTAATCAAGAGTTCTCAGCTTAAAATTCAGGTCATCAAGGTCGCAGAGATGCGTTCTTATATATAATTTCCTCTTAATGACAATCCTTCATTGTAGAAACATTTTTAGATGAAAATTCAATTTTTATGGAAGTTCGAAAGTACAGAAAAACCCACGGAGACAGAAAAAGCAGGTATATGGCTTTTACTTCCGACGATCTGTACTCCCTTCTACGGCAGCCGTTCTCCATATCTGCTGCTCAATGGGAGTGCAATAATGGTCACCAGAATTTAGCAGCTCCTCCTGACTGTAGTTTACGAACCTTAAGCAATACAGTCTCCGAAGATTCAATCGGCGGTTTCAGTGACATTGGCTGACAAATTGATAATGACCGATACTTGTAGAACTGCTAGTTTTCGAATGAGAATGTATCTTTATCACCATTCAACCAGCATTCAACGTTACCGAAAGGAAGTGCGCAAGATGGACAGTTCAAATCTAAACCTTTGCTATTCGAAAAGAGGCGCAGCTGCTCATCGCCAAGACTATGCGCTTCATGAACCAGGCTTTTATCGCGTGCATCTGTACAAGGTCGCTAACATCCAGGAGCTTTTGAACAACTATACCTTTGCGAAAGCGATAATTTCCCTTCAGACTGTCAACGTCTGCGTGAAAGAGTGAAAAGGATCCTGGTCTCATTTCCAGCCATCTTGGATAAGGAACTACGATCGATAATATTCCACCTACTCGCGAGATTGTGAGAACCAACAATCATATCTTATAATTATGACACGGAAAGAATAAGTCGGGGTGAATAACAATTTTTACAATGTATTTATTAACAATATTAAAGTGCGATACAATATAATACGGTAGCTCGCGGGCTACCCACTCCTTGCAGGTTCAGCGACGCGTGGGAAAACTATGATAGAATACGGGAAGATACGGATATGGACGGGGACACTGGAACGATACGGAAACGGACACGCGGGGAATACAATTATAACGGAAACGGTTGTTTACGTGAATCAATGATTTCACATATATTACAACAATGCACACGGGCTAACTCGACCTAACTAGCGACGCGCAAATATCAATACAAATAAGGCAAAACTACTTGCCGCGAGGAAGCTGCACCTGTCTCTTTGGCCCTTCCTCTCTTCCACTCACTCGCTCGTCGGTGCAGGCGTCCTTCGTATGGAGCGGTTCGCTCTCTCTCTCTCTCTGTCTCTCTCTCTCTCGCTCGCTGACGGCGTTGGTGCTGGCGGCGTCGCTCGTCCTCTTTGTAACTCGAGTGCGGAGATGCCGAGGATGTCCTCGACGGCTACGGAGACGTGGATACATCACGGGCTGCGCTGTGGGTGGCAAGAGCCTCCTTGCCTGATCTCGGTGCCGAGATATGGTGGATCGGAAAATTTGGACGTGCTGGCCTCCGAACGTCCGGGGCTGTGGTTCTAGGTTAGAACGTGCTGCTTTTCGATACGATACTCTGCATGATGGAATGCGCAGGAATAAAGAAAAGCGCTCTTATGCTCTTCGTTGCTCCGTTTTTATTTGAACTCCGCGCACTGTCGCGTTTCGCGAACGTGGTAATCCCGATCGCGCGCGAGCAGTGGTTTTAAAGTCGCGAAAATACACGACCGCGAAAACGGTCGTCACAATGTGTGTGTGTGTGTGTGTGTGTGTGTGTGTGTGTGTGTGTGTGTGTGTGTGTGTGTGTGTGTGTGTGTGTGTGTGTGTGTGTGTGTCTGTGTGTGTGTGTGTGTGTGTGTGTGTCAGATTAAAACTGTCAATTAAAATATAATGACGAACAAAACCTAAGTAATATGTTCTAATTTTAATAAAATATCAAAAGCCGCTTTAATACATATATTAAGATAGATAAAAAGGTTCGTTGTTGCTAATAAAAAGTATTGTTGCTTGAAAATTCTTTTAATTTTTATATTGCTTTAATGTATAATTAATATTGTTCTTCTTGCATTTCTTGATTATTAATGAATTTCTCTTTTGATAAACATTTTTGCATGTAATACAAGTTAAAATAATCCTCGATGTATATTTTCGATGCAGTTGTAGTTTATTTATTAATATTAAAATGGCAGTAGTCCTTACGGCTTGCATCTCTACAGGCCTTTAACAGTTCTAAATTCTATCAGGATACTGTATTTACGGTCAATTCACAAACTTGATTAGCTATTGATTCGCATATTGTCTAATGCGATAGAGAGTTAAGCCCGTAGTTTGAGTATGAGGTCAATGCAAGCTTTAATCGATCTATTGAACATTACTCGGTTTCACTCAAAATAGATTCTGATATATGTGGAGTTTGATACCATGTTTCAGTTTGTAATAATCGAGCCATTAAGGACTAACTAATCAAGTTGGTGCAAGTAGTTAACGGGAAGATAAGCGTGCTCGAACGTGCAAGTCCCATTACGATCCGAATCGAAAACACTTTAAGTAGTGGAATTTGAATATTTTATAGTGCTTGAAGTTGTAAGGAGATTTCGCGCATCTTTAAAAAGTTAACTTTGAAACCGATTACCTGTGATAAGAATTCTTTCAGAGCTTGATTTCTATAGACCCTTGAACTGGATGTCGCATTTAGACGGGCAACTCCCGACAAGCGTAAGGAGAGAATAGTTAAGTAATATAATTAATTTAATTTAAATAATTAAACCGAAGAAATTAAATATTTTCGTTAAATTAGTTTTTAAGACGGGAATCACATACCAAAAAAATATGCATGGGTCACATATGAAAATACATGTATAATCAAGGAGCGCGGTCGCGCTCCAAAGGCAAATTATGGGTACTACAGCCTTTAGACGACCGTGCTATTACATTTATATTGATTTGTGAGATTTTCAAATAATTGTTATGTCAATATTAATCCATTATATTACTTCTAATTATGCTTAGTAGAAAGCTATTATACTACGATTCAAAAGGAATTTTTATGCAAAACTTTTATTTATTAAAGTTATTATGCAGTGAATTTTTCTTACTCCGTTTTTAATATCTTTCTAGTTATTTAGTGTTATCCTTCCGGTGAATACGCACTATATTTTCGTATTTTCCAGCATTCCATTACTAAAATATAGCCAAAGCAAGAATAAGTTTTCCTTGTAATCGGATGCATAAATAATCAGTTAAATTTAAATAATTAAACCGAAGAAATTAAATATTTTCGTTAAATTAGTTTTTAAGACGGGAATCACATACCAAAAAAATATGCATGGGTCACATATGAAAATACATGTATAATCAAGGAGCGCGGTCGCGCTCCAAAGGCAAATTATGGGTACTACAGCCTTTAGACGACCGTGCTATTACATTTATATTGATTTGTGAGATTTTCAAATAATTGTTATGTCAATATTAATCCATTATATTACTTCTAATTATGCTTAGTAGAAAGCTATTATACTACGATTCAAAAGGAATTTTTATGCAAAACTTTTATTTATTAAAGTTATTATGCAGTGAATTTTTCTTACTCCATTTTTAATATCTTTCTAGTTATTTAGTGTTATCCTTCCGGTGAATACGCACTATATTTTCGTATTTTCCAGCATTCCATTACTAAAATATAGCCAAAGCAAGAATAAGTTTTCCTTGTAATCGGATGCATAAATAATCAGTAATAAAAATATAACAATTGAATTGTACATTTGTCGACTGTCCATATACAACTTAATAAATTTTTTTTTTATTGGTCTCACAGTCCAATCAATTCAATCTAAAAATAAAATAAAAATAAAAATAAAAAATAAAAATAAATAAAAAAATAAAATAAAAATACAAAATAAAAATAAATAAAAAAATAAAAAAAAAAATAAAAATAAATAAAAAAGTAAAATAAAAATAAAAAATAACAATAAATAAAAAATAAAATAAAAATAAAAAATAAAAATAAATAAAAAAATAAAATAAAAATAAAAAATAAAAATAAATAAAAAAATAAAATAAAAATTCAAAATAAAAATTAAATTAAAATTATAATGACAGTCAGACTGTCCTTGTTTACATTCACCCCCGTAGACTAATCTGAAAATAAAATATTAGCTGAAAAAATTCTTTGTTAGTAAAGTGGAGTCTGACTGTCCCCAACACCCTTACCTAATTGAAGACTTGTCCAAAGTTTCGAGCTCGCTACGGCTCCTCATCAGGGACTAATCTAAACCTCATATTCTAATCTATATATACCCATCCCCACCACCAAATTTAGTAAATTAAATATAAATTCCCCCTCTACGCAAATTGTCCAAAACCAATCAATTTAATAAGGAATGATAAACACTGTCCAATCTACCAGACTCTAACATTAAATTCACATTATTTCGATTCCTGGATATGTGAATACTTTCAAGACTCTCCCGTTTATACTTATTATTAATACCATGTTCCAAAATATCCACATTCACAAAATCAAAAGAATGTAAAAACTTTAAACAATCCTCTTTTCAACCGGAAGTAATATGTGAGCTTAATATGTGAGTTAACATCAATTCCTGCACTATGTTTCTTTTCGGTATTATAAATGTCAAACAATCTCTCAGCAATTAATCTATTAATAAATTGAATTGGATAACCATTATTAATGAAAGTCTCTCTTCTAACATTAAATTAAAAGGTGTCATTGACAGAGCAATTAAATTGTCACATAAAGATTTTAGACAAAATAATTTACAGATAGTAAGAGAGACTTTCATTAATAATGGTTATCCAATTCAATTTATTAATAGATTAATTGCTGAGAGATTGTTTGACATTTAGAATACCGAAAATATCAGGTATGTGAATAAGTCTTTCCCGTTTTTTTTCAAATTTTGAGCCTTTATTGTGAAAAAATGGTTACAAATGAATTATTGAAAGTATTGGCCATCGCTAGCTACAACTTTTTCCCATCTTTCTGGCAACATACGAATCCCGTTGCGAAAAAATTCGACCGGTTTGGCCTCTATCCAGTCATCCACCCATTTTTTGGCTTCCTCGTAGGAATGGAAGTGCTGGTCAGCCAGGCCATGCGTCATCGATCTGAAGAGATGGTAATCAGACGGAGCAACGTCTGGACTATACGGCGGGTGGGGTAGGACTTCCCATTTGAGCGTTTCTAAGTATGTTTTCACCGGCGGTGCAACATGTGGGCGAGCATTGTCATGTTGCAAAATAACTTTGTCGTGCCTGTCGGAGTATTGTGGCCGTTTTTCTCGCAGTACGCGGCTCAAACGCATCAATTGTCGTCGATAGACCTCGCCTGTGATCCTTTCATTCGGTTTCAGAAGCTCATAGTAAACCACACCTAGCTGGTCCCACCATATACAGAGCATGAGCTTGGCGCCATGAATATTTGGCTTGGCCGTCGATGATGATGCATGGCCGGGTAGTCCCCATGATTTTCTTCGCTTCGGATTATCGTAACGTATCCACTTTTCATCGCCAGTCACGATACGATGCAGAAAACCCTTTCTTTTATGTCGCTGAAGCAGCTGTTCGCAAGTGAAAAAACGCCGTTCGACGTCTCTCAGCTTCAGTTCGTACGGCACCCAATTTCCTTGCTTTTGGATCATTCCCATGGCTTTCAAACGCTTGGAAATGGTTGTTCGGTCAACTCCCAATGCTTCAGCAAGTTCTTCTTGCGTTTGACAAGAATCTTCATCAAGCAAAGTCGCCAATTCTCGATCTTCAAAGATTTGCGGCCGCCCGGAACGCTCCTTGTCTTCCACGTCGAAATCACCGCTTTTGAAGCGTCGAAACCATCCGCGAACACTTGAATCATCAACACAACCTTCTCCATAAGCCTCCTGAAGCAATCGATGCGTCTCGGTAGCAGATTTCTTCAAATTGAACCAATAAAGTGAAATTTCCCGCAAATGACGTCGACTCGGCTCAAATTTCGACATTTTCACGATATCAAAAATTTATGATGCGAAAAATTTTAACTAATGTGTTAGTATGGAATTGTTGACATATGAATAAGCTTTGATTATGACATATGTAACCATTGAATACTCGCACAGTATTGGTGGCGCCATCTCTTACAAAAAACGGGAAAGACTTATTCACACTCCTAATAGATATAGTGCAGGAATTGATGTTAACGGAGGCAAAATTATTGTCTTGCCATATATTCGAGGATTGTCTGAAAGAATAAAAAGAAATTTTCGGAAATATAACATTCAAATTTTCTTTGAAAATGGCAATATTTTGAGTAGATTGTTTAATAATTGCAAAGATAAGGATGATTTATGCTTAAAATCAGGATTTGTTTACAAGATTAATTGCATTGATTGTGATAAATACTATATTGGACAAACAGGTAGATATTTAAAAAAGAGAATTTATGCGAAATATTACGAGAATTCAGCATAAATATACGTTTACGTAGCTCACATATTACTTCCGGTTGAAAAGAGGATTGTTTAAAGTTTTTACATTCTTTTGATTTTGTGAATGTGGATATTTTGGAACATGGTATTAATAATAAGTATAAACGGGAGAGTCTTGATAGTATTCACATATCCAGGAATCGAAATAATGTGAATTTAATGTTAGAGTCTGGTAGATTGGACAGTGTTTATCATTCCTTATTAAATTGATTGGTTTTGGACAATTTGCGTAGAGGGGGAATTTATATTTAATTTACTAAATTTGGTGGTGGGGATGGGTATATATAGATTAGAATATGAGGTTTAGATTAGTCCCTGATGAGGAGCCGTAGCCAGCTCGAAACGTTGGACAAGTCTTCAATTAGGTAAGGGTGTTGGGGACAGTCAGACTCCACTTTACTAACAAAGAATTTTTTCAGCTAATATTTTATTTTCAGATTAGTCTACGGGGGTAAATGTAAACAAGGACAGTCTGATTGTCATTATAATTTTAATTTTTTATTTTATTTTTTTAATTTTATTTTATTTTTTATTTTTATTTTTATTTTATTTTTAGATTGAATTGATTGGACTGTAAGACGAATAAAAAAATATTTATTAATTAATCAATCTCAATTACCCCTGATAAAGAATTCATTTATTTGTTTATAAATTTTAGTAGTGTATGCTTCCCTATATGTAGATATCTTAAGGTTTGAAGTAACATAGGCTATATTCACAGGAGAACCAAATCTTACAACTAGTTGAAATACGTATATAATTAGTCTAAAAAATGAACACCTTACCCTTATTTTATAGAAATCAATATTTTTTCATTTGATTTTAGTTAAAATTTCGTTTTTACTGAATAATCATTAGATTTTTATTAAATAATAATATCCTATATTTTTTAATTCTTATATTTTATAGGATGGCACTTTTTATATTGCTTTCTTCTTTTTTTGTTAAATATATCTGAAAATTCAAAACAAGTTTCAATGTAGATAAAAATACATTGAAAATTCTGGTGATTATTCTCAACGTTCAATATAGCACTAGTTATCTACCAAATGATGAAATCTGACCCGAACTGGTGCATTTAAACTCTGCACGTGAACTGAATCGGTAAAAATTTTTTTTCCTATATTGGCACAACCTTTCTTGATGTCCGTATGAAATTTGAGTGCCATATTTCCATTAGTGTGTGTTTGTCAGTTGTTTGTTTACGACACAAAAAGTTTGTCTGGCGATATTGACTATGGACTCACGGTGCGTTCCCTGAAGCGGATTTTTGAGTTTCGGAAAGAGAAAAAAGTCACAGGGACCAAATCTGGCGAATACGGTGGCTGAGTGATGACTTTCATTTCGTGTTTGGTCAAAGTTTAAGTAAACATGCTCTAGTAATTAAAATGTGTGAGACATGCTTTCGCCAATTTAAAAGTGGAGATTTTGATTTGACAGACAATGAATGTCCTGGTGCAGCGAAAAAGTTCGAAGACGGAGAATCGAAACGTTGGACAAGTCTTCAATTAGGTAAGGGTGTTGGGGACAGTCAGACTGCACTTTACTAACAAAGAATTTTTTCAGCTAATATTTTATTTTTAGATTAGTCTATGGGGGTGAATGTAAACAAGGACAGTCTGACTGTCATTATAATTTTTATTTATTTTTATTTTTTATTTTTATTTTATTTTTTTATTTATTTTTATATTCTACTTTTAGATTGAATTGATTGGACTGTAAGACCAATAAAAAATATTTATTAATTAATAAAAATATATGTTACTTTAATTCTAATGTAAAAAATTTTAGGAAAGAAATTGATAAATACAATATTAATTTTTTAAGCGGTAGATAATTTCATTACTTAAAAATTTAAGATTTCATAAAAATATTTTACAAGATTTGTATCTTGCTAATAATAAAGTACGGCGCCTGTATTAAATAATGGAGATAGAAACATATTTATATGAAATCGTGCTTTAACAAATCATAAACCAATTTAAATTTTACATTTTATAATAGTATGCAATTTTTTATACCCTCTATATGCAGAAATTATGGATACCTATTTCAGGATTTTGCTTGAAAATTTTTTTTTCGCAAATATAACACAATTTTTCAAATTTTCGTAGGTTCACTCTAAAAGCTCATACATTAAATTGATTTGCTCAGAGTATATTAATCGCATCTATTTAAAACTTATTCAGTTAGATATTCCACTTTATTCTGTAATTTAATTTGAAAGTGAATTTAAAAAATATACATTACTAACATTTTTAAACATTTATAATTTAATCGTTTAAATAATTGTAATATGCCCGTCTTTCAACTCAAATCAATTTTGAAAAATCTATTTGAATCTGATATTGTCATCTACAAAATCTACTTTTAAATCCTTTTATGGATCCCGGCGACCGCTCCCCGAGTATGTGGGAATAATCAACACATAGGCATACCCACTAAAAATCTATCTCCTCGGTGCATTTCCTCGACTGTTTCCCGCAGCTCTGAAAAGAGCTGCAAGCCGGAGTCGACTGGCGTGCACCGAGGAGACCTCTTCTCCCTGGCTCAACTCCGCACCTCGGAAACCACCGGTAGGCATTACTTCGGGGAGGGGACCAATATATTCGCCTTTGGGCGCCAGCAGATCCCAGTAAAATAAAATAATCTATAGAAGATTCGCCTTCTTCCGTCTGAGGATATCCTCGACGAAATAGGCAATCCTTCCTCATGTCTCTTGGCTGGAGAGCATCAGGGGGGCGATGCCTTCCGGGATAACCCTTCCAGCGTCCTCCCCCAGTAGCGTCCTCTGCTGCTCCCACTGCCCGCACACAAAAAATGTATGATGGGCATCGTCATCATCGCACGCGTGCAGCCAGAATCTCAGTCGCAAACGATGGTCTACCTGAAGTCAGGTCTCCGAAAGGGCAGCGTAAATCCGGTGTTCAAGACATCCAGACTTAGTGTGGATGCCATGTCCATCACTCGTCTTGCCCTAGAGTCCGGCAAGGGCCCCCCTACTCGAGAGCTTTGCTGTTCAAATCCCCAGCCACTATCAGCTCCCCCTCCATTTCTCTTACCACATCCACAAGGGCATCCAGTTTAGACTCGGAACCCCAGATGGCTTCATTCGAGATGGGATAGCAGCTGACGTAATTTATGTTGTTGCCTTCACCCAGATGGGGAACAATCAGGGGAGAAGATTTGATCTGCATCAAATCACAAACGACGCAAACATCGTGGGCCCTTCTTACAGATCAGAAAGGAACCCGCCCCCATCCAGTCCGCCCTAATTTAGGGAGCAGAGGCGTGGATGGCAAAAATTGTGAAGTGGGTGAACTGGGTTATGCTTGTATAAGTGTGGTTTGCAGTGGAGCATGTCTCCAGCCAGGGCCCGCGCGCACGCCGCCCCCGCCCAGCATCATAATGCCACTCCGTGCTTCACTCTCGCGACATCATTTTTCAGTCTGTCAAACTCGTCCACTCCGTGCTACGTACAAGACCGCTACACGCGAGCTAAGAGTGTGCTGTATAGTTGTTGTAAGTGCATTCCCTCCTCCTTTATTCGGGCTTGGGACCGACGCCGCCAAAACATAGGGTCGCTATGAATCCGCGGCGGCGGAGTTGATTCCCACAGTAGTAGATAAATTAACTTTACAAGTGATTGGTTTAGTCAATTAAAAAAATTTATAGATGTTTAATCTGTAGAGTATGGCCTGTGTTCTGCATTCGATTATCAAAAATATATTTTATGAAAATGTTGTGTCTATGTTAGATCAACAGTTATTAAATACGTAAGGCGCAGTATGCTGAACGTGTATTAAAATTTCTCAAATGCTCGTATATATTTCACAGTTTTAATATTTATAAATTATATGTTTATTGGTGAGATTTATGACTTAGATGATGAAAAGGCTTTTGGAATTTTCAAAATTGGTTGAGCCTATTACTATTATTGATCCTATTACTGAGATATTGAGAACTATAGCCTGGGTCCTGGATCGGCACGCTACATAATATGAACGCGGAAATATTCAATAACTTTTGATCGATTAGAGACACGATTTTTTCTAATAATGGATTTTGTAGATGAAAGAATACAGAACACAATAATATTTATTACAATCGATTTCAGTTTGGTGCAGACATGTTAGATCTTTTCAACAATTTAATTGTTTCCACTTTTAAATTTTTAACTGTCAACATTTTTTTAAATTCTCTTTCAAAGATTACATAACAAAGTATATCAATGATCAAATTTTAGCATAGAATGGATTAATATAGTTTGAGGTAATCAATTTCATGTGTGGAGGTTTTACAGTAAATCTACAAATTTTTTCAAAATTCATGTATGGATATGTTTGTTCATTAAAATCCGAAAATAGGCCTTCATTAATTTTATATTGGCAAGTTCTAAAAAATTCAGACGATTTTAAAGTAGCAAATTATTTTCACAAAATATGGAGTTTTATTGAAGACAATATTTTAACCGCGGTGCATTATGCAAAATTAATTTTAAAAAACAATCTCCTGATTTAAGTATGCATGTATTGAACAGTTACAATATTAAAACCAAATATAGAAATTGTATGTGAATATTTTTCAAAGTATGAAAACCTTTAGAAGAAGAAAACTGTGACTACATAAACAAATGGGTATAAACAAAAATATACGCATCGCGAAAATATGCTATAGAATTTATCTTGACATCGTTATAGTGGACAATTTTTAATTCAATGTCACCTATTAAACATTTCGTATCGAAATCTGTCATTGATTATATCTTTATTTGATTGATAGAAAGTATGTTGGCTTCATATTACAGCAAATTAAAAAATTATTTTGAATCATTTATATTTAACTGCATTTACAAATATATTTCCACTATATCGTTCCAATGTATATTAATAGAAATAGCATATTATTGAAAATTTTAACAATACTTAATCAAATTCTTTTCGAACGTTCAATATCTGTGACTTATTAACGTATTATATATTGTAACCGCATCTGCGCATACGGCTACTCAATTACGCAGGTACTCAGCTACCTCACTGTACATCGGAGATAGAAAGCTGGCTGCTACAAAGGGGGGACGGGAAACATGAATAATGGAACACACTATGGAACATAATTTACTGACAACGATGTTTTACATAGGGTTTTACGCGTGTGCCACAATGTTATAAGTAGCTTATGCGGAGGCTATACTCACAAAATCCGGAACGGATTCACGGCGGAGTATCGCGGTAGTATAACTTTATATATATATATATATATATATATATATCATCCCCCGTGTTTTCATCCCATTCGGGGTATCATTGGTACGTCCTCACGAGCTCCGAGCGCCCTATATGCGTATCGTAGTATCATCTCCGCTAATACCGGAATGTCTCCTCTCGGGCTACTTACCAGATTTTCTCGACTATCTGCTCTTAAGTTTCGCAGTCTATGCCGCATGTCTCTATCCCCGGTGAGCATCTGTCGTATCACCGTTTGGTACTGCTCCGATGGTGTTAAGTTACCTCCTAACCGTTCCATCTTAATCGGCGTCCAATTTATGATCTTAATCGTGAATTAGATGTATATCCTCTTAAGATAATTTAAAATATTCTTTCCTCTCGTCTACGCTATATTATGGCTCGTGGATAATTAACTCTGCTAAAGAAATCAAGAAACGGTAGTATATCTATCAGGCACCTCCTCTATTTTCTCTCGGGCCGGCCAAATGGAGTTTAAATAGTGGCGTATCTACTGACACCCGTTAGTAATTTAATCGAATTTAATTTAAGTTTTAAAATATCCCCTGTTAAATTAATAATCGGGATCTCGTCCAATTTTCAATAATGTCAATTATTATGTAATTATTATTATTGTTATTCTTATTACTATAATTCTTATATAAATAGTATATTATATATATTATTATAAATGATATATATGGTTATTATATTATTTATCTATTTTATATAATAAAATATTATAAGACATAATTCATATTAAATTCAATAAATTATTAATTTCGGTAAGTCAAATGTATACTAGACTATAATAATAAAAAATATATATATATTCGCGGTCACTTATAAGCGCATATCTACTCTCTACTTCACAAAAAAAAAATTTTTTTTTTGATGAAAATTTTTCTAAGTCCCGGGCGAGACGATGAAAAATTTTCTAAGTCCACGACCAACCCACTCGGCCGTGACTACTGCGCGGACTTGTCTCGAGCGGCCAGCGGCGGACGGTCTGACCCACTCCTAGCCACTACTACTGCTCTCTCTCTCTCTCTCTCTCTCTCTCTCTCTCTCTCTCTCTCTCTCTCTCTCTCTCTCTCTCTACCGTGGCTAGACTCGGCCGGTCGTCTAACGTCGACTGCGGCGTTCGCGTCGCGCCTCAGTCGTCTGCCGGTGCGCTCGCACAATAGCGGCGGTCGCCTCGCGCGGTGCACGTCGCATCCGCTCTATCACGCACTTCCGCCCGTACGCGCGCAACCATGGCGGACTTCCCGCGCCACGTGGCTGGACTAGGTTAAGTCCTGCACCGCACACTCTCTCGCACACTACGGTCCTCTCCGTTCAGCGCTGCCCCACGTTGAGCGCCACTGTAACGTTGCGGCCTTTATTACCCTGGCCGCTGTTACAGAATATAGTTTACTCTATCAGCACCTACCTGCTGCTGCCTCCGGCGATGATCCTCGTTCTCTCTCCACGAGAGGGTCTGTTGAATAAGCGGGGCAACGCTAAAATAGAAATGGGGGAGGCGGCAATGAATGACAGCACCGATTGTTCTTTTGTTTCGGGTGTGAAGCGGTGGACCCATGATTCATCGATGGTTATGAAACGGCCCAAAAATTCGGCTTTATTTTTGCGAAACATTGTCAAACATGTAAACTAAAAGAAAATAAAACCAAAACTAAAACATCTTCACGATGCTGTTTTTTTTCATTGTTAGCAAACGCGGCACCATCTTGCGCACAACTTTGTCATCTCCAAATTTTCAGTTAATATGCAATGTACCGCACTTTTTGAAATGCCTACCATGTCTGTTACCTCGCGCACTTTCACTCGACGATCATCCAGTAACACTTTGTGGATGTTCTTCAACATTTCTGGAGTCGTCACCTCGTTTAGTCGACAACTGCGATGCTCGTCTTGGCAGCTCATACGCCCTCGTTTAAACTTTGCTACCCAATATTTTACAGTTGCAAACGAGGGAGCGGTCTCAACCAGAATAGAGTCAAGTCAGCTTTTATATTGGTTAGGCTGAGGCCTTTCAAATAAAAGTATTGTATCACATGAGGATGACAAATTTTTCCATGTTTACAAATTCACTGAAAACGTTCACTATTGATGGCTGTCAAACAAATACTAAACATCATGGCGTCTTCAAACTTGAGACATATGCTTTATAGATTGTATACTTTCTAATATAGTGGAATTTTTTGAGCAACTAATGCCACCTCTAGGTCATGCCAGGTAGGTCTAGGACGACGCTCAGATTTCTGCATTAGGCCTTATTAAAAGGTTGATTATCGAATTTCGAAGCTATTTCTTTTTCGTGAAAAATTTTGTATATATTGTAACGATCGATTCAGTAAGTTAGTGAAATTACTGTTGTTAAATATGAATTTCCATTTTGTTGAAAAAACAGTATTTTTGGTTGTTGGCGATGCATTGTAGATATTTTTTTTTTTTTTTTGAACAAACCATATAATTGTACAGATTAGTTTATGTTTTTAGAATTCAATGGAGTAAATATACTGCATTAAGGTTTAGATAGAATCGGAGAGTAACAGATTAGAAATTAAGTCAAATAATCAGAGCTTTAGCTGTAATTTTTTTATAATATTATACAAAAACGTATACAAACTGTATTTAGACTAGTAAAATATGCGAAGCATTTGTTCAATTAAACATGAAATTTAATGGAATTATATAATAGTATTAACATGTTCTCAAAATAAAAACGCTAAAGTTATTTTGCAAGAACCTGACAAAATATTTTTTTTTATCTAGTATTATAGTTAATTGTTTTATTTTGCAGTTTCAATATCTTAGGAGGGCTTATTTTGCACTATATTTGCATATAGTAATTGATTTATATAATCTATTATGAAAAGATATTCTTATTCTTAATTAATTCCTATGAAGGTAAAGTTCATATTGTTATTTGGCCGAATATAAATTGAAAAATATTTTTATTTCGGATTTACACAGGGAAACGAATAAATTTTCATTAAGGCACATAATATATGTACTATATGTAATATTATTTAAATATGTTATAAATTTATAATAATAAAAATTATTTTTATTTATCACGGAAGGAAGATTTTCAAATTATCTGAACTTTGAGATACGTTAAATTCTTTTGCGATAACTTGAATACATTACGAGTAATGTATCGCTATAAAGATATTTATGTGTTAACTGAGGTCTTAAACTAAGCAAATTAAGTACTATAAGTAAATCATTTATAAAATTGTTATAATGTTACTTTCTTCGTCCATAACTTTATAATTATTTCTAGCATTCATAAGTTACTAAAATGTACGATTAGCATTAAGTTTAATTGTAATACAGAAAAAGGATAAACATCCAAATTCGATAAATATTAAATATGTTCCGCAGACCATAATTTTAGCATAATTTCTACGATATTTTATTGTTATTGTTTGGATTCGTTAGTTCATAATAACATCGTTTATATAATTACTACAGCATATCAAAAAGAATATTCTAATAGGTGCTTTATGTCGACTTCCCCACTTAGATTAGGGAAAGGTTGTCTCAGCATGTTGATTCAGTTATTGATTAGTTATAAAGAAATAAAAATGATAAATTACATAGATAACAATATTTTATATAATTATTCCAAGGTAATCAAATTATCGTTCTAAATATGTTTGTAAAAAAATTTTTTATATTATAATTTAGCAAATAAATTTAATGGTAATTGGAGTTTAAGTCGAGGGTGTCTCGTCGAACGCGGTCTGATCGCCGTCGTCCGCCGTCGTAGATACCCCCTTTTTCTTTAAATTAGAATACCGAAGAAGGTAGAAGAAAGAAAAGGGGAATACGGAAGGAGGAAAATTGCAACGCGAGAGAGCGTCGTGGAGGTAGATAGGAAAGAAGGAGTGAAATCAGAGATAGTGAGAACTAATGAGGGTGTGAGAGAGTGACGGTCGCAAGGAGGTGAAAGAGAGTGAAATTGAGAGATAAAGAAGAAGAAAACGAGAGAAAAGGAAAGAAGAGAGAAAGTACTAAGAGGTAAGATAAGAAAAGGAGCGAAAGAGGAATCGTGTGAAGAGGAAGAAGGAAGGCGACAACGCCCAATGGCCCTCCAGTCGGGTACAGAGATAACTGCGCATCACGCGGTTTATAGAATCCCCCCCCCCCCCGGCGAGCGACGAGTCAACAGTCGTAGCGGGCGCGCCACTTGTGCAAAGAAAAACAAGAGTAATTTAATGATTATTTAACGTGATTCATAAAGACGCATTCGTAGCAACTGAGTATCTTATTTAATAAATATTCCTTTCTTCTTTTCCCTTCTCACATAATTTTGTGTCGTTTCATCATTTCTTAGTCTACGGTCTTTCCCTTGCACCAGCCGACGAAGCCTCCTCAGCGAGCCACTGGGGTAGGTGAGCAAGTGCGGCATTGTTTAACAAAATTGTTGTATGTGCGGATTTAGAATAAACTATAAGTTTATAGAGGAAAATCTGCCGCCTCACTATATATATATATATATATTGTGACGGGGATAGCAAGCGCCGTTCACGTTTGCTATCCCACGTCCGGATGCTCTCTTTCCCATCGTAGCCTGTATATAAATACATGTATATATTTATATACTCGTACATATTATTATTTATATGCATATTTAATTTGTAGTTACGTTACAGGCCGACGCACTAACACACCAGCGAAGATGTAAGTAAGAGAGAGCGAAAGTGGGGGAAGTAGAGCAGGCACGTCGTGCGCGAGATTAGTTAGATGTCTGCCGTGCTACGCGCGAATTCATGAAAACAAGGAACGAAATTGTGTTCGGCTGCCGCCTTGACTGCGTGAGTTTTTCCAATTTCTACGGCCATCACCGATTTCACGGGCGATAGTCACGAGCTCTTAACATGGACGTGATCCGGGTGAGTTCAAGTGGGTCTGCCATCTGGCCCATATCCAGTGCGGATTGACCGCCCCATCCAGGGGCTAGAAACTGCTGGGACACAGATTCCTTTGGTGGCTTTGGGAGCCACCCGCTGTATCCCGAGAGTCTGCCACTGTAGTCTTCCCGTTGCCAGCGACCCGGACAACACCAGTCCTCTGGCTGTAAGTGGCAGTGCGGTTGATATCTCTCTCTCTCTCTCTCTCTCTCTCTCTCTCTCTTCCCTGCGCTCCTCGCCCTTTGACCGCGCCTCTGTTATTTTTATATGTTTATATTTTATTAAATGCGGCTCCTCGACCTACTCATTTTGCATTTTCCTTTTCGCCGTATTAATTACCGCTCCCTTTTTCCCCCAAAGACCTTTTTCGGAGACACGGTTTGGATTCGATTGAAAAAATAAAGGATAAATCGAAGAAGAAATTGATGGACATTCCGGAATACGAGGATAAAAATGAGTTGAAAATTGAAAAAAGTGTTGGTATAGTTACATTGCATGCGGGGAGGGGATTATTTTAAGAGGGATGAATTAGATTTATAAGAATAAATAGAAATTTCAAGAGTTATTAATAAAGTTTTACTCATATTTGTATACAGTAGTATATATTAGTAAAATGTGAAATGTTTTAGTTGAAAAATGAAAGAACATTTTCCAATACATATTATGCCTATTGCTAGATCAAGGTTTACTTCTATAGAATGATCACTGAAACAAACAAAATTTTGAGACTTCTTTAGTTATACAAGTAAGATGAAACTGCAAGTTTACACAGCATACATTTGAGCTTCAAACTATTTACATCTTTATATGTTTGTATATTGTTCTAATATTTATAGAAAATAAATTACAGACAAATAGTTTTTTGTTCTTTTTAAATGTATATTGTTGTAATGATATTAAATGATCTTGTATTGCAAGTGTGCTCTCCAGCAGTATTACCTTATTAAAATATTATGAGGATGTTATTCAGCAGCTCTAACAATGCTGTTTGTTTGCATCTATATATATGGCTAATATTGATGATATTGTTCGATGTATGGTTCATGCGTCTGCAGCAATTACATCAATAACCGATCTCATGAAAAATACTAGAATGACGTTTGAGAAACGATTTTTTACACTTGTAAATCCTTTTTAAAAAATTTTTTGCAAATTAAATAGTTATGCTGAAAAAGATGGTAACTTTTTCAGCTGGTAAGCGCAAAAGGAGGATGGTAAGATGACTTGAAGTAATGTTAAATCTGCTTTCAACAATTGTATCAAATCTGGAATTATAATGAATATCAAACATCAAGGTATTGATACATTTAAATTGGTTTTACATCAAATTAACTATCTTTACAAAATCATACAGCTATTAAAATTACTACAGTACACTCTGCAATGTATATTGTATCTACAAATTTAGAGCAAACAATAGAAATGAAATATTTTAATACAAATAATTCTCAAATATATTATTACGAATTTAAACAAATGCTGTGCAACGCATGTGAAAGCATCCATTCAATGTGATTTGGATGAACTTCAAAAAAGAGGTTCTAGCTGGTCGTTACATTCTATCATAAATTTAGCGATTAATATATATATATATATATATATATATATATATATATATATATATATATATATAAATTTAATCCTATATAAGGTAGTTTATATACAGCAATAGAGAAAAGACATGCATGTATCAATGTAAAAAATAATAATCAATTGCATTAAATGGGTCGGTTTGTCAGCTTCATATCCAGCTAAATGCTAATCGACTCTCCACATATAAGCAATATGAAAATCTTTTTTATTTTCAAGATATTGATTTTCCAGTCAAGACAAAAGATATAATTAAATTTGAAAAATATAATCAATATTTCAATTAATTTCTATATGTTGAAAAAGAAGAAAAATTTCTTTCATGTATCTCCGGGCTATATAACAGCTATAAGAAAAGAAAAGCATGTGAATTTACTTATTATATAACATAACTACAATAATGAAGATAGTCAAAACGCAAGCATAAATTATGATAATCTCCAACCTTATTACCACTATGTTTGGATTAAGAATGTATCTCGCTTGATAACTTCGAAAGTGTCAAAACGCAATGGAAATATTTAACTTTGCGATCGATGTCTACATTATTTTCTACGCGAAGAAAAATTAACATTGCATAGCATCGATTGTCAGAAAAAACATCATCGCAAAATTAAATTACCGACGGAGAAGAATAATATTTTACAGTTAAAAAACTTTTCATATAAGTAGCGTGTCCCATTTGTTATATATGCAAGTTTTGAATGTATATTATTAGGAGTGTGAATAAGTCTTTCCCGTTTTTTGTAAGAGATGGCGCCACCAATACTGTGCGAGTATTCAATGGTTACATATGTCATAATCAAAGCTTATTCATATGTCAACAATTCCATACTAACACATTAGCTAAAATTTTTTCGCATCATAAATTTTTGATATCGTGAAAATGTCGAAATTTGAGCCGAGTCGACGTCATTTGCGGGAAGTTTCACTTTATTGGTTCAATTTGAAGAAATCTGCTGCCGAGACGCATCGATTGCTTCAGGAGGCTTATGGAGAAGGTTGTGTAGATGATTCAAGTGTTCGCGGATGGTTTCGACGCTTCAAAAGCGGTGATTTCGACGTGGAAGACAAGGAGCGTTCCGGGCGGCCGCAAATCTTTGAAGATCGAGAATTGTCGACTTTGCTTGATGAAGATTCTTGTCAAACGCAAGAAGAACTTGCTGAAGCATTGGGAGTTGACCGAACAACCATTTCCAAGCGTTTGAAAGCCATGGGAATGATCCAAAAGCAAGGAAATTGGGTGCCGTACGAACTGAAGCTGAGAGACGTCGAACGGCGTTTTTTCACTTGCGAACAGCTGCTTCAGCGACATAAAAGAAAGGGTTTTCTACATCGTATCGTGACTGGCGATGAAAAGTGGATACGTTACGATAATCCGAAGCGAAGAAAATCATGGGGACTACCCGGCCATGCATCATCATCGACGGCCAAGTCAAATATTCATGGCGCCAATCTCATGCTCTGTATATGGTGGGACCAGCTAGGTGTGGTTTACTATGAGCTTCTGAAACCGAATGAAAGGATCACAGGCGAGGTCTATCGACGACAATTGATGCGTTTGAGCCGCGCACTGCGAGAAAAACGGCCACAATACTCCGACAGGCACGACAAAGTTATTTTGCAACATGACAATGCTCGCCCACATGTTGCACCGCCGGTGAAAACATACTTAGAAACGCTCAAATGGGAAATCCTGCCCCACCCGCCGTATAGTCCAGACGTTGCTCCGTCTGATTACCATCTCTTCAGATCGATGACGCATGGCCTGGCTGACCAGCACTTTCATTCCTACGAGGAAGCCAAAAAATGGGTGGATGACTGGATAGAGGCCAAACCGGTCGAATTTTTTCGCAACGGGATTCGTATGTTGCCAGAAAGATGGGAAAAAGTTGTAGCTAGCGATGGCCAATACTTTCAATAATTCATTTGTAACCATTTTTTCACAATAAAGGCTCAAAATTTGAAAAAAAAAACGGGAAAGACTTATTCACATACCTGATAGAAACAACAGAAAATCATAAATTGTACAGGAACGACATAAAGCATTTCGTGTTGGTCTTTATACAATAGGTAGTTTTAATTATGCACAATCCGAATACCAAAGCTATAGACAAAATATCTATGAGAGACGTATTAATGATATAAAAGTAGATGAAGAAATAGGAGCAACATCTACTGAATGGTTCTTGCAGGAATGGCAAAAATTTTCGGAACACATAGCACAAATATGTGAGAATCCAACACCGATTAATAAACTTACAGAAATGAAAATTTAGATTTAAAATATGAAAAACTAAAAATTTGTCAAATTTTTAAAAAAAAAATTTAATTGTGAGGATACAGAAGTTCACGATCATTACATTTCACAGGACGGTAACTTTAGTTTAGCGTTTTATATTATCAATTCTTTAAAATAAAATATAAATTATAGAAATATCAATGTTCTGTGCATAATTCATATAATTTGAATTATAATATTTCACAAGTTATGCCAGTTATATTCCATAATTTATCAGGGTGTTGTTCATATTTATTCATTAAAGAGCTAGCTACAAATTTTGGAGGTCGAATATATCTTCTACCAGAAAATAAAGAAATATATATCTTATTTACCAAATATATAAAAGGCATAGGTATAAGTTTCAGATTTATTGATTCATTTCGATTCATCCATTGTGCTCTCTAGAAATTAATCTCATATTTAGGGAGCATCGTATTTTAGAAAATATTTTTAAGAGTGATTTTCGAACAAACAATGAAATTAAATTAATTAAAAGAAAAGGAACCTTCCCATATGAATATATTTCATCGTTTGATAGATTACGAAAGTCCCAGCTATCAGTAAAAGATGCATTTTATAGTAATTTAAGTAATGTAACCATTGCTGATGAAGGATTATAAGCATGCTCAACTAGTATGGCAGAAATTGAATATAAAAATTAATGTGACTATTCAGATTTATATTTAAAAACATGTATTACTTCTTGCCGATATATTCGGAAACTTTTGAAACAATTTTCTCGAAGCCTAGGGTTTTCATGCAGCATCCTCGCGGTCTATCATAGAATGCCATGCTAAAATATACGAAAATAAAATTAGAACTGCTTACTGATATTGGTATGCTTATATTTATTGAAAGAGGTATTAAAGGTGGTATTACCCAATGTTTTAATCGATATGAAAAAGTAAATAATATGAGCAAATATATGAGTAGTGAGTTTGATTAGACAAAAGAAAATACTCTATTATGATGTAAATAATCTTTAAGACTGGGTTATGACACAATATCTTTCTGACTGAGGCTTTGAGTGCATTCGGAATATGGATGATGAAACCAAATTTCTTAATATAATAGAAGACTGTCCTGCTGGATACATACTAAAGATCGATTTAGAGTATCCTTAAAGTATCTACATGAATATCTACCACTGTGCTCCGTACATATTGCTCCTGCAAGAAGTAAAATGAAGAAATGGTTAATGAAATTATAAGATAATCATATTGCTATATCATATATTATCGAACCTTGAAACAAGTACTTCAATATGGTTTACGCTTAAAAATATAGAGGAATACAATTTTACCAGAAACCATGCTTTAAAGATTATATTGATTTAAATAGTGAAAAGAGAAAGCATGTTAAAAATGAATTTGAGAAGATATTTTTCAAATTTATGAATAATGCTATTCATGATAAGATTATGGAAGAAAAAGAATTGATGTAAAGTTAATATATAGATGAGGTGGATGTTATGATGCAGAAGTACTAATCGTTAGTCCAAATTTTCACAAGAAGAAAGTCAAGTCAAGGAAGCCAAGAATGTTAAAAGTGCAATAGTGAAAAATAAAATAAGTTTTGAAGATTATAAACAATGCTTGGAAGAAAAAAAATCATACATAGAGATCAATTTCATATTCGCTTGAGACTTCATATTCATATAACTCAATTCATACAAACGGAAATACAAAAGAAAATAGTTTTGAATCCGTACGACGTTAAGCATTTGATAGAAACATGCTCAATAAACACTCTTCCTTAGGGACATTATAGCATTCGTGAATATGAACGTGTATTAAATATAGGATCTATATTTAATATTTATATTAAATATATTTAATATTTAATATCTATATCTATATTTAGATCTATACTTAATCCCACTACAGGGATTAGAGACGATACTAAAAATATACAAATACTACAACTATCTACTGAACAAGTTGCAACCTGAATATGAGGCTCAGGTAGTAGTAGTAGTAGCTGAGTATGTTACTCAATTCAACAAGTTAGAACCAGCGACAAGACTTTACAAAGGTCACTGGAGAAAGTTGGCATAGGAATAGTAAGCGTTTAACGAGAGAGCATGCATAAACGACGTCGGAGCACATACGACGGAAAATAATGGGGAGAACATTTTTCCTAAAAGCAACTGTTAATCGATAAATATAGAAAATGGAACTGAGTTCCAAAATGACATTCCCTGCTCAACTGATAACACAGCTAATGGCTGCTGATTTTATATCAAATTTTAACGAACACAACAGACAACTAGAGAATTCATCTCTTCAGGTACTTTTTCTTTAAATTTTAAATGTAAATAGTATAAAATAAGTATATAAAAAAACATTTTTAAAATAGTTTATAAAATTTTTCAGATCTATTTGAAAACATTGAACTATATCGCAGGATCTGGCTTTTTCCCACTAAAAATTACTGAATTACAAAGAAATAGAAATTATATGATTACAAAAATGAAGAAAGTTAATATGAAATTTGGGTGAAAAACAATGGTCGAGCTTGATTGTAAATTCCAATCTTTTTTACCTAACCGAATTTCAAAAGCTTTAATGAAAGATAAAAGGCTTCTCAACAATATGTGCGAGTATGCAAATAAACTTAAATTATTTTTAAATTCTTTGGGTGAAGATTAGTTTGAATTTATAACAACATAATATGTAAAATTTATGTGTAAGATGAAAGAATTAAACAACATTTTATTTAAAAGCAGGTATACTTATTTATTAATCTTCATTAACAAAATTATAGAAAATTAATTTGTATAATAAAAGTATAATCATTTTATAATTGTGTATTACTTAAGTTATAAATTCCCTTTATTTGTCCAACTATTATAAGAGTTGTCAAATCCAAACCCCTTAACGAAAACTTTATCTTCTCTACGTTTAAGAACTTCTTCAACGAGGTAAACATCTGGATACTTGGTTCCTAGAAGTTCTAGTTTATAGAAACATCCAGTAATGGGAGGGTTTTTATAATCTTTTAAATGGTAAGTTGTGGAATTTGTTTCTACAACTGTTCATCGTGAATACTTCTCTAGAACAGAACTCAAAACTCTGATTCAGTTTACTCACTCATATTTTATCTCCAACATTGAATTTATGAATTTCTGTCCTTATTTTTGTTTTGCTAAGTAATGTTGTTAAAGTTTATGATTTCTTTGTTAATGTAACATCTTTTGGTTTAAAATCGATAGTTCTATGCTTTGTCGCATTATAAAAAGTAATTAAATTTGATAAAATATCAATTCACTTATAATTTCCACGAAGACTAAACTGAATAAATTTCTTTTTTCTTATAAAGTACCACTGAAATGCTAGAATATAGATGCTTTTAGATTACTTGTTTTTGAGTATGGATTAAAATTATTTTTTCGTATTAGTTCTTGAAAATATACTTTGTAAAATTCTTTACCTCAATCTGTATGTAGATTCATTAGTACACATTCATTAGATACATTACCACTATTTTCATTTTTTCTTTCTTTCAATACTTCATTGTGTGTTTTTACTGCTATCTCTGAAACTTGTTTTATCTTACTACTAATAGAAATCAATTAACTTCTAATTTTTTATTTCACTCAAAAGTTTTCACTCAAAAGTTTTAATCAGTTTGAAGTTTCCTCTTGCCCACAAGTTCTCAATGTATTTAAATCAACGGCATCATTTAATTTAACTGCCGGTGACAGATTACACAGTATTTTATTTTCCCTATCATATTGCTTATCGTATGTAAATTTAAATCCGACACAAAGTGGATCTTGACTGGTTTTGGTTTTTACTAGATTACTTCTAAATACGTCAACACTTATTGTTAAACTGATCTGAGTATTGTATTTATAAAATAATATATAACACTAGCCTCACGCAGCTCCTTAATAATAGAGTAAATTTCATTCGTGAGACTCTGATTTTCCGCAAATCTTTCAGCTAAAAATTCCCTTAGTCGATTTAGCAACTCGTTCGGGTTATTCCAGTATACATAGTCTAAGGGCATATTTTTTTGTACAATGTTAAATCGAAGTAAAATATCTCCTATATTTTTCATAAATATCGGTAATATAATTTCTAAAAAAAATTTCTTTTTCATTACACGAATTCCTTTATTTTTATCATAATCTTTTTTATGAGCATTGGATGCTTTGGGAATTCTTTGATAAGTTTGACGATCGTTATTATTAATGAGCTTTACGTCTAGTACTTTTCAAAATAATAAAGCCGCCCTTAGACCTTATCTTCTATTTGGTGATGCTGAAATTATGCATAATTATAAAAGATCTCAGGATTTTAATACCTATATTTGCGGTCATTTATATCTGCAATTTCTATGTAACAATCTTGTAGTTCTATATAATCTTAGATATTTCGTAATACACATGATTCTTAACTTAATCATTATGAATGAATCATTTACTTTGTTGATTCTCGCTATATCATCCATTCTTGATCCTCAAGATTTTCCTCCTATGGAACTCCATCTAAAAAAATATTATGTTCTTGGTTTAGTTGAGCTTTTAATGTTTAACTCGATTACCAATATTGATGAAAATAATAATAAATTTTATGTCAATAAAGAAGTAAGCCTACCGATTGGCAGTTATGAAATTGAAGATATTGAAAATTATCTAAAGAAGAGATTAACTTACACAATTCCGATTTACCAGTGACTATACGAAAGGTAACTTCTTTAATAATAGAGTGTACTATTACAGCAGGTGCCTATATAAATGAACGTCGTGTATACAAATTCACTAGTTCTTTCCAACAGTGCTACCAAGATATAGGATGATTAAAATTCCTTTATATGTCATTTACCTTCCAGTAACAGTCGAGTGCATAGATCATATAAAAGGACGCATCGTCGATCAAAATGAAGAACTAGTGAATTTCCGAGGAGAATTATAATTATCAGATTACACATTAAATAAGTAGTTTAGTGAGGATAGAAATTATTTACAACGCTCTTGGGTATATGTATAGACAGTCATGTCAGAAAATGTCCAGTCTTTCACCGACTTTTAAATAAGTTAATTGTCTGAGCAAAATAAATAAAAAAATTAAAGTGTGATCGTCATTCTCGTCAGAAAACGGCTCTAAATCACAGGTCAGCAGTTGAAAATACTTACACCTCGAAACAGTCAATTCATAAAACGTATATATAGATCTAAAAGTCATCGCTCCTGATGGAATATAAAATGTATTTTTTTTATCTGTATGCAAAACAATGACGGACTTTCTGAGTATAGAATTTCCTGTCGTATTTGATGATTCCATTGTGCATTACGAAATTCACGCTCAGTAACCATACACGCAAACTAAATTTAGTAACAATGATGAAATTCCTATATCTAATCAACATCAAGACTTCTGCCTTCTACCTGTACGTAGTTCGCTACGAGTATGAGGTAAACTTATTAAAAATAATGGTTCAGCGTTGTTAAATACGAAATTTGTAAATAACGCCATCAGTCACTTCTTTGTGGATATTCGATATGAACTGAATGAGATAGAAATTGATTTCCGAGATAGGTGTAAAAATATGGAATTACAATCAAAGTTTAATAATCGAAAATTTGGTGTGGCTCGATATAGAAGCATCTAATACAATTACCAACAATTTAGACTATATTGATGTACACCTTTCCCTCAATATGATTTGCGGTTTCGCTAAAGATTACTGCAAAATGATAACTAGTGCGAAGCATGAACTTGTTCTCGTCAGATCACGCAACGATTTAAACACTGTTGTGCACACAGCAACACTGAGATCAACTGATAATGTTGAACAATATGAACATTACAAAATAGAAATTACAAAGATTGAATGATTAATGACATACGTCGCAGTATCAGATGAATACAAGCTTCGACTACTAAAACAGTTGGAAAAAGATCATTCAATCTCTATGGGATTTCGTACTTCGGAGCTCTATAAATATCTACTCCTTCCAGCTGCATCCAAGCACGTATGGACACTGGAAAGGACGAATCAAATGTAAAAATGTAATTCGTCATTTTAGAACTTGAAATAAATAGACAAAAAGCTACAAATTTCAATCGCTTTGACCATTGAGATATCAGTAATGTGAAATTTTTTCTCAATTTATAATACTATCCGTACGGAAATTTAAAGATCGATATCACTAAAAATCAATATCCGATATTGTTTGATATGTATGAAAATTTCCAAATGTCTACTACAACAAAAAGTCTCAGTTTATTTTAAAGACAACAGATTTCCGAGATCATATGTCACACATAGTTAGTGATTGTTCAAAGTAAAACAAGTCTCTGAAAAGTGTACCCATTGATGTACGCCTAGAATTTGAATCAAAAAATAATTTTCGCCCAAATACATCAGCGTACTTTTCAATTTTGCATAATCGTATTGTGCAATATACTGTTATGAAT
Organism: Sycobia sp. Sy_11; assembly: GCA_018907035.1. Taxonomy (NCBI): domain Eukaryota; kingdom Metazoa; phylum Arthropoda; class Insecta; order Hymenoptera; family Epichrysomallidae; genus Sycobia; species Sycobia sp. Sy_11. The sequence goes on from JACCIC010000100.1 coordinate 1,094,165, forward strand.
GGTGACGTTAAGAAATTGTAAATTAGGTAAAATAAGATAATATGTATGTCAGAAACCGTCAAAGTAATTTGAAAACAGTTTAAAATCAGTTTCAATTACTTGCAATAATCGAAATCATTTATGAACAAAATTATTTGAAATTATTGTGTGTACAAATAAGTTTCTGCCGTTTTTTATAAAGAAATAAGAATTTATTGCAAATAAAGGTACAAATTATGTCATTCAAAATATTGCCCATCACTTTCTACTACTTCTGGCCATCTTTCGAGCAGCAAGTGGATACTCCGTCTAAAAAATAGCTCGTCTTTTGAGGCGATCTACGAATTTCTTCAATTTCTCGTAAGAAGTGAAATGCTGCTCAGCCAGACCATGAGTCATCGACCGGAATAGATAGTAGTCTGAAGGAGCAATGTCTGGTGAATACAGCGGGTATGTGGCCGAGTGTTGTCATACTGAAAAATGACTTTATTCTGCCTTTTGGCAAATTGTGGACATTTAATCTTCAATGCTCGGCTCAATTACATCAAATATTGTTGATAACATTCCCCGGTGACGGTTTCATTGTTTTGGAGTAGTTCGTAATAGATTACTCCAAGCTAATCCCACCAAATGCACAGCATTAGCTTCTTGTCATGAATGTTTCGCTTGGCCATCGTAAAATAGGCATGCCCGGGCTTACTCCATGACTTCCTATACGATTCTGTCTCCCATCACGATTCGATGTAGAAATTCTTTGCGATTTTACCTTTTGAGCAATTGTTCGCAAGCGAATATGCGACGCTCGACGTCTCTTAGCTGAGTCACCCCTAACTCTTGCGCAAGTTCTTCTTGTGTTTGGCACGGATCTTCCTCCAGTAAAGCTTCCAATTCTATGTCACCATACACTTTGGGACTGCCACTGTGTGTTTTGTCCTCCGCGTCAAAATCGTCACTTTTAAATTTTTTGAACCACTCCCGACAATTTCTCTCACTCAAATTAACATCACCATATGCTTCTATGAGTAACCGATGTAAGTCACCTGCAGATTGCTTTAAATAAAAAAAGTAAATTAACAATTCCCGCAAATGACGCTTACTTGGCTCAAAACTTGACATCCTAACACGATGAAAACTAAGTAATGCTAGTAAAAAGTCAGAGGTAGTAAACGGTGATACTGTTTCCAGATGTTAACATATACTATATGACTTTTTACAGCCGACAATTTTGATGTTATCTGATCGGTGGCTCCATCTTTTCAAAACGGCGGAAACTTATTTGTACACCTAATATTTGAAAATCAGTTCAATAAATTCTACTTTCTCTCAAATCGCTAGTAACTGTAATGCAAGTAAGTAGCAAACTAATTAATTGCAATTTTATGAAAATGTAATTACGGATCTGAGTAATCATGATTTTTTAAATGTTAATTTTATTGGTTCTTAGGCAGAGATCATATTGATCTTAGAGGTGATAGATTACATTAAGTAGAAGATCCTGAAGTATAAAAATTTAAGCAAAATAATGTAAATTTTTTTACTAACAAAAAATTATTTTATAAATGAAAATATAACGAAATATATGTTAAAATTTTTCGGATATTTAAAATCTTGATGAGAACAAACATTACTGAAATCATATGCTGTAGCACAGTTAAATTTCTTTGATAAAATAAAGCTTTTACGTTGATAAAAGTATATTAAATTATTCAATGTTTTTTCGAAAAACATTCGTAAATATTCAACCTACAATTAAATAATTTTATTTCATTCGATGGACTGGGAACTTTAATTGATTTCACGTACTGTTCTGCGAAAGATACTATTCTTCAAGATTTTTTAACCATTTAAATTGCAATTGAATTGTACTTCTGTCGACTGCCCATATACAAATTAATAAATATTTTTATTGGTCTTACAGTCCAATCAATTTCAACCAAAAATAAAATAAAATAAAAATAAAAATAAAATAAAAATAAAAAATAAAAATAATAATAAAAAATAAAAAATAAGAAATAAAAATAAAAAATTAAAATTAAAAATAAAAATTAAATTAAAAATTAAATTAAAATGATAATGACAGTCAGACTGTCCTTGTTTACATTCACCCCCGTAGACTAATCTGAAAATAAAATATTAGCTGAAAAAATTCTTTGTTAGTAAAGTGCAGTCTGATGAGGAGCCGTAGCGAGCTCGAAACGTTGGACAAATCTTCAATTAGGTAAGGGTGTTGGGGACAGTCAGACTGCACTTTACTAACAAAGAATTTTTTCAGCTAATATTTTATTTTCAGATTAGTCTACGGGGGTGAATGTAAACAAGGACAGTCTGACTGTCATTATCATTTTAATTTAATTTTTAATTTAATTTTTATTTTTAATTTTTATTTTTTATTTTTATTATTTTTATTTTTATTTCTTATTTTTTATTTTTTATTATTATTTTTATTTTTTATTTTTTATTTTTATTTTATTTTTATTTTATTTTATTTTTGGTTGAAATTGATTGGACTGTAAGACCAATAAAAATATTTATTAATTCATTTAAATTGCAATAAACTTTTCAAAGACGTGCACACAATTACATGTCAAAGTAATTTTTAAATTAGATTTTCCTAGTATTGTATTTTCGTATTATAAATAATGAGCGCATAGGCATACTTTTAATAAGCAATTTTTTATTGAATCATAATAAGGAATAATTTCCAAATTTACACGAATCGGTACTCATACAAATTTAGATATACTTGACTATGTAAAAATCGATTTCAATATTTTCTTTTGTTTAAATTAGAAAGAATTGAATATAATACTGATATGTCATTTTATTACTATCTTAGGCTCTTACTTTTTTTAAGAATGAAAAATATTCACGTGTGACTGTGAAGTCTAATTAGGAGACAATATCATTTACATAAGTATAATACATTATAGAGAAGAGTCATTAAAGGATTAGTATTTACAATACACCATAACATGCCTTGTTTTATACTTCTGTACAAAGTAATTGTAAAGAGATAATGTACACATGGAATATATCAAAAAAAATTTTTATTTACTACGTAGTTCATTCATACAAGTTTTTCAAATAAAAATACATCCTAAAACTTTTATAATAGTGATTAGAAATTTTAGCGATACCAGTACGTTGTATTCCATTTTTTAAATCGATATAGCTACGGTCAAAAGCGATTTCAATTGAGAAAATTGTTTAAACTTGCACAGTCAAGACAACGATTGCCTATTTAATATAATTTAAGACGATATAATTTCAATGTATTTTAATTCACTGGTTATAAATTTCATACTTAAATAAAAGACGACTATTTGTTAGGTGCGGTGTGTCCTTTTGTAAATTAAGCATAAAACAAGTATGTTTTTATACATTGTCACAAGCGAATATAATTCATAGTTGTCTAGTGTCTGCTAGCATGATGAAAACTTTAAAAATACACAATAAAACATAGTTTATTGTATTTAACAGGGCAAATATGAAAAGTTTCAAAAATATTGCAAATAAAACTTGTATTTCATTTCAAAATAAGTATTTCAGGTATGATACATTTTATTTCTAAAAATTATATTTTCTAAGAAGAATAATTTTAAATAGAATATTTTATTTGAATATATAATATGTTTATACATGTCAGTTATTATTATTTGAGTAATTTACACATCCATCAGCTATATTTCTATTAGTATGCAATTTCTTTTCATTGAGATCATCGTCATCTAAAATGATATGTTTTTACATTTTATCACCTAATTTACAAATTTTGTGCTTCGGTAGTTTTTCTCGAACTATTTTATACTTTCTAAGATATTTGGATTTTATTGTTGAATTCTAGAGCTTCTTCCGTCAATGTCCCTATAGAAAAAATCAAATATTCTATAATTTTATAGTCGCCTATTAAGAGTGCGTTATTGTGGCACATATTACCCTTCCTCTTTTCAGGAAGACGCCAGCTCCGTATAAGGTAAGGTATTAAATCAATATTATATATGGCGCTAGTGGCTGGATGACCACTAAGCGGTAAGCTATATACCCGCATTTCCAAAACGGGCTTATCGTGATATAAAATGCGCACGTTATAAAAATGGCGCCCGACGCGGTTTTGAGGAAATATTTGGAATCGCAACAATTCGTTGGCGAACAACAGCGCATAGGGTATGAAGGCGCGAGATCATGCGACCAAGCCACGGAAGAGAAAGCGACATGCACACGGAGCGTACAACGAGTATTTGAGTCGCGTACGCATTGAGATATTTGTAGTAGTAGCGAAATATTTAGTGCATCGAATATTTTCTAATTTCGGAAATTACTTTTAGGACGTAGTTTAGTTAGCTTAGTGGAAAAGACAATTAGCCGAGACCGCATTGTTAGAAGGGTGCAGTGTAGTGGAGTGACAAAGAGAGAGAGAGAGAGAGAGAGAGAGAGAGAGAGAGAGAGAGAGAGAGAGAGAGAGAGAGAGACGGTGTACGAGATACATATTAGTTCCTGCAAAAAGCAACAAGGAAAGTTAATTTACGAAACATTCGAAAAACCGCGAAGTCCGAGATATATAGCACAAAAAGGTGAGTAGGACAATCTTCATCTTTAGTAGTAGTAATTCAAACTAGTAAGAGACAAGTGACATGACTTCCAGACATGATTACAATACATTGAGTAGCATTTCAACATTGCTAAGTATCATAATATGCTAGTCAGCCTTCATTCATTCTGTCAATTTATTTCTGCTATAAGTCTTTTACTTAATTTACATTTTATATCAATAAATGAAAAAAAGGGAACAGGAATAATACTCAGTTCATTATCAGCGTGTATTTACATAAAGTTAAAGCTTAGGTGCAGTACTAAGAAAAATATTCAATCAAGTACAACTTTATACTAATTATTTTTGTTCAGAGTGACTAGTATAATAAAAAGAGAAAAAAAGCATAATATTACGTGTACAAATAAGTTTCCGCCGTTTTAAAAAGATGGCGCCATCGATAAGATAATATCAAAATTGTCAGCTGTAAAAAGTCATGTAGTATATATTAACATCTGGAAACAGTATCACCTTTTATTACCTTTGACTTTTTGCTAGTATCACTTAGTTTTCATCGTGTTAGGATGTCAAGTTTTGAGCCAAGTAAGCGTCATTTGCAGGCATTGTTAATTTACTCATAGAAGCATATGGTGATGTTAATTTGAGTGAGAGAAATTGTCGGGAGTCGTTCCAAAAATTTAAAAGTGACGATTTTGACGCGGAGGACAAAACACACAGTGGCAGTCCCAAAGTGTATGGTGACATAGAATTGGAAGCTTTATTGGAGGAAGAACCATGCCAAACACAAGAAGAACTTGCGCAAGAATTAGGGGTGACTCAGCTAAGAGACGTCGAGCGTCGCTTATTCGCTTGCGAACAATTGCTCAAAAGGTAAAATCGCAAAGAATTTCTACATCGAATCGTGATGGGAGACAGAATCGTGTAGGAAGTCATGGAGTAAGCCCGGGCATGCCTCTTTTTCGATGGCCAAGCGAAACATTCATGACAAGAAGCTAATGCTGTGCATTTGGTGGGATTAGCTTGGAGTAATCTATTACGAACTACTCCATCAAAATCAAATCGTCACCGGGGAACGTTACCAATAACAGCTGATGCAATTGAGCCGAGCATTGAAGATTAAACGTCTACAATATCCCAAACGGCAGTATAAAGTCATTTTTCAACATGACAACGCTTGGCCACATGTTGCAAAAATCGTAAAGGAAACGTTAGAAGCACTTAGTTGGGACGCCTTACCCCACAGCCGTATTCACGAGACATTGCTCCGTCAGACTACTAGCTATTCCGGTCGGTGACTCATCGTCTGGCTAAGCAGCACTTCACTTCTTACCAAGAATTGAAGAAATGGGTCGATTCGTGAATCGCCTCAAAAAACAAGCAATTTTTTAAACGGGGTATCCACTTGCTGCCCGAAAGATGGTCAAAAGTAGTAGAAACTTATTTGTACACCCAATATATTGTACTTCCACATTAACCTTACATTGATAGGTTGTTTCAAAACCTTACTCTATTGATAAAAATGCAAAGGTTTTTGTTGCACCATTTTAATTTTTTTTTTAACTACAGATAATAACAATTTTTTTCAATTTACTTTTAAAATAATTTTTGCAAACCGGTTTATTTTTTAACTAAGACCACTAAGACATCTTAATTTTCTTTAAATCATTATCAAAAAGGATGTTATAAAACATGAGTATGTTGTGTAATAATATCTTACTTATTTTCGAAGTGGAATTATTATATTTATTTAAAATTTACCACATTACGCTTGCCCCCTCCTCCCATACCAGCCAGAACACTCAGCGCTGCTTTCACTGCCGGCATACGTATTATATTTTTCTATTCGGACCTTGTCTTACAGAATCCTAGTATCATCGATCCTAAACGGACCTTGTTCGCGGTTCTGCCCCAGAAAAAAGTTTTTATAAAAAAGTTGCGCCTATGTCCCTAGTAATCTGTATTAATCTCTGCTTCAACTCCGTTCCCAGAGCACACGGTCGAATATATAGGTCTATGCTTTTTACAATAATATACTATACTAAAATAATGGTAGTCCGACTATTCGTGATTACAAAGATCTCCGAGAATCAAAAATGAGCATTACTATGAAAAAGTAAAAGTAAATTAAACTAAAAATTAAAAATAAAAAGTCAGTTTAGTCCTTGAATGAAATGAAGCGATTCAAAACGTCGAACGTTACAGGTTAATTTACATTTAAGGTCATGAAGTAGTCAGGTTGTTCTTTGTTAATTTAAAATATAGATTATTTTATTTTGAATTAAATTTCTATTTTATATTTTTTAGTAATAATTTTCATTTCAAAATTTACAGAGGTGATTATGAACAAGGACAGTGATTATATGAGTATAGTATTTGTTTGTATAAAGATTGTAAGACTGATAAAAATATGAAATTATTTTCTATTTTTGTATGAAAAAATTGTTTTCACAGTTCGTCATGTTTTCCTGTATTCAGTTTCAAACAATTTTAATATAGTTATTGGTATTATTTTTATATTCACTATATAATAAATAGTTAATATTAATCGATTCTTAATAATTATAATTGTAACCCAATGAAATATATAAAATATGATTCATACCAAACGAAAATCTTTAAATATTAGTTGAATACAAAGTTATAATACAATGGTAAACTCATATGAGTATTATAGATAATATTCATAATTAATGTTGACCTGAAAAAGATTAATGGATAAAAATAACTGATACATTGTAAAATATATTTTATCAAAAAATATTAAATATGATCTAATATTCTGATTTTAACTTTTATTAAATTTATTAACAGCTTTATTCATTTATTTAATTTAAATTCAAAAATAGTTTATATAAATTTTCTCAGTATTATATTTGAGTTTGAAATAAAAATCTTCTATAAATTACTAAAAGAATGAAGTATATAATAAATATTTTACAAAATCTGTACGAAACTTATTTCACAAAAAGACATTGATTCTATTGTATATTTTTACAGGGATTGATGTTGATGTTACAGAATCTACCTACACAAAACTGGTCGGACTCTGAAATCAATATGTTATTAGCTGAAGCCTATAAGCTGAAATTCACATTTGCTGATGCACCTAATCATTTACAAGCTCATGACTCTAGGTGACTACATTTATTATTTAACTTTTGGTTAGTCATATTAATAGCCAAACATCTGTGGCTGGAGATATCGATTATGATTTGTTTCAGAAAGACAGTTAATAAATTTTACTAGAATAAAAGAACATCTTGTTAATAAGTAGTACTTTAATCAAACGTGTTTTTCATTTAATTTTATCAATAGATTATTACGAATATATTATTTCTTGTTTATTATAAGTGTTCCGTACATTATATACATTATAAATTAATAACAATTTTAAACATATTAGAGTTTTTTAAAAAAAACTCACATAAGAACAATGACAATCATACTACCCGTATTTAAAATGATCGTTGTAGAATTTGAAATATAAAGTGGAAATCTTGAAATCAAAATTAAGTTTTTGTAAAGGATAATTTATAATTAGTAAACAAAGAAGTTTTAGTGAAAGGCAGTAAGTTTATTCTTTTTTATTAATCAATCATTTTCATTTGAATAGTTCATTTTTTATATTTCAGATTCTACAAATGTGATTATAAATAAGCGCAGTCGACTATCAGTACAATTATATTAATTTTTTGAAAAAATTGTAATGGTGATAAAATGTCATAGTTATATATGCATTCTATTCAGTTAGAATTCATCCATCAATATCCATACTGGCACGTGAACAGAAGGCTGTATGAAACATAAATTCGTAAAACATGTTCTATAGTAAAAAAATTTTTTTTGTTGTTTATTTAAAGAATAAGTGTTTTAAAAATTTAATAACTACATTTTTAATCTTTTCTATACAAACTTGTATTAAGAATGAGGATTTTGACATTGCAGACAAGTATTCTTATTACTATAAATTTGTAGAATATAATAAATAACATCTGAATTCTTTATAGTATTAGTTATTCTAATGTTGGCAAATGAATAAAATTAGCTTAATAAAGTTGATAAATTGAAAAGAAAACGTGTCTTATAAGTAATGAACAAAAAATAGTCAAGTGTGGATTATAAATTCTCTTACAATTAGCTATTATTAAGTATTACTGATATGTAAATAGATGATTCCTAAATTGCATATACCTAACGCTTAAACTTTCCTCTTTGCTAATATAGCATTCTTATTAAACAGCATACTTTTAAAATGGTATCTGATGGCATGAATACTTTTTAATATATAGTTTAATAATTTTTGATTGAATTATTGCTAGTGTATATTTTAATAATATACAACATCTTCCAATCGACATAAGAATATATGGTATGCGCAGCTACATGTGTTTACGCAACCACTGCTCGTGTTCCCTTTTGTACCGCCCAAGTCCATTCTGTTTTACCGTTTTTGAATCACTGACATACTGTATTTCTCTTACGTAATAAAGCTATTTTTAACATAATTTCATTTGCTGTTAATGATTTATCCATAATTTATTTTAATAACTTTGCATATATAACGATTCCTCTTGTATCATTTACATCACTCCAGGTATAACAATTTACATCGTATCAGTTATGCCAATGTAAGTACAATTATTAAATTAAATGTTTAAGAATTAATTAATAATTATAAAAATATTATACCAAATGTAACCATTAATTATACAATAAATAATTAATATTGTTTTTTACTAAACAATTACGATGGCCTCGCTATATCCACACTGTACTTTATGCCAGTGTCAGGGAATGATTTTGTGACCCAGGCCAAATTTATCAGATCGCCTCTATGTTATACCAGAGATGAGCAGAGATTGACAGAGACATAGGCAACTTTGGCTCCGTGACAGCACCAGATTTAGCGGCAGAATCACAAACAAGGTCCGTCTGCAATTTCGACTATCGACAAAAGTAGCGCACTGCTGAAAAATGTTCGAATAGCTATTCGGACATTTTATATTTAATATATAATTAAGGCATCACAGCAAAGAAGGAGAAACAACGGGCGTGTGACTAGGCTGCTGTTAAGGGGAAGGGCAACGTAGCAGGCCGGCACGCTGCCGAAGAGGAGAAGTAGGGGAAGAGAGCGACCGAATGAACGAGAAAAGAACTACGCGTATATACGTCATATATATATATATATATATATATATATATATATATATATATATAAATGAATGTATGTGTGTTTGTTTGTCCTGGATAAACTCCGAAACTACTGAACCGATCGCGTTCAAAATTTCACCACGTCTTCTACACAGTCAGGAATAGGTCATAGACTTTTTTTTTTAAATTTGACAAAATTATAAATTTAGCAAATTAGGTAATCACTTTACCAACGATTTGTAATGTATATACTATAGACACACATACACACACACACACACACACACACATATATATATATATATATTTATATATATTTATATATATTTATATATAGTATGTATATTATATTGTATATAAGATATATACACATTTTAAATACGGTTTCTACTGAGAAATATTGTATTGGCGTGTACGGGCGATTGATTACGATATTCCGTTGCCTCAAGCCGATTTCTATAGGCAGTTGTGTGATCGGATGATAGAAGGCAATGTCTAGGTGCTTCTGTGCGATTTCTACGGGAAATATTCTATTTAATTGTTAGAAAACGACGTCCAGGTATGAAGAAATCAACTTTCATGGAAAAATTCGTGTTTTAGACGGTAAAATACGATATCTAGGTCTTTTCGAACGACTTCTACGGGGAGTATTGTATTGTGTTTAGTCGTTAGGAAGCGATGCTAGCTTTCTCGGGACGACTTCTACTTGGAGTATCGTATTTAGTTGGTAAGAAACGATGTTTAGGTACGTCGGGACGACTTCTACGGGAAGTACCGCGTTTTGTTGGTAGAAAACGATGTCCAGGTAGGACGGGACGACTTCTACGGAGAATTTTGTGCTCGGACGGTAGAAGACGATGTCCAGATATGATGGAACGACTTCTATGGGGAGTTTCGTGTTTGGATAGTGGGATCAGATGTCGGGATGTCTTGGAACGACTTCGACGGGGAGTGTTTAGGATACTTCTATAAAGAGATTCATTTTCTATCGTTCGAACACACACACTCCCAGTAAAAGTCGTCCCGGAATACCTGGACGTCGTAAACTACCTTCCCAACAAAAAAACTCTCTATAGCAGTCGTCCCGAGACATGTTCTATATTACGAACATGATACTCTATAAACGTCATCTCGAGACACTTAGACATCTTTTTTTACCGCTCGAACTCAAAAGTACAATTTTGCTCATAGAAGCGGTATGTAATATGTATACGTGTGTGTATTAAATACGGTTGTATATTCTGTATATACATACTGTATATACAGAAGCGACGATAGGTAAATTACGGTCAATTATTTATAGTAATATAGATTTTTATGTATAGAGTACCTTTTACTTAGATATTATTGAATTGCTTATGAAATCGGTTAAATTATTATCTCGGGCCAAGGCGAGACGGGGGATGCTGTATATATATATATAAGAAATGCGCGACTAATTCTTTTCTCTATTTCAGCAAGTTTGAACCGACTTCAACCGTAACCAAAGTCCATTCCCCCACTCTCTCTCTCTCTCTCTCTCTCTCTATCTCTATCTCTCTCTCAATAATATTTATATAATATGTTCTTCACTCACGTGCGTATTTATTTATGTAATTACACATAATTACACGTACAATTACACGCGAGCGCACGTCAAAATGAGGAGATCGAAATTTGAACATCAAAGTTTTAAGTTAAAAAACACTGCACGATTATGTATATATATATATATATAGATATATATAAGAAATGCGTGTAGTAATTTTTTCTCTATTTCGACACTGAAAATCCATTCTCTCTCTCTCTCTCTCTCTCTCTCTCTCTCTCTCTCTCTCTGTCTCTCTCTGTGGGTGTGGGTGTATATGTGTGTGTGCGTGAATACACTTATTTTTGGTTTTTGCAGCAGCATAATTTTTACATCTAATTTGTAGTAAAAATCGACCGAATCTCATTTAAATTAATATAATTTTGTTTTTTATAATTATAAAAATGTGTATGTTAATGCGCGTATATATATATATATATATATATATATATATATATATATATATTTTGATCCTATACAAATTTTGGGCATTTTAGAAAATGAGAAAGCACTAAGTAAAATATTTAATGTTTATATTAATTATAGATACGATCATCCGTTTTCTTTATTATTATATACTAAACAAATATGGTCCATTACCAAATGTTTATAATCTCAGCTCACCGTTTTACTTTCCAAACAAACTTAATCATTCGTATATATTTTAAACATAATGTAATTTAAATGTTCAAAATATTAAATATTAATTATTATTATTACATCTTCTTGTTGAATTTTAAGGAAATATTATACTTTCAAAACCTTTCAGGAGATTATTACGTTCTTTTAATTTTCTCATAAATATATAAAATAAACATATTATAAATAATAAATAATTTTAAAATATAAACTAGCTTAAAATATAAACTAATATAATTTTATATATATTTTGAAATTTTATGTTATAAAACATTATCAAGGAATTTATACAGATAAAGAAATGATTTAGTCTAGCAAAAAAAATAATAGTAGATTTAAAAAGTTACATGTTCAATAAGACTTTATAACAAAATATAGTAATTAAACATTAATTTTTATAATCAACAATATAAAAAAATTCTTATCTGATTATCTAAATCGTGTGGTGAATCTCTGAAAGACAAATACTTTTTGGCCAATTTTATGCTTTTGAACGCTTATCTATCAATTAATGCATGGGTTGGCGGGTCAGTTGGGTACATAATTTTTGTTATTTAAAATAAATTTTCTGTATACCAAAAAATTTTAACGAAATATATTATTTTAATTCAGTTATTAATAAATTTTAAAAAAGTGCTCAAAAATTTTTTGGTAGCTATCCTTACAAACACCAAATTGAACAAGAAAATTACATTTTTAATATATGAAATTAATACCGTTAGAAAGCTGAAGATTTTTTTCTATCGATTCATATATTTTTAATTTTCTAACATTGTTGCAAAATATGCAATTATTGACAAATTAAAAAAAGTTGTTGAACGGGGCATGTTTGGCACACATTTTTATAATATAACCTGCATCCACAACATGCGAATACGACAAAATGCCTAAAATTTTTTGTTTTTGAAAAAACTTCATTCTTTAGATAATTTTTCCCGTGCATAGATGTTCCTTCTCGTATAAAATAATATATATTGTATGTTTTTTGTTCTTTATTTTTAATATTTTTCTGATTTGAATATACCCAATAATACGGAATATGAAATAACAAATCCAGCTATTCCAGTTCAAAATTTTAATGTTAATTATTTATAGCTCCAGAAGATTCCGAGATTGTTATTATTAACATTCTTATTATCATTTATAATTATATTATGTTATTCTTCTAACTTGTTAATATTTACATTTAGAAATTAATATGAATATACAATTAAAAATTTGGTTTCTTTTCATTGAATCACTCGTGCCTATCGTGCCCTGCTGAAAAACCATCTGTGCTCCGCCGTACTCCGATGTGTTAATTTCATATTTTTTTGTTTTGAAACAAATAATTGTTATTAAAAATTAAAATTTTTTAAAATAAATCTTTAGATACTCAACTTTTAATCGGTGTAGTTTTTGATCTAAAAAATGATATAGAATTTTTTTAAATGTGAATCAAAAAAGCGTGTCCAACACGCCCGGCCTTCCCCTATATATATATATATATATATATATATATATATATATATATATATATATAAAAGAGAATGTATATGTGTGTGTGTTTGCGTATGTATGTCCTTTATAGACGCCGAAATTACTGCACCGATGGCCTTCAAATTTTTTGCACTTATTATACACCGTCAGGATTAGATAATAGGTTATTTTTTTGCAAATTCAAAAAAGGCAAAAAAGGTAGCTACTTTAGTAATAATCTCAAGAAAATGTGCGCGCGCGCGCGTGTGTGTGTGTGTGTGTGTATGTTTGTGTGTGCTACGCTAAGCTAAACCCCGTATAATGTTTATGCAGGTCCCATTCGTATCGGGTAATCCAATCCCTGTTAATCCTCTTGGTGTTTTCTCAAGTTTTCTTCTCTCACTCTCTTGTATTATATATAATTGGTATATGTCAAATATGATTATACCTATAGCATGCACCAAAAATATGAAAAGTGTTCGCGGCATTGCGCTCCGTATGCCGGAGAGGAAAGAAATTTTACTGAAATAAAACTTTATGTTCTACGTTTCCAAATCCGAGCATACGCTCTTAATAGACGCACTAATCCTTCTCCGGTTGTTTGCTCACGTCGAGGAACAAGAAGGACGGCAGATGTGCGCCCGGTCATATACAGCAATATACGCTGTCCCGCCCCCCCCACTCAGGTAGCAATTGACCGTGCTCGGTAATTTCGAGTCCGCGCGGACTCTTGGTGCAATCCATCGAAACACTATATTGAGCCCTAAAATGACAGTTTCTATATTAGAGGGGACGAGATCTTTTAGCATCGCCGCGCAGAAGATTCGAAGGGAGTGGCAGTGTATTGCTAGAGCTTCGAAGGGTAACTTGAGAACAGCGGTTTCAAAGGTGCTAAAATTGATAGAATTCTCTCGGCTGTTTGTGCGTAAATTCTTGTTTGGTGGCGTGCGTGCTTTACGTTGAGTGTAATCGAAAGTGTCCTCGTGTAACCAGGGACGCAGCTTCTACAGGGATAGCGACGGGGCAACCTGTGGCGCTATCAGAGATCGCTCACAGATCTCTGGGGTATTTTGTGGAATGTTTCTGCCCTCAGATCGGCAAACCCGACGTTACCGCAGTGTTTTCCGAGACGTCGGAGCTACGGTGCGCCTTGTATGTGAAAAAACACCTTCCTTCCTTTCTTAATTTGTGTCGGTGTCAGGCTGGCTATCGAGCGTCACTGAAGTAGAATGGCCATTCTTTCTCCCGTTTGTTAAGGTATTTAGTTATATGTTAGTTTACGCGCGATTCATTGATTATTTCAATTGATTATTGTTACTGGTTGTGTGTAGTGTATGTGTGCGTGTTGTATCATAATACGCGTTATTCTTAGGTTTTCGAATAAGTGTGTGAATTGCTAACGTGTGTATATGTGTGAATATATATATATATATATATATATATATATATGTGTGTGTGTGTGTATGTATGTATTTTAAGCTACGTTATATATATGTAATTTTAGGGTTATTGTAATCATTGGTACTTAAAGGGCTTTTCCCCCACATGAGACTGGGGTTTTTTATGCCGGATAAGTGCCAATTGTGTTTTATTACAATTTATAATTAAAAATATTATTTATTTAGCTAAATTATATCGATTTGTATTATTTTCACCTGCCCTCCTTCAATGAACTTATTTAACTGTCTTATATTTATATATATACAGTAGAGGTGAGACTTATTACTATTATTATTATTCATTATTTATATTATTATTTATATTTATTCAGGTGTTTTACTTTATTTGCTTACATATTTAAACAAAAAGCAATCAAATAATTTTTGAAAATCGTTTTGAAAAAAGTTTAGTCTACAATTACCATATATTTCTACATGTTTTCAATTTATAAATACAAATATATAAAATACAATTCTATAAAATCCAAATATATTAGGAGTGTGAATAAGTCTTTCCGTTTTTTGTAAAAGATGGCGCCACCAATACTGTGCGAGTATTCAATGGTTACATATGTCATAATCAAAGCTTATTCATATGTCAACAATTCCATACTAACACATTAGTTAAAAATTTTTCGCATCATAAATTTTTGATATCGTGAAAATGTCGAAATTTGAGCCGAGTCGACGTCATTTGCGGGAAGTTTCACTTTATTGGTTCAATTTGAAGAAATCTGCTGCCGAGACGCATCGATTGCTTCAGGAGGCTTATGGAGAAGGTTGTGTAGATGATTCAAGTGTTCGCGGATGGTTTCGACGCTTCAAAAGCGGTGATTTCGACGTGGAAGACAAGGAGCGTTCCGGGCGGCCGCAAATCTTTGAAGATCGAGAATTGTCGACTTTGCTTGATGAAGATTCTTGTCAAACGCAAGAAGAACTTGCTGAAGAACCATTTCCAAGCGTTTGAAAGCCATGGGAATGATCCAAAAGCAAGGAAATTCGGTGCCGTACGAACTGAAGCTGAGAGACGTCGAACGGCGTTTTTTCACTTGCGAACAGCTGCTTCAGCAACATAAAAGAAAGGGTTTTCTGCATCGTATCGTGACTGGCGATGAAAAGTGGATACGTTACGATAATCCGAAGCGAAGAAAATCATGGGCACTACCCGGCCATGCATCATCATCGACGGCCAAGCCAAATATTCATGGCGCCAAGCTCATGCTCTGTATATGGTGGGACCAGCTAGGTGTGGTTTACTATGAGCTTCTGAAACCGAATGAAAGGATCACAGGCGAGGTCTATCGACGACAATTGATGCGTTTGAGCCGCGCACTGCGAGAAAAACGGCCACAATACTCCGACAGGCACGACAAAGTTATTTTGCAACATGACAATGCTCGCCCACATGTTGCACCGCCGGTGAAAACATACTTAGAAACGCTCAAATGGGAAGTCCTACCCCACCCGCCGTATAGTCCAGACGTTGCTCCGTCTGATTACCATCTCTTCAGATCGATGACGCATGGCCTGGCTGACCAGCACTTCCATTCCTACGAGGAAGCCAAAAAATGGGTGGATGACTGGATAGAGGCCAAACCGGTCGAATTTTTTCGCAACGGGATTCGTATGTTGCCAGAAAGATGGGAAAAACTTGTAGCTAGCGATGGCCAATACTTTCAATAATTCATTTGTAACCATTTTTTCACAATAAAGGCTCAAAATTTGAAAAACAACGGGAAAGACTTATTCACATACCTGATATAAATATACAATTCTAGCAATTAGACCTTCAAATATACATTTTTTTAGTTCTAAATATTTGCAAGATAGAAGATATTTAATTATACACTTCAGACAATGAACGCGTTCAATTAATTCTGTTTCTATTAAGGTGTTCTTATGTTCTTAAACATAATAAACATTATTGCAAACGTCTAATTTCTTTTTATAATTTTCAATTATTAAAGAAATTGATCGATTGTTACATTAACTTTCACTGCAGATTTTCTTTAATGTAAAATTTAGTCCATTTAAATACATACTTTTTAAATTAAACAAATGGTTTATACATGTACCATTAGTAGACCATTTATTGAAACTAAGAAATTTATATATTTAAAATACTGAAATGTTGATTTTAATACAGTAAATATTTTTTGATCTATAAAAACTAAAATTTTGTTTTAAGATATTCGGTTCTTAATTTGAAAAATATTTATTTGCTTTAAAGAAAGATTTAAAAAAAAATTTTTAATTTTGTATAATTGAAACAAAATATAAAATTGAACTGCAGTATCTTAACTTATTAGACCGTCATTTTCATAATCTACAACTATGTAAACGTATGATATATGTTATATTGCAATAAAGAAATAGTACATTGTGACACAAGGGAGCAAAATAGGTGTTTTCAAATTACCTGAGTTCGAAAATGCCTTTGCTCCCGTGTGTCACATACTATTTTCCGAGACGAGGGCGCTTTTTTTCTCAAAGAAATGCACAAAAAATTGAATAAACTCACAGAATTAAAGAATTTAAACCCCCCCCCCCTCCATGTGTTAGCCGTGCTTAGATAGAGCAAGTAGGTATAAAATCTAAAGGTCCAAATCATACTCGCTCTGAAATAAGTTGCCCTAACATAAAATGTAATTCGTTGGGTTTAAAAAAAATATAATATTATCGGTTTTTTCTTAAGGTTATACGTGCAATTTCCTCTTATTTGGAAATTAATATAGTATGTTAAGAAGAGATGTAGGATTGGGTGGTAGGGGTGCAGGGGGTGAAACCCCCGCCGGGGGTTGGGGGGCGGAGCCCCACTTTTCTATAAATAAATAAGACTAATCAATTGAAAATTATGAGTTTGTTAATAATCTACGTTCAAATTAAAATTTTTAAATATTTAATAGCTTAATAAATAGAATTTTAAATTAAAACTAATTTAAAAAAAGATGTAGATAATTTGTAATACTTAAAAAACATAAGAATTTTTATAATAAATTTCAGATAGAATATAAATCTTATTTCATTTAAAAATCTCGAATACCTAACTCAAAGTGCAAAAAAAAGGTCGAACCCGCGGTCGACTGGCGCATATACTCGTAAGTTTAAACATCGTAAATGCCAGTTGTTGCATTGGCACGGAAAACTGAGAATCCTACCGGACTACACGGTTCCGTTCATTCGCTTTTCCTCCCAAGAGAGGAAAAGTAAAATTCTGCTTTCTGATTGGTCCGGAATCGGCTATAAACACTTTTCCTCCCTAGGGAGGAAAAGTAGTATTTTGCTCCCTCTAGATAGGTGCTGCAGAAAATCGTATTTTGCGCCCTGAGTGCGAGAAAATTATATTTATATTTTTTTCTTATGTATTATATAATATATATAAATATACACACAATCTTAGATTAGTATTGTAGACAACTTAACTTAATTTGAAACACAAAATCTCTGCCGTTCAAACTTTACCTATAGAATTATAAAGAATCAGAATCTCATTATAAAGGTAGTGACCGGTAGAGACATGCGTTAATATGCGAATCGCGATGAAAACTCGTCAGGATACACCTGACGAAAAAATTTTGGAAACATTTTTATTTTTAACTAACCAAATATGAAAATTAATGATATGCTAGTGTACTTCAATTTAGAAAAAGTATTTCAAATAAAAGTTGTAGATCTTATCAAAATACATTTTTTATACTATGCGCTGTTTTTTAAATTTTAGAAAAATATTTTGTATAAATATTATTCATGTAGATGAAATTTTTTTGTTTTACTATTAAAAAATTTACAATATAAATTCATATATTATTATTTTGAAATTTTTATCTTAATATATTACTAAATTTAGAAAAATATTTTATACAATGTTTTTATAAAATAATATATGATTTATAAGTTCTAAATTTCTTAATATGTTATGAACATATATTATTATGTTTCCATTTATTGCAATCAGTAGGATATCTAAGTATATCAACAAACTGATTTTTAATTTTTATAGAATATTATTTGTGTTAATATTTTTTGGTATTAATATATTTGGATCTTTAGGAAAGTATTTTATATAAAATTTTTATAACATACATGAGAAGGTGTATTTAAAATTCTTACTATGCTAATTACATATTATTTTGCAATTGGTTTAACGATGTGACGTCGGAGTCAGTACCCTTCTGACACACGAGCTATATTATGCTTCTATATTATATAATTACATTGGCCTATGTGCCTTAAGTTGCTTCAAATAGCTCGGGTCTCTGTATGTTATGCTCTGCGGTTACTACTCACATAAATATATATATATATATATATATATATATATATATATATTGCAGATGTATGCCCGACAGGGCGGGGATCCGCGGCGTCTGCCAACCGGGACCTATAGCGCATATAATTAAACAAGTATGAACCTGCGTGGATAAGTTATGTTGTTGCGAGAGTGTGTGAATGGTAGTAGGCCCCCCTCCACTCGATATAGTTACGAAGATGGTATTATAATATAAATAAGGGAGAGTAGAGGAAAAGGAAAGTGAAGCTTCCTCAGGTGTGATGATGTACGTACGTGGTACGAAGTGGTACCTTCTGTAAGTTTATGTAGAGCTGCGTCGCTCACTTAGTTAGTAACCGGGTAAATAAGTAAAGTTACATTTTGAACACTATTGAGTGAGTTCTGTTATTTATGTAATTTCGACCACCCTGTTCAAACTCCCTTACAATACATATGTATATATATATATATATATATATATATATATGCCTATTCTTCTTTTTAATATAAATTGAAGTCAAATGGCTTCACAGAGGTATAAACTGCTTCTCTTATGAGAAAGAGTTTACACCTGTCTCGGCCTTTCAATTTATTTCCCTATTGTAAATAAAATTTAGGAGAAGGATATTATGGGGCATATATAGTCCTTCCTCCCTTTTCAAGCAGAACCGATCACTTCTCCGGATAGGATTTGGGATGGTTGGATATTCTAAATAAGAAAAATGATTAAATTTTTTATTTGTACTTATTTATATGTTTATTGCCTTCCTTATGGCCGCAGTCTGACGAGAGAGAGAAAGATAGATTTTTGCTTTAATAATACTTGTGGAAACGATAATATTAAAATAGTACTTGAGACAATGATGAGTGTAATATAAATGCTACTTGACAAAACGGTGAATGTAATGTTAATGCTCCCAAAGGGTAAAATCTGCCCTTTTTACAAGCCATGAACCCTTCATCTCTAGACGGGACCCAGAGAGATTTTTTTCTTTTCCTTTTTCGTATTTGTTCCCCAATTAATAATGGCGTTTTATGAGTTTTCTATAGCCAATTAGTAGCCCTTGTTCCTCTCCGTGAGTGGTAAGTCCCAGTGCAAGGGAGATCCTACTCAATAGGGGGTGATTTCTTGAGGTTCTCTCTTTGTCATTCATATGACACCACAAGCTCTATTCTTACAGAGTAATTAGTCCTATAAAATATAATTAAAAATATAAGCAACCTATTTTACTTATATAAAATTCCACTTAAACTAAACAATCTTAATTACAAATTCTGCTTCGCATGTTGTATTATTACAAACCTTATAATTCCTATCTTTTTCCTAATTTATATTTTTAATATAAATAATTTATATATATATATATATATATATTTATATATATATATATATATATATATATATATATATTATAACGGGGCTGTCTCGGTGGTCATCCGTCCAGCTGCGCCGATTATATTATTGTTAGAATATCTTACCTTTTTGCGAAGCGGGCGTCTTCCTAAAAAGACGGAAGGTGATAGGTGCTCTAATAAGGAGGCGTCAGTTGCCTAAAGACTAATAATGAATGATTTATTGTATAAATTTTTTTAACCAAGTTATAATACAACCGGTGAAATGAACGTTGGGCGCCAGCTGAGGTATAGCTCTCAGCACGAGCTGTAGTCAGTTCGCTTTACAGATTCACGTCGGTTATGCAGTACTGACGAACACACGCTCCGCGTTAATAAGGTGGCCACGGCAGGCTCTACAAGGCGGCGAATTCCACAAGGTGTGGATGATGGAGAAGGTTACGTCGCGAATTCTCCAAACCACGACAGCGCGATATTTACTTAAACTATAAACGAAATTAAACTAGTGATCCCAGGGCGGCTCCCTGTAGATCTCACGAAATACTCACTCGAGAACAGACGTGAAGAGAAGAACTTACCCCGTGCTCTCTACACGCTGCTCACTCCTCGGCGATGACTCGTACGCCGTGACATGCATCTCGGGCTGGCTGTTTCCGGCCTAATTCTCGCTTCCTCCCCTTCGCAGGACTGCCTCTCACTCAGGACCTTTACGCGTCCTCGTGTAGGGGTAAGGATGTCACCGTCATCGCTCTTTAGCCGTCGATGGCTTCTTGCGGCTCCCTTCTTGGCTGACTGGCTTCGGAATCTTCCGAACGCACGAAAGCGCTCCCGCTGTCGGAGTCTGAAACGCCAGACCTATTTTCTCTTCGGGCTCAAAAGGTTAGAGGGAGAAGTATTCTTCTCCTATCTCGACACCGGACGCGGCCCTCCCGAAACGGCGTAGTGGGAAAGACTTTCTCCCCCACCCAACTCCGCTCAGTGTGGCTCGCGACTCGCGGGATATGTTGTAGAGTAGACAAGACTAAAGTGTTCTATCTACTCGTTGAAATTTAATCATACTATAAATACTATAAAATAGAGCATCGGACTCTGTCCTTATTGTAAAACATTTTCCGCGTTACAAACTCCCTCGGCTGGACCGAAGCCGGGTACCGGCTGAGCAACAAAACGCGACGCGTATTTATTCGTTCGCGATGGAATTGCCATGGTCCCGAGTCATTCCCAGAAGTGCGGTTCACAAACATTGTTCTGTTCTAATTTTTATCTTAATAAGGCGAATGACGCTTTAGTCGTTCCTAACCGACAGCTAACTATGGGTACCGTCGAATGATTTCGGCCCTATAGTGTCCGCCTGACATTGGTTGTTTTATAGAAATCAACCTCCCTGTTCCTAGTTTAATCATTAGTGCTGCAACCGAGCTACGCGATATCTTGGTTTCTTACCATTTCCTTGGCTGACCGAATTGCATAAACGAAAAGCAAATTACATAAATTCCTGACCGAGATGCTGAGAAGCTCATAAAATATACAAAAGAAAATAAATGCATTGTTGGTGCCGCTTCGGAATTCTGTGACACAAAAACAAAGTACAAATAAAAATAAAATAACATCTGTTCTTGCAGCTGTTTTGCTGCCTCAATCGAGACATGCCTTGCAACCCTTTATGTTACGCATACAATTGCGAAGATATAACCAAAAAGAAAAAAAAAGTAAATGATATATAACATCTTCAACTTAAAGCTAAAATAGTAATAAAAATGTATGAAAATATATAGTCTATGTGAGAATTGTCTTATGTAACTAATATAATATCACTAAAAGTCTTTTTCACTCATGATGTCTCGATGATCATACGGCGCTTCACGAGGTCATCTTCTTCTTCTGCTTAACCTTATTTGAGAGCTTCCGTTTTGACTTCAAGGTACAACTGATTAGGGCTGGATAGCTGGCCACCTTGCCTCGTGGCGGTTTTCTTCTGGACTTGAATCTTACCATGCTCAGATGAGAATTGTTGTCCTCCTTCTCCGATGAGCCATTGATCTCGCCCACCTCTGCGGGTCTGTGTAGTGTGGCTTCTGTAAGTAGCTAACAAGGTTAAATACTCACAGAATAGAGCTCAGGCGGGGATGCACATGTATCTGGAGATGCCGCGAGAGCGCAAGGGTCTCCCCAATCCTCTGCTCCATTCTCGAGTGATTTCTGGTGCTATTATTGCACTTACGGAATCTATATTCCGTCCTAGATCGTCGCGACAATCGATCGCGCCACCGTTGTTTCAGCCCGTTATGGCTCCGTCTCGATGGCCGTCATCCTGCTCTTTTTCTACCGTGGCTTACCTGCACTAGACATTGATTCCTATCTTAATCCGTATCTTTTCCTACTTTAGCGAAACGAGAAGCTCTCGGAGCTATTCTAACTTGTACCGCTGTTATGTTTTACTTAACCTAACGAAATTATACGCTAACGGAACTATTCTAAACTAGCGAAATTAGAAGCTAATGGAACTAACTAAGCTAACGACATTATTCTAATCTACCTAATTAATCTAGGGCTAAATGATATATGCTAACGGTACTATCCTAACGCTGTTATTTTACTTCATCTAATGAAATTATACTCTAACGGAACTATTCTAACCTAAAAAAACGAATCTAACGCTAAAAAACTAACCTAACGGTACTACCTAATGAGGCTAACCTACTGCAACACCTTTTTGTCCCCAAAATACACGTTTATGTGAATATATGGGGTTGCCGCCTGCTTACCCCTTTTGCCTCCTGTGCAGATCCGACGGATGTTATCGCCTCCCCCCTTCGACGGTGGCTGTCTTTTTGAGCGCAGCTTGGGCAGACACTCGTATCCGACCCGAAGCGACCACACCGGTAGCAGAAGTAGTCTTTCTGTGATGGGGGTCAGCGCTTGTAACGGTGCCCCGGCTGTTGGCAATTCCAGCACTTCCGGCTGTCTGCTGGAGACGCAGCGGGCGTTTCCCTTCCGGTCTGCTGGCGGTCCAGCTGCGGGAAGTAAGCCGAAGGCTGCGGCTGTTGGGGTTGAGTGATGAAGTTCATTTACTTTTAATCTATCCATTACTTGATTCCCAAATCTTAATATTCCAGTATAATGAACGTCTTCACAAGCTTTAGCGTGAATTTGTTCTATGTATTGTACTATGCCATTCTGTGCAATTGATATATGTGAAAATGCTCCGTAGTGGTGTATCGTCCTGTTCATATTGATTTTGCATTGGAATATATGAGTTTTTTTGTATCTGTCTATTTGGAGTAGTTCGATATACTGGTCGGTGATGTTCACGTGGTCATGTGGTGGTGTACATATTCCAACCTCAGTGAGTGATGCGGTCGTCACATCAGAGTGAGAAGAATCATAGTCGTAACCTATTATTTCCATAACGGGGTTGTTATGAAGTAAGAAAAATATGCACAGTGTTTGGAATATCATCTTTCCTGAAATCAAAAATAGGTAAGTTTCGTGTCTATGATACGAGTAAATGGGATATTTTATAAGATTACTTGTTATCAATTACTTTGTTTAAAAAATTTGTTAGAGGTAAATGAAAAAGAATAAAAAATATTGATGAAAGTTTTAAATCGTAGCCTCATTCGTGCTTTGTAGCTATGGTTAACTTGTATTCCTTATTCACATAAATATACATCTATTTCTATTACTATCGTATTGTATATATATATATATATATATATATATATATATATATATATATATATATATATATATAATGTAAATCTTTTAATGTAAATCTTTTAATCTGATTTTGTGCTAGAAAGGTGTTTAGGTAAGCACAAAGGAAAAATGAGGGGAAGATCATGTATTTATTATGTAGGATCTTCTACTTTGTTTTTCTGCGTCCGTTTAGTTATCAGTTTCCTGATTTATATGTTAGACCCGAAGTCTGTTAGCATGAACTATTTTACTACTTTTATTAATTTGTATTTGGATATTATGTTTACTTAGTATTTCAAGCATTTTATGTGATCCGGAATAGTGATTTTCAAACTTGCCCGGTTTAGGAACCGACTCTAGGAACACGTAATCTCCTAATTTAAAATTTTGGTTGTTGATTTTTTGATCATAATATTTTTTCCATCGGAGCATCGAAGTTAATAAATTCTCATATGCTATCTTTTGAATACGATTTAATCATGTAACGAAATCTACTAAATAGCCTTTGCAAGTAGGTAGTAAGTCACCTTCCCTCAATGAGTCTATGGATGGCATTCGTGCTATTCTCCCGAAAATAAGTTATGCTTAAGGAGTATGCTTGGTACTCTCTTGACCGCAGGTATTGTAATTTATCATTGCAATATCTAGCCAACTATCCCATTCCTCATCGTTGGTCGTATATTGATGTAGGAATTCACCTAAAGCGTGGTGTGAATATTCCAAAGATTCGTTCGATTGTGGGTGAAAAGCAGTTTCTTGATTTTGAACCGTTTCGCAACTATGTTCATGAGATTGTTTAGGAAGTTTTCTTCTGAAGCGGTTAAAATGACTTTTGGTGTACCAAATATACAGATAAATCATTTAATAAAGGCGTCGGCAATGGTGGTAGATAAGGTATCTTGTAGAGGCATTCCCATGCAAAATTTGGAGAATTGATCTTAGATCTTTAAAATATATTCATTTCTATGTTTTGTTGGTTTTAATGGCCGGATGACGTCTAGTGCTACCTTTGAAGAGGCGCTCCTGGTATATCGGTGCAATTACCATTGCTGTTTAGTCTTTAAACTCACTAACTTTTTCAACTGATAATCCAAACATTTTTGAATTCTTCGTTGAACATCTTTTAGATTTTTCCAATAATAATCCTGTTTGATCCTATCGTACGTTTTTGATATACCTCTATTTCCTCCTATAGGTGATTTATGGAGTTCGTGAAATACTTCATCTCTTCTTTCCTTGGAAACACATTTGATGGCATCCGTACAAATGATTACTTTTATCGGGCATAACGCGAATATTATCTGATTGACTTTTCTGAAGTTCTTTTAAATCGCCATGTGGTGGTGGGAGAACTATGGCTTCAGCTTTATAATTTCTTTCTTCTTCCTTAAATATTCCTTAATCTTCTTCTTCTTCGTTTTCAGCGTATTGTGGTTTATTTTGGTCAATCTTACGCATATGGCGTTTTCCAGGAATGTTAGATGATTCTGATTCCTCTTCATGATTTTGCAATAGCTGTGGAATCGATTTTTTCTTTGGTCGTCCCCTTTTTCTAGGTGGACCCTTGTCAGTGGATTTTATAACAGATGCTGGTGTGGTTTTCTCTGTATTGCAACCAGATCGTATCACTACGTTGATTGCAGGACTCGAGAGGACTCCGTGATAGTGCATCGGCATTAGCGTTTAACCTTCTCGCCTTATGTAAAACGGTATAATCGTACTCGTATAATTTAAAACGCCACTTTTGTACGCGGGTATTTAAATTTGCAGGTTTAAACCAAATTAAGGGTTGATGATCCATTATTATAGTAAATGGTCTGCCATACACATTGGAACAAAAGGCGCGTATACTGTGTAAGACGGCTAAAGCTTCCTTTACATATAATTCATAATTTAATTATGCCTTACCTAATACTCTTGACGTATATCGATAGGCCTATGTTTTCCGATCTCTCTTTGTGATCAAACGTCATCAACAGCATACCGTGAGGCATCTATCGTTATATTGAATGGTTTTGTAAGACCGGAGAATTGCAATAAAGGGTTATTGAAAAGAATTCGTATTAACGTCTGAAATGCCTCTTCTTCTTTATCAGTCTATTCGAAAAGGTGTATCTTTTTGTAGCAGCTTGATTTTATGGTTTTGATATTCTAGCGCATTTCTCGATAAAACGTCGATAGTCACCAGCTAAACCAAGAAACTGCAAATTTTTCATATTTCTTTGACGAGGGAATTCTTGAACTGCTTCCACCTTTTTTTGATCAGGACTGAATCCTTTTTGACTCATATCTCTTCCAATGAATCTGCATAGATGACAATATCGTGTAATTACACAAACATTTTTATTCCTTGTAGGCCTTTTAGAAGGCTGTCCATTAGTCTCTGGAACATATGTGAAGTCTTAAGTCCGAAAGGCATTCGGACTAATTCGTAGTGCCCGAATGGTGTGCTAAACGCAGCAAGATGTGCTATCAGCAGGATGCATTTTTATCTGAAGAAATCCGGATGCTAGATCGAAAACTGTGTAAGAGTTCGCTCCTCCAACTTGATCAAATATTTCAATTATATTTGGTAATGTGTAGGCATCACTTACTGTTTTTTCATTAACTGCTCTGAAGTCGAGTACCATACGCCATCTAGGGTTTCCCTGAGAGTCTGCCTTCTTGGATACAATCAATAAAGGGGTATTTCACGGAGAAGCGGAATTTCTAATTATACCTACAGTTAATAGATCGTCTACGTGTTTGTTGATTTCCTCTTTAAAAGAATGTTTGGTATTGACGGGTACTTCATCGGTAGTTTCAATTCGGTGCATTATAACATCGGATTCAGATAAGAAATCTCCTAGTAAGAAAAATACATCACGGTTTGTTTCAACTAAATTTCGTACATGTTCTGCCTTACTATCGTCAAGATGTTCAGTATTTACTATGTTTCACACGGATGAAGGTTGCATCCATATTATCAGTTTTACTGAAGAATGTGTCTGTTTAAGGTCTTCAATCGGTTTTTCATGTATGTCTTCTAGAACATTATCTTGCGTAAATGAATATAAAGTTTCGGTTGCTATACTTTCATCACCATAATATTCATCTAAATAGCCCTCTATGTCATCAACTGCTAGTTGGTCATCTTGTTTTCTTTCTTTTTTCTCCATTTCTGTTTGCTCACTGCTTTCGGTATCGCAAAATGTATTCACATATAGTGAGTCGTTCGTTAAATTAAATATCTTTGGTTGTATTGCTAATTCTTCGGGTGATATGAATTGAAAAGTGTGATAGTCTACAGGGTATTCTAGTCTTTTCGTTGATAATTGCTTGAGAATCGTTAAAATATTTTGCTCCTAAAATTCCTGAATGTGGTAAGGAAAAATCGTCTAGAATAACGTGGAAGTACGAAATACCGCCTAAAACGTTTATTTTTACCAAACCTTCAGTAAAGAAAAAGTTCTCAGTAAAGAAAACTGATTCTCTTTAAATATACTCTTGTTGATTCATCTATTATAAATCTCGTTAATGCATTTCCTCGTTTTATTTAGTTCTGCTTCTGTACAAATCAGGAATCTACAAGAACTACCGGTTGGATTCCTGACGGTTATAATAGGCAGTAATGGCCTTTCTTTGCCGAGTTCTATGTTAATAACATTGTATTCGGGCAAATCAGACATGTTATTGTCTTACGGTAATATTATTTCTTGATCACCTTGGTTGAGAGTTTTATCAATGAAAATAATTTTGGCGTTGTTATCGAGCCGGAATTCTGAACCTATGATTCCATCATAACGAAAATTAAATTCATCCGATACAACGACGAATTCTGCCATAGAACTTGTTATTCTAAATTTTATGCTGCCTAATGTATTCTCTTTAGTATTGCCAACGCCATTAAGTGTAAAGATTCAATGAGGGTCAATTGACGCTCTATTTAGTATTGATCCCTTTCATATAATGTTAACCTCAGAGGCAGTGTCAAGCATAAAGTATAAATTCTCATATAGGTCCAATTTTACTTCTATAGTTGCATAGCTTTGGTCGAGCGTATTGAGTTGTTGGTAGTTCCCACGGTCGCGATCTGTTTTCGGGGACTTTGACCATTTCTCGACTGGTATTGTCTTTTTCTACACTCAGAAATTGTGTAATATATGGTTTTACCATAGGCACATATAGGTTGGTTTAATGCATTTCTATTTTGTACAGAATCTCGCGATCTGCAAGTTGTATAGGTGTGGTGTGCGGTTAAGAGTCCATGTCTCTTGAAATCTCTTTCGATAGTAATGGCTTCTTTAAAGATATCAGTAGCGTTCTTAATGTTTAACGTACTTGTCTTATTTAATCTATTTGCCTCGTAGATTTGTGCACCTTAACTCTATTAGCGTAAGACAGGATGGATTCGTTTTTCCTTTAAACAATGTTACCTAGCTCGCCAAGTATTTTGTCTACGATTTTAGACGAAGAAAATGCCTCTTTCATATAATTTTTAAGTTCTGCAACTGTAGCAAATCTGCTCCCAGATACAGCATCGCGTACTTCACTTCTAAGGTGACTTTTTAAATAGATCGTAAACTTTTGTTCTGATCCTCCATCGATTAATTCTTTTGCATCTGTACGGTATTCTAAAAACTATTGTTGTGGAGAATTAGTACTATCAAACTCGGTTAATAAGAGAGCGGCATCTTTTAGGGATACAGTCTGAAGTGGTGGCTCGGCCATGTTTGGCTCGATTGGGCGCATTACCGTGTTATGTATACTTATCAGGATTGAGGATAGTTTCATCTACTAGTAAATAACAGCTCTGAGAGGAAGTATAAGGATTGTTTTCCTCTTTAAGAGTTATGGAGCCAATTTCTAAATCACTGTTAAGAAAGACCTCTGTCTTATTGTTCTAGAGCTCATTATTTATTGGCGACCCTGGGCGTGGCGATACACGAGATTGTGACCGTGATGATGTATTAGAATTTGAGGATGAGGATTCTGTGTCTGTCCGCTTAAGAGAGATAGAAGTACCAACTGGTTGAAAGTCTGGATCCTGATGTATTTTAGGCTTACTTAAGAAGCCTTTACTTTCTTCCTCTAATTGTTTCCGTTTTTCCTCTAAAGTTTTCTTGTTTTTCCATTTATAATTTCTTTTGCTTTTCTGCTATGACGCTGCGTATTTCATAAAAAGTTGGATTACTGATGAAAAATGAAGAATTATATTATACGAAATTTTCACATTAGTTTATTGTATTAGAGAAGTTGTTGATTGTTATTGTATTAGAGATTGTAATTTAATTTAATTTAATTGTTAATTTCAATGATATATTTTTTTCAATCATTAATTTTTCGAGTTATGGTTATTTATTCATTATTTGTTTATTAATTATTTTATGCGGTCTCATTTGTAACGAGAAGTTTTATTTATTTCTTAGTTATTAAATAATTATTTTTAATTTATATACTTCCCCTTATTTGTTTTGCGATATAAAAAATTTCAATTATTATCTCATTTATTTATTGTAAATTTGTTTATTTAATATTTTAAATAAAAGCATTAATAATTTTTAATTTGAATCCATTTAATCATATTTTTCTTTTGCATATTTATTTATCAGTTATTTGTTCTTAGCTTTTTGCATTATTGTTTCTTCCTAATAAATTTAAATTATTATTACTTATTGTATTCATTCATTAAATTATTCTATCATTAGATATACGTTTGATAGTAGAATGTATAGTATCATTTGTGGCCGCTAATGTTGCTATTATTACTTCTCCGCGCTGAATTAAGCGGCGCGGAGTATCGAGTACGTGCATCTATGTCGGCCTCTTCATGCCTATAGAGTAACGGTCTTGAAGATTTACATGAGTTTGCATGTTGCATCTGCGTGGATAAAGGGATTTTGTTGATTCCCATTTCATTAGATAAAAAACGTAATTCAAGTTACACGTTACAGAAGTCAAGGATATATCAGATAAGTAGAAATCCTTTCAATAATTTCTTTACCTTTGATTGCACTGTAAGAGTGCTTAAATGTTATATATATATATATATATATATATATATATATATATATATATATATATACACATGTATATCTGTATAATAATATAGTATGTATGCGTTTTTTTTAATGTTATAATCATCGTTAAAGCATATAATTAAAGAATTGATACTTTGTACGTATTTCTTTTTAGTTTTCCTGTGTTGAAGTTCCACACAAGAGACGCATTAATTATGTATAAGTGGACCAGAGGAATATTCCGGTAATGTAGTTTTTATGTATTACTGTTTCTGTAGTATCTTTCAAATATATTCCTTTTCTTAATATATATTGTAACAGGGTGCTAGATTACGAAGGTTCTACATACGACCTTGATGTATTTTGTAACACATATATTGGAATTTCTTCCTATATGTGTTAGAGGAAAAACTGGAGTGAAAACTAAAAGAAAAGAGATAGACGGAGATATAAATATATTATAATAATAAAGAAGATAATATATTAAAAATTTTGAATTATTATAAAAGCAAACCTGTGCGCTGTAGTTTGAAAAATTTTCTTGCTAAAAATTTATCTTTTCAAAAGAAGTTATCTTGTGAATTCGTAACAAATACAATATTATTCAATCAGATTATTATTATTTTAAATGATAGTTTTGAGTTTAGAAAAACTGTGCTACTATTGCCTCAAATATCTTCTTTGACAATATTACTCAGGAAAGTTTATATTATTTTTAATTCACTTCTTTCAACGTTGGGTTGCAAGTTTTCAGCGTCGATGTTTAAGGTTGGTGCATTTTCCTAGTATTCAAATTCATTTCAAATCCAATATAAAGTAGCTTACTTAATTTTACTTAATATATTTACTTAAACTTAAATAATTCAAACGCTTAATGTATAACGTTAATAGTATAACGAATTATATGTGCGAGGGAGAAAGAGAGAAAACATCATAGATTCGTATGATATAAGAATAACCAGCGCGCACGCATAACTTGGTAGTAGTTATTCCTGATCTCCGTAAGACAGCGCCCTTGATACGTAGTCTATCTAATAGACATATATATATTCTCTCTCGCACCCTGTGTGAGTGGAAATGCGCGTTAGTATAGCGCGGATGCATAATAGGTAGGGATAGGTAATAAAATTTATTATAACTTTATTATTAAATAAAAACATTTGTTTTCCTTTTTAATAAAGTGCGATAATCAGGCTGTATTCCCGATATGCTCCCGATTATGTCTTTGAACTAACTAAATATTTAGTTAGATCACTAAATATTATTTTTACTAAATGGTTTAGTTAATTTTATTCTTTCTTTATTTATATCAATGAATTATTTATTTAAGTTAACTAAGTATATTTTACTAATTCTTTTTACTAAATATTTCATATAAGTAACTAATTTTTTTTCAATGTATTATATACCCTTAGAATGAAGTCACATTTTCCTTTAATAAACATATTTTTTTACAGTCCTTACACTAATAATTTTATTTTTCAGCAATATTTCAAAAAAGTGTAACGAGGCTCCTTTTAGCCCGTCACGTACTTACTGCCTTCCTTGTCTTCCAGGGCGGAAACTCGGGCTACTTGATTTAATTAAATTTTTTCATCTTATATATTAATCATATTATTAATATCATCGTGTATATTAATTATATTATATAAATTGCATCATGTAAATTATATTATATATATATATATATATATACAGTAAATTTTTTCCTTTTTTTATTAATTAAAATATCCCACACAAATGATCATACCATAAATGACCATATCCCAACTAGATTCGCTTTATTTAACAAGATATAAAAAAAAGGTTTAAGAATTTTCCGTCTACTTAAGAATCTTCCTTTCTATTCGGCTACAAAGAAATAAATTCTGATTATTTCGCAGAATCTTATATTAAGATCCGTCGCTTCGGTTATACATTAAAGATGGCGGTGTCCGCCAACTTCCGCGCCGTCTCACACAACGGCGCTCGCTTGAATTCTCCGCCCTCCCCCTTTGTGGCCGCCGCTACCTACTTTTTCTCGCGTCTCGATTCCCCGTTCACGCGAATTGTGTAAAGGTATATTATAAATAAGGGCACACTCACCCGCTTCCGCTAAATACGAGGGCGTCCCCTCGTGCGCTCGCTGCTGCTGTCTCTCGTCCTCTTCCGCGGTGGCTCCTCGATCTCATAAACTCTCAAGAAAGAGAGAGAGAGAGAGAAGAAGAGATAAATTACTTTTGTAATTTTGTTTTGTGTCTAATGACATCGCCCACACTCCCACACACCTCGAACTTCTCGCACAACTTCCGCGACTTCCTTCAGAACTCTTACAATCGCCAAAGAAAAATGATTTTTAATATGCACAAGCGGCCGAGACAGGTGGTCGATACGGTATCTTCAAATCTTCTCAATTCTCCTTCGTCTTCGTTCTCCATCCTCCAATCACCGCTCTTCCCTTAGCTACGCGCCAATCACCGTTCGTCTCCTCCCATATGCGCCAATCAACGTCCTTCTTTTCCAATGTACGCCAATCCTGGGCTCTTCCGTACTCCGGATACTGTTATGACCGAGATTGTTCGTCGGCAACACGTTGTTTCATTACTTGCACCACGCACCAAGTTTGAATTAGCCCGGAGAGTATATCTATATACATCACCGTCGGGTAGTTCGGCGCAGCGCCACTACGAGCATCGATCGCTTCTTCTCCGCGACGGCTTCCGTTCTCCCGCTGACTGCCACTTCCAGTACGGCCGTCTGCTATGCAGACGGCGTGCGCCGCATATCTCCGGCTTTTACTAATTCTTCTTGTATTTTTTTCAATGTGCTGAGCTGCTGATGTTAAGCTCGATGTGCGCCCCTTTTGTGCGGAATTTTCCATCATCTTGTTGCTTCTTTGTGCTCGCTACATCAGCAACCAGTGCAGGCTTCATGTATGCCGTATATAACCTGGCGCGGCCACGTGCTTTCCAATTTTCCATTTCTAGCTTGCAGCTTCCGAACGACTTACGGATCTCCGCCACGTATGATGTGTTCTTTATTTTATTTCATCTAATATTCTTCTTCACATCTGCCTTCCGGATATTCTTCTAATCCCTTCCTCATGTTGAGGTTATGTTGGGGGTTGGCGCTCCCTACTGGCCTTTCTTTCTCTCTCTCTCTCTCTCTCTCTCTTTCTCTGATTGCATCTATATCTCTCTATTTTTTTCTCTCTGTCTTGTTTTACCTCTTAGCATCTGGGTCTTCCTTTGCTGCTATGTATATATATATATATATATATATATATATATACTCTCTACTTCTCTCTTTCTATATTTTCCTTTACTTATCTGCATACGTATACTTCTCTGTTTTTCTCTCTCTACTTCTCTCTTTGTATATTTCTATTACTATGTGTGCACCTTCCTAGGTACATGCAGTTGCTTCCAGCCGTGTGCGTTCCCACAGCTGGTTTCTTCTTCAGATTCTTTCCTGTCTTCCCTGTGGGTGTTGATCCTCCTTGTTTTTCCCTAACGTACCTAATTTACTGATAAAGGAGGGCAGAGCCTGCTCGGTTCAGCAGTTAGCTCGACCACCCTCGCTTATTTAGCTATGGACCTTATATTTATGAGTAATTTTGATTTCTAGGTGATGGTCTACTGCAATTCCTATTGCAAAATGTATTTGTTAAAAATCATTGCTATATTACAGTACTTTAATAATAGTTTCGCTTGTAAAAATAATTCATAATCAAACACAAACCATTAAATAAATAGTTAATTAATTATATACACAAATGGGGCATTTCCATAATTTTAACGTCACAGTACATCATTAATCTCTGCAGGCGGTACAGAATAATAATCAAATACATTACAAAGAGTTTTATTAATTAAATAAAGTATAGTATTTTTTAATGCTAAAATTATGCCGTAAAATAATATTAATAGCGATTATAATCGTATTTATGATCATGTACTGACATATCGATAGCCATTGGTATAGTTACTCTATATATTTGTAAAATATTTCGCTACAATAATATAAATTTTATACTTGTTTCAAACAATACTTTTTTATAAAGTGTAGTTAATTTTCATGAATTTAATGCCTAAGAGTTTATGTTTAACTACAATTAAAAATATTTATATATTTATATACTACAACAAAAATTTATACTTTATTAACGATTTTTTTGTAGTAAACTTTCAACTCATCGGTAAACACAACAATATATACTTAAAATTGTAAATGCATTATACGGGATTATAAAATGCTCGAAACATTAGAAACCTCCAAATCTTTTTTTCTCAATTTTTTCTGATCTCCAGGACCCTACTTAATGCAGGTTAGATCAGACCCTGAAAATCCCGGATGATCTTATAGCACATCATACATTTTTTATCCACTTTAATTCAACACTACTTATACCAGCTTATACTGAAGACACTCCAGTACAGCTGGCCCGGCCTGTCCTTTATGCGCGGTCGCAGATCACATCGTTCACCCGTCCACCTGCCGCGGCCGACTGCCATAATAACACCATCTAAAAATTCATGGTACCATTGCCCTATTACTTGTTTTCTATAAGTGTTTATCTTCTTTGGTAATAGCAAATTTTG
The DNA here is from genome assembly GCA_018907035.1 of Sycobia sp. Sy_11. Taxonomy (NCBI): domain Eukaryota; kingdom Metazoa; phylum Arthropoda; class Insecta; order Hymenoptera; family Epichrysomallidae; genus Sycobia; species Sycobia sp. Sy_11. The sequence continues at coordinate 1,128,848 of JACCIC010000100.1, forward strand.
AAACATTCATCTTAATTACATTTTCTAAAAATAATTTTTCAAGGAAAACTATTCTAGCTCAATTATTTAATACAGTCGTCACGCATTATGATTTGTAAATACAAGTTCTTGCAAAATATTTTAATGATTTCTTAAACTTTTAAGTCATGAAATTCTATCCCTCTTGTGCTCGAAATTCAAAAATCCGACCACATTCTATTTAAATTTTTGAGATACTTTGAAACATTCTTTCATAATTTTTACAGACAGTTTTAATTTCTATACATCCTATCTTTTAGATGAGAAAGTAAAAAAAGTATAAATATTTTAAAAATAATTAAAAAAGTTATTGTTTTCATGCAACCTGCCACATTCACCGCATCGGGAAGAATTTAAAGAGTTTACAGAACAAAATACATAAAAAGTCAATGAATTTAATCTCTAAAATTTGATTTTATAATAATACTAGCAGCCTCCGTCTCGGCTTCGCCCGAGATAATAATTTAATCGATTTCTTAAACAATTCAATAATATCCAAGTAGAAAGTACTCTATATATAAAAATCTATATTATTACAAATGATTGACCGTAATTTATATATCATCGCTTCTGTATGTACAGTATGTATTTACAGAATATACAACCGTATTTAATACACACATATATGCATATTACATACGGCTTCTATGGGGAAAATTGTTCTTTTGATTTCAGGCGGTTGAAAAAGATGTCCAAGTGTCTCGAGATGACGTTTACGGAGAGTATCGTGTTCGGAATATAGGACATGCCTCGGGACGACTGCTATGGAGAGTTTTTTTGAAGCGGTAGCATACGTCGTCCAGGTATCCCGGAACGACTATTGCTGGGACTGTGCATGTTTGAATGTTAGAAAATGAATCTATTTCTAGAAGTCTCTTAAACACACTCCGTAGAAGTCGTTCCAAAACATCCAGACATCGTATTCGAAAGTCCCAACATGAATCTCTCCGTAGAAGACGTCCCGTCATACCCAAAACATCGTCTTCTACCGTCCGAACATGAAATTTCTCGTAGAATTTGTCCTAACATACCTAAATCTCGTTTTCTACCAACTAAACACGATAGTCACAGTAGAAGTCGTCGCGAGAAAGCTAGACATAGCTTCCTAACGATTAAACACAATACTCCCCGTAGAAGTCGTTTAAAAAGACCTAGATCTCATATTTTACCGTCCCAACACGAATTTTTCCATGAAAGTTGATTTCTTCATATCTGGACGTCGTTTTCTAACAATTAAATAGAATATTTCCCGTAGAAATCGAACAGAAACACGTAGACATTGTCTTCTATCATCCGAACACACAACTACCTATAGAAATCATGTTGAGGCAACGGGATATCGTAATCAACCACCCGTATACGCCAATTCAATATTTTTCAGTAGCAATCATATTTAAAATGTGTATATATAATATGTACAATATAATATACATAATATATATATGTGTGTGTATATATGTATATATTGTGACGGGGAACGCAAGCACTGCGTGAGCTTGCTTTCCCCGTCCCGTTGCTCTCTCTCTAGCCGTAGTCTGTAAATATGTGTTTGTATATTCCGATGTATAGATGTTTATATGTTACAGGCTGACGCACAACGACACCGGCGGAGAGGTAAGTGAGAGAGAGAGAGCGGGGAGTGGGGAGAGACGGCCGCGCGCGCGAAGAGTTAGAGAGAAAATAAGAGAGCGAGGATTGACACGCGTTTAGCCGGCTTTTCGCTCCACGAGCTTTGTTTTTGCTTTCGGTCTCTTGGTCATCGTTTACGGGAACACGCTACGTGCTCCACGTGTTCCCCTTCGCTACGTACCTCTTCTTCGGGGAGTGTACACGACCGGTCGCGCGTGTTTGTGCCACGTCATTGTGGGTGCGAGTAGTGCACACGCGCTGAGGACGAACTTGTCGCCCGACCCCGTCTCCGCGGAATAACCGCCCCATTCCGGGGTTTCTGGACAGCGAAGTCACCGCCTCTCCCGGTGAAGAAAGGTGCTACTGCCGAACGAGGACGTGCTGCGGGGTCAACGAGCGCACCTTCGACTCGCTGTAAGTGGCAGCCCCTTTTCTCTCTCTCTCTCTCTCTCTCTCTTCCCTAGCTCCACGCGTGCCGTCGCCTCGGCGACCCTCGGTCTGCCCTCGACGCGCCTTCGCGCACACGTAGTGTAAGCTGGTGAAATATTAAATCCGATTCAATTTTAATTCTGCTGTATTCTTCTTCCGTGAACCGCGTAACTCCTGCATGCGATTCTTCGCCCTTCGCGAACCGCCCCTCTCCTTTGCCGAATTCATTCGGGGCTAAGCCCAGCCGGGCACACCTTTTGCAACGGCCGTGCCCGCCGTCCTCGTGTTCGAGGCGGACACGCGCACCGTTACAATATATATATATATATATATATATATATATATATATAATATACATATTTCGTATATTTTTCTTTTTTCAATTAAATACCGTGAAGATTTTCGTAGTGATGCCAACTGAAATTCAAGCAAAATATTGGTATGCGAATAGCGTATGAAGTGAAAATTATTATTATATATATGTATATATATATATACATAGTCTCAAGGTTGTTGATAAATAACCCTATTTTGCCATTATTTCTTTTGTTCAAACTAAAAAAAACATGGTCCCTTTCACAATTCTGAACTTCATATAACGTATAAAAATGAAAACATAATTTGTCGTCACAAACTATATTCAGTATGATTTGGCATACTGAACCATTTTATAAAGGAATGAGAGAGAGAGAGAGAGAGAGAGAGAAATAGATTTTCTCAAGCAAGAGAAAATAAAATTTACAAAACTCAAAAGATATGATGATATGTGAGAGTATATATATATATATATATATATATATATATATATGTGTGTGTGTGTGTGTGTGCGTGTGTGTGAGAGAGTAGTGTCAGATGAACCTGAAGAACATAAAAGGTAATAACAACTAACTTCACACCTTCTTTGGGATACGAATCCCAAAGATGGATATGATCATTCGTCTGAGCTGCCCTGGTATCAATACTTTAAGCGGACTATTTTGAGTTGATGTTCGTGATTCAAGACGCCACCTAGTGGCCGTTGGTGAAACTGAGTGTTAAAACCATTAACATTTTGTTGTAATTTATTGATGAAAGTAAAATGATTTTCAATATGTCCTTCCCAAGATAATATAGAATCTATATGTCAAATTTCAGAACAATCGGTTCTGTAGTTTTCTCGGTTATCGTGTACAAACAAAAACATGCTTTGTCATTATAAATTAGTATGATTATTAAAAATAAATTCCTTTCTTGATTTTCTCCATTTATTAATAGTACCTGAATCCATTTTTAAAAATGTGTTTTCCGAAAAAAATTTAGTTTTCATTGTATTACTTTTGTTAATTGTTCTTTTGTAATTATGATTTTAAAAATTTTTTAATTAATGAAGAATTTTTATATTTTTAAGGGTTTCTATATACTTGGTTATAATATAATTGTATTATGTTATTATAAATGTATATAATTCTGACATCCTTTATAAAAACAAAGAAGTTTTGAAGGTAGCATAAGGAAGACAAAAGAATAAGAAACGATTGAAATTGTTTTGCTGACGAAAAGTAAATATTTTAATTTTTATTTATTGATTTATATAAATATTTAAATTTATGGAAAGAAATTTCATAAAAAAAGTATTTCTACGAGGAAGACCGATGACCTATAGACTTTCATCGTGTTTTGACAATGATTGAAAGAAGCCTAACAGTGATATAGCTCAGAGCAGCTCAGTGTTGCAATATTTTAATTGAATTTAATTTCCCAAAACATCCTCAAGTTTTAATAAGGAAGTGAGGACTCAGCAGATGGGTCATGGTATTCTTTGCAGCTGGGATTTATATTCGATTTCAATATTTCGAATTTTAAAATATAGTTCATAATTCGAACTAATAAATACATCGTATCAGATCTGATATGTATAAAGAATAGCATTTAAAAAAGGCTTAACCAAGAAGAAGGCAATAAAGGTTTAGAAAAACTAAAGAATGGCGAGTGACAAAGCAATAATATAATTATTAAAACTAATTAAGCGTGGCATATATATATATATATATATATATATATATATATATATATATGAGAATGCATGCTTGTATATATGTTATTTGTACGCGCCAAAATTACTGGACCGTTTGCCTTCAATTTTTCACCACATCAGACTATACCCATCAGGATTATATAATAAGCTATTTTTTGCAAATTCTAGAAAAAATGTTGATTAAGAAAAAAGGCAGTCACTTTACAAACCTCAATAAAATATTTGTATATATATGTATATATACATAATGTACACACACCCACCCACACACACAGGAGCGCGCGCATGATTATATTTGTATTGTAAGCAGCACAACGTAACTTAATTTCAAATGCAAAAGCTTCGCCGTTCAAACTTCACATATATACAGATAAATGTCAAGATCCTTTTATAAGTATAGTAACCGGAGAACTGAAAATCTTGGATCCACCTGACGTGTGTCTTGGAGACCTTGTCTTAAGCACATTAGGAATACGGTATAAATGGAGAATTTTCCTGTGTGTTTGTTCCTGTACTATGGTCGTGCGAACCTATAATGTCGAACAGGTATAAACCTGCATAGTTTTTGAGTAACTTAAAAGCAGCGCGCATTTCTGCCTTAGTTAGTTGATGTATCGAAGCGAACGTGTAAGCATTGTATTAGCCTTTAGCGAGTTGCTCCAATTTTTAAGATTTGTTTTCTTTTGTACTGTATTACATATTGTCAATTTAAACTTAAATAAACTTACACTGATAAATCTGTTTTATATTTATTTGATTGAATTAAATATTTAATAATTGTTTTCTTAAAAGATTCTGAAAAATTCGGTTGATAAAATTAGGTTAATCCAACTTGGACCATTGACGAACCGACATTTGGCCAGTAAAGTCCGGCACTTAACGATAGTGAATAATCGGATGTCCTTATTGCCTGAGCCCAAGCTACTCTTACTCTTACTCTCTCTCTCTCTCTCTCTCTCTCTCTCTCTCTCTCTCTCTCTCTCTCTCTCTCTCTCTCTCTCTCTCTCTCACTCTCTCTTGCTCTCTCTATATGTCTATGTGTATGTGTGTATGTATTTATAAAATCGTTTTAATAAATTAAAAATTCTTGAACTTTTAGAAATAATTTTTAAATCATATAGAAACGAAAATCTGACTTACACAAATTGAAAATAGTAATCATTTGATTGATTAAGTAATATATATATATATATGCTTTAATCCTATGTATAAATTTCTATTATATTTATTCCTGTAGACCAGGCTTTGAACACATAATTTTGTTATTATGGGTGTTTTGTCATTCCTTCAATTCTTGGAAAAAGTTATGTGGCAATTTTAGTATTTCTCAAGATACATTTATTTTCTTTGCTTATTCTCTCTGAAGATTTGATTAGTCAATTCCAAATGAAGTTTAATTTAAAGTACACAATTAATGAAAAGTAAACAATTTTCATTATGATTATGTACTTTTACCTTAGAGACTCTATATTTAAATTATCTAAAAGTACATTATTTCAGACTTAGAGTATATACATTTAAGTTCAATAATGGATTTGTTTACTTATAAACTTTGTGGGAACGGGCCTGACGAGTTCATACCTACTTTTTTAATAATAATGAATTATCAGAAAAAATAGCAGAAGAGTTATCACCTAAAAATATCGATAATTCAAGATAATTAACTCTTTTTATGAGTCCACACGTGGAACAAATCATGTGAAAAGAAACTCGGCTATTGGTAAATGATCTCATCACTCTATTAAGCTGAATTTCCTTTAAAAGTATTTATTTATTATTATTTTATGGAGTTTTAGATATATTTGTGTAAACTATACATGCTGTTATATATAGGGATGCATATAAAATGCACTTAGCCATTTGTTTTATTGATCCATTGTTTTAAGACGTTATTGTATGTATTTTTGTTAAATTTTTTACTTTTGTTAAAAGTTGTTTTTTTGCAGATTTCATTTCTTTTTTAAAAAATTATTATTTAATGAATATATATATATATATATATATATATATATATATATATATAATTCTGTTTTCATTCATCATAAACAGGACATCTGACTGTTTGAATGATTTGATTTTTGATTTCGTTATATAATATTTATTAGTAGTATATTTCTTAATATGCTAAGAGCATATATTATTCTCGATTGCTAGAACAAAGGACTAGTAACTTGATGATCCGAATTCAAATCCCGGTCTCGGCCGATTGACATACGAACCGCTGTAATAATTTACATATGCTTTGTTTACAAACACATCGTAGACCTCCGTCGACGACTAGCATCGATATTTGGAAGCAGGAATAGAGCGACGTTTTAGTTATAGAATATTTTTTGTGTTAATATATTGAAATCATGCCTATTTAACAGTAATTTTAATTAAATAAAACTTCTATGCTTTATAAGTATTTTTTGATTTCTATTTGAAAATAACTTGTAAACTTATTTTTTGTGTTATTATTCAAAATTATATGCGTATCAGTAAAGCTTAATGAGTACTATTATATTAATAATTATATTTTAAACTATTTTCTATATTATTAAAAAAATATAAAATGAAATAATTAAACATACTTTAAGTTATATCACAGGGAGTTTGAAACACGTAGTACTTTTTAATAAATTTACGTAAATAATATTGTCATACAATTTCATGTAAATATAGAATTTAGGAAAAAAAGCTGTATATGTACAAAGTTGATGAATAAAAATTTATCTTTAAAATCTGATCATATTATTAATTAGATCCAATGAATAGAAATTCTTTTCTAATGACATTTTTTTAAATGTAATTTATTAGTATTCATTACATCCAACATTAGATTTATATTTATTATAGGATTAAAGTTATAGAAAAGCGAGAAGGAATATATAAAATAGCCTATATATTGTAACGGGGTCCTTCCAGGGATAGGTACGGTCCTGGTACCTTATTATACTTCTAGAGACCGTTACAATTATTATAAGACCTACCTTTAATTAATTATTTACCATTACCAAGATTTCACCTACCTTGGCAATAAACAATTATTAAATTGTTTAAACAATTAATTATTAATAGAAATAATCTGCTTCACCTCCAATAGTCCTATAAATGTTCTTCAATTCTTAAGGGAAATTGAATAAAAAAATCAATCATACGGCTATCAGTTAGAATTACGGTAATTTTTTATTATTAAACAATAAATAATATTAAAATTATTAATATTAAATACAACAACTACTGTAATTCACCGCGGAGGCGGCAGGGTCCTGAATCGCCAATATCAGAATTTATTGGTTAGAATTAATGAAATGTAAAAAATTTATAGTAACAATTTAAATATATTTATGAAATTGCAAATGATATTATAAATTATTATTTAACTACCTAAGTACATCCTCGTTTCTATTAGTTTATAGAGTGTGATTTGGTCGAGAATATAAGTAATTTGGTATCGTTTGAAATTCAAATTTCGCGCGCTTTATGTTAATGTAATGCGGTCTTCATGCGCTAGGAGTCGCTACCGTATCTCGTTATTTTATAGTTGCGCGATTTTCTCTCGATTACTTATACGTGCGGGCGGAATACATCGTCGCACACACACACACACACACACACATATAAGGTAATCACGCTCTATGGTTATACTTGTGTGCGTGTACAATTCTCGCTCGAATTCGTTACAAACGCACACAAGCTAATCAAACGTTTATTTTAATTATGCTCAATTAATTAACGCATATAAATAGGAATAGCATATATAATTACACGTATCAAAAATAAAGCAAATATAATTAAATACGATTAATCTGTTTCAATACAAATATTTCCCGCAACTACCTTCGATGCGCATATAAGCGAATACCTAAATCAAATTTCAAGTACATGATACGATTCAGTGGCAATTGACTAGTAGCTCACGTTGCGGACCCGTAATTCTTCGGATGTTGGACAAAATTCTAAATCCAAAGAGCAACAACGACAAATTTTAATAATTAACAAATAACAAAAACAATCTTCCAAAATAACAACAATAACATAACAGGCCTGCAATAATTCAATGCATCGACAATTTAACAATTCGAATGAGAAGCTAGTGTCCGCTTTTCGCTTCGACCAAAAATCGACTAACTGCCGTTTTTCCCTCACTCTCTTACCTCTAACTAGAGTTCGACAGTCGCTATAAAAGGCCATTGGTTTCTCTCTAGTTGAAAACGAGCACCGGTACTTGATGCACGTTACAATATTTATAAACTGCATTTAATTTCGAACAATAGTTCCCTATTAATAATAACAATAAATTATGTGTAAATAATAAAATGAATAAACTATAATGATGATGATGATGATGATAAGATATTAGAATTAATAATTCTAATTATAAGGTTGATATTTTGAAAGATCATTCAAATTAGTCTATAGTACTACAAACTATAAATAACTTATTATCAATAAATGTATAGCCAATATTAGATAAAATATTAGAATGTAAAGCAAAATGTATAAATGTAACTTAACTTAAAAAAAAGTAATTACTTCATTTCAAACTGGAAAATATAAACTAGAAGCTAACTTTGATTTGATGAAATACTGGTTTTCGTTTTCATGTCATCTGCTGCATCATCAAGCATCATTTTTCTGCTATGTGTTTATATACGTACTCTATAGGTATTATTATATTAAAGTGTCTGACTGTACTATATATTATCTGGAAATTTTTGCCGTGTATTTACTATTACAATATATATATATATATATATATATATATATATAAAGTATTTCTGACCCATTTTTATAGTCACACACAGAGTTTTATATTAGGTTGTCAAATATCTCCCTTCCGCTTTTTTGTCTTATGAATTTTGCGTCTATGTATAAAGCACTACAACGCTCGTACCTGGTATTACTGTACATCATTTGAAAGGTCTTGACATAACGTACAAAACGACGCGATGCATAATTAGTTTGGATATTGCGATCAAAAGTTATAGACATGTAAACATGGAGTTCACTAACGCCGAAATTCGCGCTATTTTAAATTTTTTCTTCGTCAAAGACAAATCCGTTAGAGAAACGTCTCGTAAGATTAATAATTTGGAGGATTTTACGCTATCACTTCGAACGCACAGAAATGGTTTCAACGATTCAGAGTCGGTGAAATCGACACCATTGATAAGCCAGCCGTCGGAAGACCTGTGACGACGAATACCGATGAAATCATGGAATTTAACGAGTTAGACCAGCATGTGGCATCTCGTAACATCGCTCAGTGGTGAGAGTTATTTACCAAACCATTTCAAACTATCTGCAGAAGGCTGGATACAAAAAAAGCTTGAGGTTTGGGTACCGCATGATTTGACGCAAAAAACCTTCTGGACCGAATCAACGCCTGCGATATGTGCTGCTGAAACGGAACGAACTAGACCCATTTTTGAAGCAGATAGTGACTGACGACGAAAAATGGATCATATACGACAATATCAAGCGATAATGGTCGTGGTCCAAGACCGGTGGACTGTCCCAAACAGTGGCCAAGGTGGGATTGAAGGCCGGGAAGGTTTTGCTGTATATTTGGTGGCATTGGGAGGGAATCATCCACTATGAGCTGCTCCCATCTAGCCAGATGCTTAATTCTACCATCTAATGTGAACAACTGGACCGCTTGAAGAAGGCTATCGACTAGAAGCGTCCACGATTGGCCAACAGGAAGGGTTTAGTATTCCACCAGGACAACGCCAGACCACACAGTTCATTGATGACTCGTCAGAAGCTGCAGGAGTTCGGATGGGAAGTTTTATCGCATCCACCATATAGCCAGACATAGCGCCATGTGATTACCACCTGTTCCTGTCCATGTCAAACGCCCTTGGTGATGTACAGTTGAATTCAAAAGAGGCTTGTGAAAAGTGGCTGTCCTAGTTCTTCGCAAATAAGGAGAGGGGTTTCTACGAGAGGGGTATTATGAAGTTACAATCTAAATGGAAACAGATTATTGAACAAAACGATGCATATTTGAAGTAAATCCGACCACTGTAACACTTTTTACAAAGCATTGAATAAAGAGCAAAAAAGCGGAAGGGAGATATTTGACAACCTAATATTCAAAACTGCTTTTTAGCCAAAAGTACCGGCGGTAAACGATTCCCTAGATCATAAGTAGTAGATATGCTTTCGAAAATTATCGATAAAGAAGTGACAAATAATTTTTTTCATTGATTGAAAATTCGGAATTTCAATTTCGAAGTAAAAAGTGTAGCGGTCGCGCAAAGCCGGCGGTTCTCAAACTGGCCTACGTGGCGCTACTGCGCCATTCGACGAGTGCCAATTCGTGTAAGTTTCGAAATTACAACTTATTATTATTTAATAAAAAACTTGCTTCTTAAAAATGTGTCTATGTACTCACTTATTGTTAACGTGGGAATACGGTACTATCCAAATATAATTAAAAAATTAAATTATATATAGTTTACACAAGTCAAATGTATAAATCAGTAATTAATTTATGTTATTTAATTACGTATATATCCGATGATTTTTGTATATATATATATATTGTGATGGGAATCGCAAGCGCCGCTTACGCTTGCTATCCCACGTCCCTATCCTCTCTCTCCTGTCGTAGGTTTTGTACATATGTATATACTTCCTCTTGTCTACATGTAAATATCAATATCTAGTTTGTTACAGGCCGACGGACTAACACACCAGCCGAGATGTAAGTAAGAGAGAAAGAGCGACAGAGCGGAGACTGAGAGCTCTGCATTATTACGTGCGAGAGAGTTTGTTTTTCCTAGACGGAACAAGAGAAGTAGATATTCGTTTTTCGAGTGCCCGTGATCTCGCCTCGCGGACTGTTTTTTTCTGCTTTAACTTTCGCTGCTATTCGCGCTTGCCGTCGCTCTCTGGGCCGGGATTCGCGGAGTAATTGCAGGGCTCGAACTAACGAGCCTGCCATCCGGCCCCTGCCTGTGCGGAGTGACCGCTCCATCCCGGGGACACTGCCTCCCGCGTCTGCCGAGAGCGTGCTGCCGTACGTTCAGGGCTTGCCGCCGTCGCCTCCTGTCACCAGCGGACGATTCGACGACATCGACGCCCTGATTGTAAGTGGTAGCCCGTTATCCTTTCTTTCTTTCTCTCTCTCTCTCTCTCTTCCTTGACTCCGCGCGCGTAGTCGCATGACGACTCTCGGCCTGCGTACCGCGCCTCGCAACTTGGCGCGTCTATTCTACGAGACGAATAACTTAATTAAAGATTGTATAATTTTATTCGTTCTGCCCTTATTTTATTCATTCTTATTTCCTTACCTCACTCGTCCTCATGCATGCGATATATCGCTTCTCGCGGATCGCCCGTCTCCCTCGCCGAAGCGATTCGGGGCTAAGCTCAGCCGGGCACACCTTTTATATCGGCCGTGCCCGCCGTCCTCGTGTTCGAGGCGGATACGCGCACCGTTACAATATATATATATATATATATATATATATATATATATATATATATATATACGGTACAAATAATGTCATTAAAAATATTGCCCATCACTTTCTACTACTTTTGACCATCTTTCGCGCAGCAAGTGGATACCCCATTTAAAAAACTGCTCGTCCTTTGAGGCGATCTACGAATCGACCTATTTCTTCAATTCCTCGTAAGATGTGAGGTGCTGCTCAGCCAGACCATGAGTCATCAACGGGAATAGGTGGTGGTTTGAAGGAACAATGTCTGGTGAATACGCCAGGTGTGGTAGGACGTCCCAATTTAGTGCTTCTAACGTTTCCTTTACGATTTTTGCAACATATGGCCGAGCGTTATATACATATATATATATATATATATATATAAAATATCGTTATATGTATATATATATATATATAATATCATATCGTATCATATCATATCATACTAATTTATAAAGACAAAGCGTGTTTTTGTTTGTACACGTTAACCGCAAAAACCTACTGAACCGATTGTTCTGAAATTTGACATATAGATTCTATAATATCTTGGGAAGGACATAGGTTATATTTTTTATAGAAAATCATTTTACTTTCATTAAGTGAATGTTTTTAACAATCAGTTTCAGCAGCAACATCAGCTCAAAGTCCGCTGAAAGTATTAATACCACTCCAGCTCAAAAGAATGTTCGTATCCAACTTTCATTATTCGTATGATTCGTATCCTAAAGAAGATGTGACGTTAGTTACCCTTTTTGTTAATCTGACACCACTATCATACCTTATTGATAAATTTTGATTTTTGTAAATTTTATTTTCTCTTACGTGGGAAAATCTCTCTCTCTCTCTCTCTCTCTCTCTCTCTCTCTCTCTCTCTCTGTCTCTATATTATTATATTTTTATGTTTATATTGTTAAGAATTGTTGTTATATATGCGATATTGAAATTATGAATAATTTTTGTTATGATATATAGCTTGACTATAATTGTAATATTTCTATGCTGGCCTTTGTAGGACCACGAGTCCTTAGGCTTTAATAAATGTAATTCTAATTCTAAAAAAATTCTAATTCTGTCTTTCTTTTTCCGTCTCTTATAAAATGGTCTATATGCCAAATCTTTCTGAATATAGTTTGTGACGACAAATATATTTTTGTTTTTATAAATTATATTAACTTCAAAATGTTGGCAAGAAACTATGTTTTTTTTAGTTTGAACGAAAGAAATAATTGCAAAATAAGGTTTTTTACCAACAACCTCGAAACTATGTATGTATATGTATATATAAATATATATATAAAATATATCGTCACTTCAGCATAAAAGGGCAATATCCATCGTCCGCTTAAAAAATATACTATTCACATACTAACATTTTGCTTGAATTTCATTTGGCATCACTACGAAAATATTCACTACTGGTTAGTTTGCGCATACACACTATTAATCTACTGGTTAGTTCGTGCACATACAAAAAAGAATAATCTCCACTTTCTTACCTCAGTACTTCATAGAGGGTGCCGCCAGCCTGAAAATAAAAAAAGGATTTCGGGAAAAGAAATTTAAGCGCGAAATAACCAATGAAATATATACAAGGGGAAAAAAGGAAGGGGGAAAAAAAGGACGGACTCCGCTCGCCACGTGCTCGTGGTACTCCGCAGAAGTCCGCAAAATCGTCGTCTGGCGGTGGTTACTTGCCTTCGATGGTGGAGGCAGGCGCCGATGACGGGGGGGGGAGACCACTCAAAGCGGGCCGGGCATCCGTCGGACGATCGTCACCACGTACTGATCCGTGACCTCTCGGCGGATCACTCGAATCCTCCTTCCTTCTGCCTTCTGGTGGCCTCTTCCCTGCTGTCTCTCCCTCTCTCTACAGCTCACGCTCCCTTCCAAAACATCCACTCTCCTCGGACTCCTCTCACGACCTCTCTACCTTCCGACTCTATGTTCTTCCGTCCAGGCACCAGTCGACTTTCTCTCTCTCTCTTGTTTTTCTTCTTCCTTCTCTATTCCTCTATCAAACCTTTCTTCTTTCTTTTCTCTTTTTTTTCTTTATAAATACATCTCGGCACTCGTCCACGCCGTGGTCTAGGTTAGACCCCTTCGCCGATCCATCAGCCGGCGGTTATCCGCGGCTCATGGCGTGGGAAGATATGGGGAGGGGGCCGTGCCGAGCACAAGGCGCGACGGCGCGCGCTAGCGCCTTAAGGTTTCCTGCTCTGTGGGATGGCGCGCGCGTCGTCGTTTTCTGGACAATTCGGCACGGCACCTTGTGACTCTCGTCACAGATCTCCCCCTCTAAACTAGAGTTCATCCGCCGATTCCCGGATGTCGTCTTCTTGACCTGTCTTCTTGTATATATAATCTATAGTATCTCTCTTGAGTGGTTCGTGGTCCATCGATGTGGTGCACGACAAGGTCCCTCAACGCGTCCAATCGCCGCATAGGGTCCTTCCATACTTCGAAGTCGATCGAAACTTGACCGCGGACCTCAACCTCTCTTCTCAAGCTTTTTACCGGTTGTGGATCCCGGCCGAAATTCAAAAACGCTGGTGACACTCTAGTTGATGTTTGCGTCGCCGTATTCATGTCGTCACGTAGTTCGCACAGATGCAGGTCCCAATCGCGGTGGTCCGGTTCCACGAATATGGAAATCATGGTACGGTGGCGTCGTGACGTGTTTCACACCATACCCTTCGAATATCTTCTTAAGCACGTGATTATGAAACTCGGTCCCGTTGTCGCTCAAGAAATAATCCGGCGTGTTCCATCGGAATAAGACTAAATCCTCGTAAGTCTTGGCGACTGCCTTGCCGTCGGCTCTCTTCAACGCCTTTAATTCGACCCATCGGGTGAAGAGGTCCTGGAATACCAAGATATACTTGTATTACCCCTTACTCGGGAGAAGCTCGACGACATCCGCGGCCACAACGACCCAAGGTTTCTCCACCATGCAATGACCCATCAGTCCTTGTGGTCCTGTTTGCGTGGGCTTATGTCGCTGGCACTCGGATACTGGCGAACGTAGGTGTTCGTATCGTGGTAGATTCCCGGTCAGTCGTAATCTCTCGTGATTCTCTCGTACGTCTTCTTGACGCCCAGATCGTCAGCTGACGGTTCCTCATGTGTCTCACGCAACACTCTCTCTCGGTGGTCCGTTGGTACAACGTGTTTCCAATTCTCTTGGTCCTCCGTCACGTTCTCTAAAATAGGCTCCACCCTGCGCCTATATAGCATACCATCATGTACACTCCACCCGGGGAACTTATATGGGAATTCTATGACCTTCTGAACCCTCTGGGTGTACCATCAATCCTCACACGGTTCGAATGCTGCAATCTCTTCGAACTCATTCTCCAACATCCGGGAAAACGCGTCTCGGACGTGGTGAATCGCTCCGCGCCTAGGTACTATCTCAAAATCCCATTGGCGCATCTCTAAGACCCAGCGGGACAGACGACTAGTAGGTTCTTTCAGGTTCCGGAGCCAGCGAAGTGCGCTGTGGTCCGTAATTGTCGTGAACTTATAGCCTTCCAGGTATGGTCTCAATTTCTTTATTGACCACAGCAACGCTAAGCACTCTTTCTCTGAGGTCGTATAATTGCGCTCAGTCGCGGTCAATACGCGATTCATATATACTATCGGATGCTCACAATCCTCTCCCTCTTGCGTCAGTACTGCCCCTATCCTGTAATGTCTTGCATTGCACTGTATCGAAAATGGCTTTGAAAAATCCGGCTGCGCGAGCACTGGCGCGGTCGTCAACGCTTCCTTTAGATTGTTGAATGTCTCTTCTTAATCTGCGTCCCAGGCCCATGGTTGGCCCTTCCGTAATAACTTAACTAGCGGGATTTTCAATTCCGAATCTTTATCGATGAACCTCAAGTACCAGCCAACCATGCCTAGGAACCGACGCAGTTCCTTCACGGTCCTCGGGGTTGGGTACTCTAACAATGGTCGTACTTTCTCTGGGTCCGGTCTGAGACCTTCACGGTCCAAAACGAAACCGAGGTACACCACTTGACAACAGCAAAACTCGCACTTCTTCCTATTTACGGATAATCCTGCACCTCTCAATCGTTCCAACACGCGCTTTAGCCAGGTAATATGGTCCTCAAATGATTCCGTCGCTATGATAATGTTGTCCAGGTATCCAAATCCATTAGGTTCATACTCTGGTCCGAACAGTGCGTCGATCAGCCGCTGCAATGTCATGGGGGTGTTCGTCAGGCCGAACGGCATTCTGGTGAACTGCCAGAGACCTGATCCGGGTACTGCGAAGCCCGTGAACTTCCTGCTCTTTACGTCCATTGGTACCTGTAAGGACGCTTCCTTTAGGTCTACCTTCGATAAGTATCTGTTTTTACGCAGCTTATCCAAGACAGAATCCATACTAGGTAACGGATAGGCGTCCTTGCCAGTGACAGCGTTCAGGCCCCTGTAGTCCACACAGAAACGGAACGAACCATCGGACTTTTTCACGATAACAGGCGCGCTGCTCCACTCACTGGCCGAGCGCTCGATCACTCCTTTCTCGAACATCTTCTTCACTTCATCCTGTGCTACTTGCATCATCATCGGCGACACGCGTCTCGGCCGGGGTTTGACTGGAGCTGCGTCCTGTACGTCTATTCTATGTTCGGTCAGGGTAGTCGCTCCCAATCGTTCAGCGGCCTCGGGCAACAACTTACTCACGAGGTCCTCGTCTAAGGTCCTTTGGTCCTCGCTGGCTTCGACGATACCCGCGCATTTGGCCGATATGGCTAACTCTTCCTCGTACGCCTGTTGACCCGTGCAGCTAAACTCTCTTCACCTACTGTCTCGTATACACCACTGTCCAGGTCCAAGACGGGCTTCGACCTCCCAAATCTGGCAAAAGTCCATACCCAAAATAATGTCATGGTCCAGGAAACTTGCTGCTTTGACTGACAACTCTCCGACAACTCCATCCACTTCTAATATTAGCGGTAGCTCGCCTAGCATGGTCGCCCCTCCGCCCAGGGCACCCTTCAGCCTCGTCGAGGTCGGCCGCAGTCGATCCTTGAATCGCTGGGCTACTTGAGGTCCAACGACCGAAACTACGGCCCCAGGGTCGAGCAATGCGCAATAATTCCTCCCGTTCATCCCCACGGGAAGAAACAATCAATTCTCTAACGTCGCACCGGCTACATCAGGTCCATCTTGGTCCGGGCCGGTTTCCTCTGTCTGTTTCGGTTTCTCCAGGTCCTGATGTTCGCTACCACTCGACTGCCCCCCTAAACGTTACTGTGGGGAGGTCCCGGTATTAGCCCGGCTGAAGGCGTACCTCTGGGTCATCTCGGTAGCGGAAACTCTATCCTCTTCAATACCTGGTTTAATCTCTGACTAGGATCCTCCGAGGAACTCTTCGCTTCGGGCACCTCCACTGCTTCACGTGCATCTATCGTTGCGTGGAGCGGTCTTACGATATACGGTCTCTCCTCCGCATACCATGTCGCTCCCGCGGTCTGACGTTTCCTCGGGGACTCCCCGATCAGTACCTGACCTACCCAACAGTCCTAGGTCTCACTATTCTCTGGTTCCCCACACCGGACTCCGGTGTTCTCCTTTCGGACATCTCGCTCCAAGCTCGTATTCTCCACCTGATTTGCTACCTTGCACGCAGGCTTCTTTGGTTCGCGCTTGACTTGCGGCTGGGCGTGAACCGCTTAGTTGCTCGTTTCTCTTCGGGATGGTTCCCTTCGATTCCGGCATGGGCTTCGGTCCTAACGGCGTCTCGAGGGTGAACGGGGGGTTGCGCTGGCGGCGAGCCTCTCCGAGTCCATTACCTTCCAACTGGCGACTCGGTATATCGGTAGATGGCCGCCTTACGGCTCAATCCTTCGGTCTCTATCGCTCTGCGTCATGGCCGCGTCCTTCGTCGCTTTGGCCTTAGCTACGGTACTTAGCCAGTATTTCCGAACCGTTTGGTCGGAGGGCGTTCTCGCGTAACAGTCGGTCCGTATTCCGCGGCTCGGCTTTGCTGGTTCCAGGTCTGGAAGTCGCTGTGCGCGTGGCTTCGGGCCGATCGCATCCTCCGTCCTGACTGTCCTCGTCAGATGCCAGGTTTGCGTCGTCGTCGACCTCTCCCCTGACGCGAGAGCCGGACACCTTGCGGACGATGCTCCTACCATCGCCGGTCATTCGTTGGTTCGGTTGCGTCTGGGGTGGAACGTTGCGGCGCCGACACTGCTGGTCGAACTGCGACAGGATTGACCTACGGTCTACTTCGTCCTGTAACCGCAATTGCTCTTTATCTTTATTCCGGTCCATACCCATCTGGAGTATATGGCCCATCTGTAAGTTTGCCACACATTTTTGGTCTTCTAAGCGGCGCAATGACCCCGACTGGTCTGCCAGGCTGACCTCCGAAACAACCCCCGGGTTGATCGTAACAGGCTCGGAGGCTGACGTTGGTATGGTATTCCCCGCTGTGGTGTACTTCGACGTGGTGGTGGTGCATGTTGTTGCAGTGATCATCACAGCCCTGCTGGGAATCTGCGCGGCCATGGGCGTCGAGGTTCATAGACTTTCGAACGGGTGCACCCCCACCGTCGTCGGCGGGGTTGCTCGTCCTGGAATCTCCAGTTCATCTAGGGTGGTCATTGACCGTCCACGAACGGTCCATATACGGTGCTTATCGACGAGAGAGTCGTAGGCGACGAGTCCCGGTCTTCTTAGTCCTCCGTTATCCAGGATATCTCTAGGGATGGGTCTTGGTTACGGAGCTCGGCCCTTAGAAGGCGTCTCCGTAGTGTATGACTATCCCCGCGCGTACTTGAACCTAGCGAACTTAAGATGGGCTTCAGCTTGTCCTGGTCCAGACGGCGAATACGACCGTACATCGCCCAGGCCCCATCGTACTGGTTCATAATCAGCTTCAAAGACGCGTTGCTCGAGTCACTCTTCATGGACGCCATGGTCACTTCAAAAAAATTCAGCCTCGTTTATTTGCTCCTATATACGATTACTCCGTTCGAAACGCGATCTGCTTCGCCGTCCGGAATCGTCAAACGGAGGCGGGTAGCGGATGAAAAATGGAGATGCACGTATATGGGAAGCAAACGGGTATGGGACCGAACCGCGTGCCAGCGGGATCGTGACATTTATGCAAACTATATATATTATCAATTTCAAATTAATCTGACGATTACCTTACTCTTTAGTATCTAGAAGGGATTGAATGAGAGAGAAAAACAAATTCGACGAGCAAAGTTCCACTATCGGGTTTGCAATACCGTTGATGCTATCTCGCCTAGGTATGTCGATCTCTTCTGTACTCTGAGTCAATATTCTTTCCAAATCTTTCAATTGTAGATTTTCGAAATTAAATCTGGTTTATCTTCTTGAAAAGGGAAACAACGCGAGGTGGCTGGTAAACGATCGAGATTACCCGATGGGCATCAGCAAACGATATAAATATGTATAGGTTTCTAATAATATGTGACAATCAGTGAGTCAAATCAATCAATAGTAATTTTTTGTAACATAGAATGAAATCAATAAATGTACCTCAAATCAAAACAATTAAGTTTAGGCTACCATGCCTCAGGCTCGTTTCTCGGGCGCCTCCCTGAGGGTCGGTTGAAATCTACAGGTCACTCTGTAGGATGTAAGGCCCTCGGGCGACCAATGCCGTAACCCTTTCGAATCGATCTCAGATTTCTCTTTCGAAACCTCAGCGCTCCGGCACAAGTAATGGGCGACACGCGTAATAGGTTTACTATTTATTAACTACGATATACCCTTTCTCATCAATTTGTCGCGTAATCCGCAATCTCCCTTTAATTAGATAATAATAAATGATTTAGGTACGCGCAAAATTTACAAAATGCATATAAGAATAAGCAAAACTCGACTATAAAGATCGATAATGGTAACTAGTATAATGCGAAGCACTCGTCGACATAATTAATTCATGAAGATGGGCAACAAATTACGCATTATGTACAGTTAAGAAAATGCTCAAATAAGGAAAAAAATACCGTGAATAAATGCATTGCTTATAACGCGTTGTGATATTATGACTAATTTATTATACATTAAAATTATTATACAGTAAAAAAAACCGCCTTGTGCCCACGAGGATCTCACAAATGCTTACGGAACATACTACATGTACTCGTGACGCGGTACGTGGTTTTCCCTCTACAATTTAGAGTTATTTTATTATCATCGATAGATAAATATATTTTTCCTTCTTTTATTATTTATTCTAAACAACTAATCCTTTCTTACAATTATTCCGTATTGAATTCAATTACACCACTAGTTGATCATTGTTCTTATATTATAACTTTGTATATACCCGGTATTTTTATCCCCTAGTACAACAGATAAATATCTGCTGAAATAAATAACAAAAAAAATCAAATAGTATCAAGTAGTATCAATCAATAGTACTGTTTATTTTTTTTTCTTTAAACATTTTTTTGTTGTTTAAGTCTTTAATCTATAATTTTATAAAAAATTGCAATTTCTAAAATTTTTTTTTTATATAGAATCCTTCTTAAAAGTCTCAATTGTAACTACTATTACCTTTGTTTAATTTTAATTAAAATTTACTTAATATGGGAACATCCTACAACTTTTTGGTAGGTGTAAGAGTTAATTTATAATTATGAATATATAAGCTATACTAAATTATTCTTTATTACAATGAAATAAAAAAAATTTCCTTACTATTATTATTATTTTTATCAATAATAAATTTGTTATAACTTCATAAATAGATTTGTTTATAATAATCATGACATTCCTTTGGGGAAGTTCATTAATTAACAGAAATGATTTATAATTAATAATAATATTAATTTGTTTACAACCCTCTAACATTCATAGAAAACTTTTACCACTATTCAAATTTTCAGTAAAAGAACAGGTTTTATTCGACAAATGTATGCTACAAGCGAATAGATGAGGTTTCAAAAATGCGTAAAGGCACACCTCAATTGGCAAAATACCTTTCAACTTTGTTACTTTATAGCCAAGGAACTTCAAACAATTTCATTTCAATAACTTACTACCCAAAGTAATTGGAAACTGATTACTTTAACTCAATTAAAATAATTAACTATCTACAATATGAATTTATTATAAACCCTTACAAAAAAATAAATTTTACGATATTTGCATTTGAATGGATTATTAAATTTTTACACGAATTGAGTTTACTGTAAGTATAAGCTCAATACAGAAGTGAGTTCAAGTCTGAAAAAGGGTCCTGTCATTTCCGCTGCACGCGGTCGTATACCGACACGTGTCCACATGGGGACAAAATCACTCTCCCGATACCGACCGGCCGGGCCCCACGTTGGGCGCCATTTTGTGATGCGACAAAAATCCCGATGTAGATTAATCTACTGGTTAGTTCGTGCACACACAAAAAAGAATAATCTCCACTTTCTTACCTCAGTACTTCAGAGGGGGTCCCGCCAGCCTGAAAATAAAAAAAAGGATTTCGGGAAAAGAAATTTAAGCGCGGTACGGGGAACTTTCTCAATACTTTATTCAGACACAATGTTTAACAACTACGCACAATAACCTCCTTCCGACTAACGCATCTACGTTGCTCTCGGTCCACGTACCCGGTACGCCCGACCGCGACCCGCGACCGGAAAAAAAAGGAAGGGGGCGGAAGGACGGACTCCGTTTGCCACTTGCTCGCAATACTCAGCTGCAGTCCGCAAACTCGTTGTCTGGCGGTGGTTATTTGTCTTCGATGGTCGAGGCAGGCGCTGATGACGGGAGGGGGTACCTCAAGGTGGCCGGACGTCCGTCGGACGATCGTCGCCACGTGCTGATCCGTGACCTCTCGGCGGATCACCCGAATCCTACTTCCTTCTGCCTCCTGGTGTCCTCTTCCCTGCTGTCTCTCCCTCTCTCTACAACTCACGCTCCCTTCCGCAACATCCACTCTCCTCAGACTCCTCCCACGACCTCTCTACCTTCCGACTCTATCTTCTTCCCTTTTTCCTACTCCCTTCTCTATCCGCCCGTCCAGGCAACACTCGACTCTCTCTCTCTCTCTCTCTCTCTCTCTCTCTCTCTCTCTCTCTCTCTCTCTCTCTCTCTTGTTTTTCTTCTTCCTTCTCTACTCCTCTATCAAATCTTTCTTCTTTCTTTTCTCTTTTTTTTTCTTTGTATATACATCTCGGCACTCGTCCGTGCCGTGGTCTAGGTTAGGCCTCCTCGCCGTTCCATCAGCCGGCGGTTACGCGCAGCTCGTGGCGCGGGGAGATAAGGGGAAGGGACCATGCAGAGCACAAGGCGCGACGGCGCGCGCGTCGTCATTTTCTGGACAATTCGGCGCGGCACCTTGTGACTCTCGTCACACAATATATATATATATATATATATATATATATATATATATATATATTGTATGCATTATATTGTACATATTATATATTTATACATTTCAAATACGCTTTCTATTGAGGAATATTGTATTGGCGTGTACGGGCGGTTGACTACAATATTCCGTTGCCTCAACATGATTTGTATAGGCAGTTGTGTGTTCGGATGATAGAAGGCAAGGTCTAGGTGTTTCTGTGCGATTTTTACGGGAATTATTATATTCAATTGTTAGAAAACGACGTCCAGATATGAAGAAATCAACTTTCATGGAAAAATTCGTGTTGGGACGGTAAAATATGAGATCTAGGTCTTTCTAAACGACTTCTACGGGGAGTATTGTGTTTAATCGTTAGGAAGCTATGTCTAGCTTTCTCGCGACGCCTTCTACTGTGACTATCGTATTTAGTTGGTAGGAAAGGATGTTTAAGTATGTCTGGGCAACTTCTTCGGGGAGTTTCGTATTCGGATGATAAAATACGATTTCCAGGTGTTTTCAAACAACTTCTACGGAGAGTATTGTGTGTAGTTGGTGGGAAACAATGTCCGGGTATGTTAGTAAGACTTCTATGAAGAGATTCGTATTCTATCATTCGAACAAGCACACTCCCAGTAAGACTCGTTCTGGTATACCTTGACATTCTATTCTATCTCCCCAATACAAAACTCTCAATAACAGTCGTCCCCAGACATTTCGAATAGTCCGAACGTGATACTCTCTGTAATCGTCGTCTCGAGACACTTCGACATCTTTTTCTACCGCTCGAACTCGAAAGTACAATTTTCTCCATCGAAGCCGTATTTTATATGCATTGTAACAGGGTTCTGGTTACCAAGGTACTAAATACCTTGGTACATCTCTTCTTTTTTACCTAATCCTGTTACTATTAATATAGAAAATAATAATTTAAATACTTACCGTCGCCAAGGATTGACTTACCTTGGTCCGAAGCAGTGAATAAAATATTTTTTAATTTCTAAATAATTATATATTTATTATAAATATTATTAATTATTAATATTTCTATATTTATCAATATTTTATTATTTTATTAGTAAGAATTCATTCTTACTGAACGGCCCACAGTTTTGCCCTT
Organism: Sycobia sp. Sy_11; assembly: GCA_018907035.1. Lineage (NCBI taxonomy): Eukaryota > Metazoa > Arthropoda > Insecta > Hymenoptera > Epichrysomallidae > Sycobia > Sycobia sp. Sy_11. The sequence goes on from JACCIC010000100.1 coordinate 1,151,845, forward strand.
GGCAATTGATTTTATAAAAATTTCGATAATAAAATTATAAAATATTTATAATTTTATTATATTTTATGTAACGAAATGGGAAATTATTTGGTTAATAATTATTTTCAAACAATGAAATGTTTATAAAAAAAATAATTATATTTAATTCTAAAATGTATTAGTTTTATAAATGAACTAACCTGATTTTATAACTATGTATGCACCCGCTATTGTTTTATGCTCGACTGAATCAAAGTTTTATTTTAATATTATAAGTAATACAAAAAATACCAGGAATGAATAAAATACGAATTATTTCTCATTCGAAAAATAATACATACGTACTAGGGTGGTTTGATAAGTACGTGACTTTTCAATGAAAAAACAATTTTTTTAAATAATTTTTTTTATTTTTCAATATAGTTCCGTCCCAACTCGATACATTCATTACAACGGTATTCAATCTTATTTAAGCCTTCGAAAAAGTAACTTTTATCGAAATCCTCAAAATAATCATTTGTGGGAGTCATAATCTCTTCATTCGATGAAAATCTTATACCACCAAGCCAAGTTTTCATGTTTGGAAATAGAAAAAAATTGGACGGAGCTAAATCTGGAGACTAAGGTGGGTGACGAAGTACTTCGTAATGTAAGTCTGCTAATTTAACTCTTGCTATAGCGCTCGTGTGAGCTTGTAGGAGCACTTCTTTCTTCACTGCTTTTTTCGGAGTAGGTTTTCCGTGTTCAGTCCACATTTTTGACTGCCGTTTCGTTTTTGGCGTATAGTGATGAATCCATGTTTCATCAACAGTAACATGACGGCGTAAAAATTTGGTTGGATTACGCTGAAACAAATCCAAATATTGTTTAGATTCGACAATGCGTGACTGTTTATTGTCGACTGTGAGCAAACGGGGCACCTATCCTGCAGATAGTTTTCTCATATTCAAAATTTCATGCAAAATATGATACACGCGTTCAGTCGAAATTCCTACAGTGTTACTAATCTCGCGTATCATTAATTGACGATCTTCGAGTATCATATCATGGATTTTATTGGCCATATCTTGATTAGCCACTTCTTTTGGGAAGCCAGAACGCTCAGTATCACTTGTATTCATTCTACGACAACTAAATTTAGTAAACCACTTGTGAATTTAATATAGGTTAGCTTGTGTATATGTGGCACCCGCTTGAACCAAAGCTCACATACAGAAGCAAATGCAACTCGAAGTAAGATCGTTACAAAATTTGAAACTAAATTCCAAACGCAATTAGTATCGGATTTTTATTTCCGTAGCTGGTTGTTCCTATAACAACTAGCCGATACCGTGTAATTTATTTCCGCGTTTGATCAAATTGGATTAATGAACGGTGACTTACTTCTGAATAAAACTAAACACGTTGCCGACCCGTTTATCTTCAGTTGCTGTTTGGCGAAAATTTCACCCATAGCTCTCCTTTGTAAATCGGAAAAAACTGAGGTGCTAATGGTGAAATCACCCCGACCAGCCGACAGCCACAGTCACAATTCTCAAATGAAAATTAATTTTTTTCTGAGAAAAGAGAAAGACAGTAGAATTAGACAAGAGCAAAATCGAACAAAAAATCTATCTATCTTTAACCTTTATAGTTAGAGCAATACTGTCTTCAATTTTTCCCCACTCCCTCATATTTGCTGAAGTTAGAGAGAGACTATAACCTGTCATCTGTTTCTCTCTGCTTCGCGAACGAACACCAACAATGTATGTATCGGTGCTCCTTATAGCATATATATATATATATATATATAGATATATATATATATATATATATATATATATATATATATATATGTATGTATATATCGTCTAAAATGGTCGGCAAAATATCAAGTTTTTGAAGTGGACGCTACATTGAAGCAGCTTTTTATACAGAAACGATAGCTAAATTTCGGTCAATTATTTATAGAGATATAGATTTTTATATATAGAGTATATTTTACTTAGATATTATTGAATTGTTTAAGAAATCGGTTAAACTATCAGGTATGTGAATAAGTCTTTCCCGTTTTTTTTCAAATTTTGAGCCTTTATTGTGAAAAAATGATTACAAATGAATTATTGAAAGTATTGGCCATCGCTAGCTACAACTTTTTCCCATCTTTCTGGCAACATACGAATCCCGTTGCGAAAAAATTCGACCGGTTTGGCCTCTATCCAGTCATCCACCCATTTTTTGGCTTCCTTGTAGGAATGGAAGTGCTGGTCAGCCAGGCCATGCGTCATCGATCTGAAGAGATGGTAATCAGACGGAGCAACGTCTGGACTATACGGCGGGTGGGGTAGGACTTCCCATTTGAGCGTTTCTAAGTATGTTTTCACCGGCGGTGCAACATGTGAGCGAACATTGTCATGTTGCAAAATAACTTTGTCGTGCCTGTCGGAGTATTGTGGCCGTTTTTCTCGCAGTGCGCGGCTCAAACGCATCAATTGTCGTCGATAGACCTCGCCTGTGATCCTTTCATTCGGTTTCAGAAGCTCATGCTAAACCACACCTAGCTGGTCCCACCATATACAGAGCATGAGCTTGGCGCCATGAATATTTGGCTTGGCCGTCGATGATGATGCATGGCCGGGTAGTTCCCATGATTTTCTTCGCTTCGGATTATCGTAACGTATCCACTTTTCATCGCCAGTCACGATACGATGCAGAAAACCCTTTCTTTTATGTCGGTAAAGCAGCTGTTTGCAAGTGAAAAAACGCCGTTCGACGTCTCTCAGCTTCAGTTCGTACGGCACCCAATTTCCTTGCTTTTGGATCATTCCCATGGCTTTCAAACGCTTGGAAATGGTTGTTCGGTCAACTCCCAATGCTTCAGCAAGTTCTTCTTGCGTTTGACAAGAATCTTCATCAAGCAAAGTCGCCAATTCTCGATCTTCAAAGATTTGCGGCCGCCCGGAACGCTCCTTGTCTTCCACGTCGAAATCACCGCTTTTGAAGCGTCGAAACCATCCGCGAACACTTGAATCATTGACGCAACCTTCTCCATAAGCCTCCTGAAGCAATCGATGCGTCTCGGCAGCAGATTTCTTCAAATTGAACCAATAAAGTGAAACTTCCCGCAAATGACGTCGACTCGGCTCAAATTTCGACATTTTCACGATATCAAAAATTTATGATGCGAAAAAATTTTAACTAATGTGTTAGTATGGAATTGTTGACATATGAATAAGCTTTGATTATGACATATGTAACCATTGAATACTCGCACAGTATTGGTGGCGCCATCTCTTACAAAAAACGGGAAAGACTTATTCACACTCCTAATATTATCTCGGGCGAAGCGAAGACGGGGGATGCTAGTACATATATATATATATATATATATATATATATATATATATATAATCTTAATTAATCACAGATATTGGACGTTGGTAGAGAATTTGATAACGTGTTATTACAATCTTCAATACTGTACTATCTATACTAATTGATATTTGACTGGAACAGTGGAAATATATTAGTAAATGCAATTAAAAATAAGAAATTCAACATAATTTTTTAATTAAATTAATTATTAAAATTAAAAAAAAATGTTTATAGCTAAAAACTTAAAAGTATAAACAAAGAATTTGTTAAATAATTGTAACATGCCTGCACGAAACTGGAATCAATTGTGATAAATATTAATGTGTTCCGTATTTTGTCATCTACAAATTCCGTTTTTCAAAAATATGGTGTCTCTATACGATGAAAAGTTATGAAATATTTCCGTGTTCAAGTTATGCAGCGTGCCGGTTCGGAACACACGCTATAGTTCTCAATTTCCCAAGAATAAGAAAATCTACTTTGCTGAGATTGCAATAGATAGGCTCAAACAATTTGGAGAATTCAAAAAGCTTTTTAATCCTTCTATTCATAAACCTAATCAATAAACATATTTAAAACGTCATATAATATAATAAATATTAAAATTGGAAAAAATATATGAGCACCTGAGAAATTTTTACACATGTTCAGCGTGCTGCGTCTTACATATTTAATAACTTTTGATCTAAGATAGACACGTTTTCATAAAATATATTTTTGAGATAATCGAATGCAGAACACAGGCGATACTCTATAGATTAAATATCTATAAATTTTTTTAATTGACTAAACCAATCACTTGTAAAGTTAATTTATCTACTAGTGATGGAATCGGAAGTGCAACGTGGGCTGCCCGGTACAAAACTTAGATATTTTGAAAATATTTTATAACTTCTGATCTAATAGTCAAATCATTTTTAAAAGTAGATTTCTTAGATTTAACAATTAAATAATGAACTCTTTGCAATTTTGTTAGATGCTAATAAAAGTGATTCTATTTATTTAATTACTAAAGAAGAATACCAATAACCGAAAAAATAATAATAACAATAGGTAATAATAAAACAATGAAATATATTATAGTAGTCGGCTAGTCTGCCTTGATTTCGCTAGTCACTCCTTATAACAAACAAAAAAAGAACAAAAAAATATTATAATATTTTACTATTTAATAATTTCTTTCATATTATAAATTGATATTTCCGCGTATTTCGTCGCGATTTCAATTCCTAATCCTATTATCGGCTATTCGGCCTTGACCGATTTTCGCGCTCTCTCTCTTTATTACTTTTGGTCGTCTATTTCCACAGCATGAGTTTTCTATTTCTCGCAGTTTATCGTATTTAATTATATATTATTCCGAGATGCTCCAGGTCAATAATATAAGATTATTAATTTTTAAATAATTCAGTAGCGCCTGATCTTATTTAAAACTTATTATACGCTTTCATTAATTAATTATATTTGTTACAATATTAAGTAAATACTTGTAATTATATGTATTTCTATTAATTTTAATTCCTTATGTACTTTTCTGGTATATATTATTTTCCTTCGACATGTCTCACTACAATTTTAATTCGGAGAAACGTCGCGCCTTTTCCTATAACACTTTAATTATACGGATTTCCCTATCTTGACGATTTATCCACACTTTACTATTATTCTGCATTAGCATAGGTGTATTACTTCGAGGAGCGCCTCATCATTAGTATCTCGTTAATTTTATCTTTGACAAAGGAGCGCCTTTTCTCAAAGATCAAATCTGACTTTTAACCTTTTAATTTTTTTCACAAATTTTACAATTTGTTGGCAGTCGGTGTGTATTAATTCGAGAAGCGCCTCGTCATTAATACACATTTAATTGTATCTCTGAGAAAGGACGCCTTTTCTCATAGATGACATCTGACTCTTAATTTTTTACAGATAAACGGGATGCCCTACGGAATTTAATATATTATTCCGAGAAGCACCTGGTCAATAATATATTTTCTAATTATATTTCTGACAACGGAGCGCTTTTACTCAGAAATAGATTTTTCCTTTTTCGTTGGCCTTCTCGAGTATCGCTCGATGCGGTATTTTTTGTTAGCAAGTGAGCGCCCTTTCTTACACAAGAAATTATATTTTTAAACGAGCAATGGAGCGACTTTTCCTCTTTGAAGAGTTTTCACCGGGAGACGACGAGTCGGTCGGTCGAATTCCCTTTTTTCACTTGAGAGGTGTCTTCCCCAGCAAGTGCCGAAAACGAACAGGACTTTTATCGAAAAATAATGCACTTTTATACGAACGAAAAGTACGTTATTTCATTTTAAATTATAATTTTGTTGGTTCTTATTAGTTTATTTATTTAGTGACCGCTGGTAATACCTAGCTATACTATTATACAAGACAAGTAAACTAGCTTTTATTTAACATTGAACTATGCACGTTATTTATTCACTATACTATATCTATATATCTATAAAATCTATTACTCGCCGCTGAGTAACGCACGTTACAATGCATATTTTATTTGAACTCACTTTCAAATTAGATTATAAAGTAAAGTGTAACGTCTAACTGAATAGCTTGGAAATAGATGCGATCAACGTACTCTAAGCAACTCAATTTGAAGTATGAGATTTTAGAAATTTTTAAAAATTCATGTTATATTTGCGAAAAAAATTTTTTCAAGCAAAATCCTGAAATAGGTATCCATAATTTCTACATATAGAAGGTATGAAAAATAGCATACTATTACAAAATGTCAAGTTTAAATTAGTTTATGATTTGTTAAAGAATGATTTCATACAAATATATTCCTAGCTCAATTATTTAATAGTCGCCGCAATTTATTTTCAGATACAAGTTCTTGCAAAGTATTTTTATGAAATATTAAATTTTTAAGTAATGAAATTCTATCCCGCTTGTGGTCGATATTCCACAATCCGACCATGTTCTACTTCACTTTTTCGGAATATTTTTAAACATTATTTCGTAATTTGTACAGACAGTTTTAATTTCTATACATCGTATTTTTTAGATGAAAAAGTAAAAAAAGTATAAAAATTTTCTAAACAATTAAAAAAGTTGTTTTCATGCAACCTGACACTGTGACCGCAGGGAGAAGAAATAAGAATGTGCAGAACAACTTATATTTGATTATGATAAATAAGGGAGGCTGCCACTACCGCCGCCTTGTCCGCCGACCACCGAATCTGTTCCCAGAAGGTGAGCTTCGGATCTAGCATCACCCCCAGGTACTTGACAGATGCCTTGGTCAGGACCGACATCTCCCCAATAATTAGCGGCTGCACTATGGGGACGCGCTTCTTCGTAAGGAGCACAATCTCAGTTTTCGCCTCCGCTAGTTCCAGCCCGTGATCACCCATCCAATGGCGAATTCTGCGCATGGTCTGATCAAGGCGCGTCTGTGCCAGTGTCATATTGCGCGCAATAATAACAGCTGCCACATCATCCGCATACCCAATCAGCGAGCAGTCTTCCGGCATGTCCAACCGAAGAATCCTGTCATAGGAAATATTCCATAGATCGGGACCCAGGATGGAGCCTTGGGCCGCGCCACACGTTAACTCTTTTCGCTTAGAGCCCTCTGCCGTTTCGCACAGAATGGATCTGTCCTTCAAATCATCTCCGATGATCTGGAGTAAGTACTTAGGTACATTGAAGTCCTTCTTCAGTGCCCCCAGCATGTCTGTCCACCTAACCGAGTTGAAGGCGTTTTTGACATCAAATGTCACCAGAAGACGTACGGGTCGGGAGAAGTGATTCCCCCGCTCCGTAGTCCTGGCCGCCTCCACTACCTCCTATGGTTGACCGCCCTCTCCGAAAGCCATACTGCCTCTCGGAAAGGTCACCAGATTTTAAAAGTGCCACCTGTAGGCGGGGTCTCAACAGCTTTTCCAGGAGTTTCTCGGCGGTGTCTAGCATGTATAAGTGTCTGTACGCCGACGGAGCACTAGATGATCCTTTGCCCTTGCTTATAAGCACAAGTCTCGCCTCCTTCCAGCAAGGATAAAATATTTCCGCGCGAAGGCACGAGTTGTACATACCAAGCAAGAGTTCAGGATGGCTCTGTACCACCGCTTTCAATACTTCTGCCAGAAGTCCGTCAGGTCCTGGTGCCTTTTTGTTCTTCAGAGAGCGCGCTGCTCTCTCTAGCTCCACCCTTGTGAAAGGCGGTGGCTCAGGACCCATGAGAACAGGGAGCTCATCCCTTTGTTTGGGATGAGTAGGGAATAGGGCATGGACGATACTGTCCATCACTTCCGCGCTCATAGGTATGCTTTTACGGAACATGCCTAATTTGTGGGCTACCATTTTATACCCCAATCCCCATGGATCGTTGTTCAGATCCTCTCCCAGCTTTTTCCAGCATCCGCGTTTACTAGCTTTGATGGCTCGCTTTAGAGTCTTCTTCGCCGTAGATGTTGTGCGATCCTCAGAGCGGCATCTCGGTCGGGCCTTTGAGCCCTTTGGGCTACAACCGCAGGCATTACCGACGCAGCTCCGCAATTTCGTCCGTCCACCAATAAGTCGGACGGCGAGCACGACCCGCGAGTTTTCTCGGTATCGCTTGCTTGCAGGCTTGGCGGATCAGATGCATTGTAGTTTCCGTTACCGCTTTCGCGCGCTCGCAAAGCGTTGCGCTCCATGGTAATTCAACCAGGAGGCGCTGTCCGCGTTCTAGTGCCTGGGAAAACTTCTGGTGATCTATCCTCGCGACGATCGATCTGGCTGGGCGACGTTCAACTGTCGCCCTGACTGGCGTGGCATCACCAACGCGGAAGGTGATGTATTGGTGATCGCTGGCTGTATAGTCTTCGATCACCCGCCAGTCCCCCACTCGTGCAGCCAGAATCTCCGTCACAAAGGATACATCAGAGATGATCTCCCTGTAGCCAAGTCTCCGAAAGGTCGACGTAGATCCGGAGTTCAAGACAACCAGACCCAGTCTGCATGCCATATCCATTACTTGTCTTCCCCTAGAGTCTGGCAAGGGTTCCCCCCACTCGAGAGCTTTGCTGTTCAAATCCCCAGCCACTACTAGCTCCCCCTCCATTTCTCTTACCGCATCCTCAAGGGCATCCAGTTTAAACTAGAAACCCCCCCAAAGGCCTCATTCGGGGTGAGATAGCAGCTGACTACCAGCTGACTACCACTGAGATAGCAGCTGAATACCACAGAAGCCCCAGACCTCGCAAAGTCATTTAACGCTGCGGGCATGGTCCCCGGGCAGAGGAAACACTGTGGAGGCGTTCTACAGTCAGACGCCTTGTGTCCCTGCTGCCCGCACCGGAAGCAGGCGGTGCTCCTGTCTAGGCCATCGCAACCCGAACCGCGGTGTCCATAGCCGAGACATCTGTAACAACGCTCGACTTGGACCCGCCGCCGCAGCCCGCAAAAGACTCATCCAATGGCCACCTTTCCGACCTCCAATAGCCACTGGCCAGCCTCTTCAGAGAGGCTCACGAGGGCCAGTCGTTTACCGACATTATTCTCCCTCGTAAGCCTCACCTCGAGGTAGTAATAATGATAGTTATGATAATAATAATAATAATAATAATTAATTAGAAACGTATACTATTTAATATAGTAAAACAATTAGAATCTTAAATACTCTGTAAAAACTATAGATCATAAATACGTAAACAATAATTATGATAATAATAACAATAATTATAATTATAATAATTGATTATAAACATATACTCTTGAGTATATAGTAAAACAACCAAAATATTAAATAATCGGTAATAATTATAGATTATAAATATATATTTTACATTATAATGGTAAAAGTAATAATAATAATTAGTAATGATAATAACAATTGTAATAATAATAATAATAAACGTAGTAATAATAGTAGTAATAATAGTATGAATTAACTACGCGCAGATCGATGTTTTCATATTTTGTTCTGGAATTTTCTTCAAAAGAATATTTTCTCCGGCTCCAAGTTTTCATCATATATTTTAATACTCTCTGTTAAGTTGCATCCGTCAAAACCGTTGGTAATATTCGGCGGCCTCTCGGATTTCATACTTTGTATACAAAGGGGGCTCATAAATGACGCACAAGCGCGCACTTCGCTTTCTTCCGACTTTCCTACGGGAAGATAGTAGCGGTGGGGGAAGTAGAGAGGGGCATTTCAGTCCGACTCGTAATTTCGGCGCGGCCAGTGCGCGTCACGGACGGACCTGCGTCCTAACAATACGGTTCGGGCCGCATCTAGTCGGACTTTTATTGGGGGAGGGAGGCGCGAGCTACGCAGTTAGTCGCCCATATACATTGGCGGATACCCTTGTATACCATTTATACGTCTCCAAAATTTTCCAAGGATTATACTGGAATTTTCTAGAGACTATCTCCAATGTAGTATATTCTCTTTGCGGTGTACAAACAGCACTGTCACTCTTCACCTCTTTTACTTTCTTCGCTCCCTCTCCTTATAAATACCGTATTGCCTTCTCCTCTTTCCCGATTTGTGTTGGTTACTTCCCCCCGTTTAAAAATCGTCGGGAAATATACGCAATGACACGCCGTACGATTTGGCCTGCCTCAAAAATACATGTATGGTTGCTGGACGCAACACCCGCGGCCTTGAATGGTTGGTTGGGGATTAAAATGATCCCAATCAACCATCGCGCTGAGTTGCAAACGTGATCTTCGGTCTTCTAGAATTTACTTCCTTGTTTTCTCCTTATTGTCGCTTGAAGTAGTATAGGTAGACGCTGAGTATCAGCTGCAGTGATAATTCTTCCTTCTTCTAATAACTTCTAAATGTTAGAGGTCATTTTACAACTGAATTAACGCATAGATCGTACAAAAATTTAGAAAAACAAAATGCTCGCCAGTGTTCATTGTAATTTGAACCTATTACGAAAGACATAATTACAAAATATTTTTTGACTTTGATACAATTAATCGCAATTTTAGCAAGGTTTGTGTATTTTATACGTTGGAGAGGAGTCTAGCTGGTGTGCCGAAGACTAATTCAAACGGCATATGTTTAGTACTTTCTTGTATACACGTATTATAATTCAGCATCGCTATTTCCATCCATTCGTCCCATTCGGAATTCTTTTCTGTGTATTGTTTAAGAAATTCTCCTAACGAGTGATGGGATCGTTCTAAAGTGTTAGATTATTTTTGCCTTCTATAAATAATAAAGCAAAAAATACTTGAAAATAAATATATGACAGTATTATAAAAGGATGTAAACATATGTGTCCGCTGGGTCTTATTACGATCTGCGTCTTTGCTGCCCTGCGTGGTAAATGATTTATGAGTTTATTGTGTAGATGCCTCATATATTTCTATTGGTTCTAAGCTTCTCACAAAGTTTTCAATTTCGAGTACTGTAGTTAGTCTTGCGTTGTCCTTTCGTTTGAACAGACGTCTTTTCTTTTCTCTTTTGAAATAAAGTTCATGTTAAAAGATTATTTCGTGTATCTTTAACATTCCACCTACTATATTTAATAAAAAATTCAATAAGTTATCGGCCCAGATTTCGCGAGTAAACTTTCCGTGATTTTGTGTATAGTGTAATCTAGTAATAAAATGAAACTGTGTCAAATACACAAAAAGAAAACAGTTTTCGTTTAGTAAATGAAAAATGAAATATTTTAAAACAAAAAGGAATAGTAAACATTCTAAGGTTAAAAATATAATGTGTGGAAGTTTAGAATCCGCTCTCTTCTATCTGAACTTGATCTATTGCACGTACTTGATGAGCAAGTCCCTGCAGTAATGGCAGAAGAGTGGAAAAAGTCTGAACACATAGCAAAAGGTGTAATAGTGAATATCTTTAAGATTATTTTCTCAGTTTTGTAAAAACGAATAATACGGCAAAAAACAGTTTTGCAGTGTTGATATGGTTTTCCAATATGACAGAGATAATTATCTTATAAAAAATCGTAGATTCTATACGAAAAATGAACAGCAATATTCAGGAGATAATAAAATTTGAAAGTTGCACTTAAAAGAAGTATCCTAAATATTACCAACAAGGAAGAATTAAAGGTGTTCTGGAGGACAAAAAGTCAGATCCTAATATCGCATCGTATGGTATTACTAGGTATTACTGTTATTGCTGATTCTACGCCTAATATATTAAGGAGGGCGGTATCGAGTGTAGGCATTAGTAATCCGTCAATCAATTTTAGGTAAGATTCGTGTATTGTGTCGACAATTTCCAATGATGATAGCACTTTTGCCTTAATAACGCACGCTTCACAATCCGTATCGATTAAAATTAGTGTTCCTTCGTAGTTTAAAAATAAAAATTTATTGTGGTTTCCGGCAAAGTTAGTGTTAAGTATCCTTGGGGATTGTTCGGAACTACTTTTACCACCCAGTGGCAGTGTTCTCCGATCTTCAATGTATTCTTTCTTAAATCTGATATGAATCTTTGCTGCACTAAGAAGCTTATTCCTAGTATGCCATCGGGAGTTTAAAACTCTCTTCTACGATGTGAACTCTTATTAATTCTTCCAACCCTTTTATACAAGCGGTTCCCAGGGACTTAATTACATTGTCGGTTATTGCTTTTAAATTTACTACGTCAGTTGTGTTTATTTCTATGCCGATGGGTAAACGAGTCCCGTGTTTGCCAATCAACTCCGCCAAGGGCAGCAAACCCGTTATCGGGCGTCGGATTAAAGCTAACGTCTTATACACGGAGGGACGGCTCGGTACTGGTTGATACCCGACGACTCTTAACAGGCACGGCGGCGCCCGCTCTACAAAGGTTCGAGTCTTTAGGTCGGCGATTACCCGCTCGGCCGAGCGCTGGGCCTTGTGTCCCCGAATGTAATGGTCGTGTATTCGGGATAATTATTTGAAAATCTCGAAACCCCATATCAATGTATATATAGCACGGTCGTTTGAAGGCTGCAGTACCCATACTTGCCTTCAGAGCGCGACAGCGTTCCTTGATATTATGAAATATATTTGTATTGTACAAATCGCAATGGAGGTGAATGTTCAACACAAGCAATCTGGTGTTGAAGCTTTAGACATACCGATCAGAATGTTAATTAGGATTATTATTAAGACTTACTCTTAATAAATAGAGATTTTTTAACTGATTAATAAGTCAGTTACATTTACTATCTCGAGCGAATCCAAAACAATTGCTAAAATGACCCATGGTTGGTGTACTCTTCCACACTACAAATTTTAATTTAAAAATTATTTACACAACTAAAACAAACATTAAATTTACTTTATACAAAATTATAAAATAAGGCAAATATGGTGTATTAGAAATTCTAATCATTTAAAAGTATTTGTAACGTAACAAATATTTTTTTGCTCTTCACATAAATCTAACTGTTTATTTCAAACAGACGTTTCCTTTAATATGATAAAATATTCGCTTGTTTTAAATATGTATGTTTCTGTTTCAAATAAATAGAATTTAAATGAATATTTGCTTGACTGAAATAAGTACACTTTTACAAAATTGCCAGTTTTCCTTAAAATTGACGAAGGCTTGAAAACGTTGAGCTGCTTGCTGATGCTATATATTTATACATGTGGCAATAAAATTTCTTTTTCACCGCTGCCAGTATAAGCTGTTTCTCTTTTACTGTACCTTGCTACAAGCCTATTGTTTTGCCAGGCCTCCCCCCCCCCTCGCAGCACGAGCTCGAAAAGCAATATCTGGCATAAATCGCACGAAACGGTCAGTACCTCGCCTTGGCCACCAATGTCGTCGTTTTCAGTCGAAAATTTTTAGCGTCGGTGATCTTCCCTTATTATCTCTGATATATATATATATATATATATATATATATATATATATGTACATTTATAAGGTACTACATATATTAAAATCACCAAAAAACAAAAATCATATAAAATAATTTTATTTTCTTTCTTTACTGACGAAATAATAAAATTAATTGATCCGTATGTATTTGTAAAAGCTTGAAGTAAGAAGGGGGAGAAATAGTGCTATTTCACAAAAAATATGTGATTTACAAAAAAAGGGTTATGTAAAAGATTCGATATGTAAAAAAGCTATTTAAAATTATTTACGAATTATCTGAAAAGTTATATTTAAAAGATTTACATAAAGAAAAACAAACAAATTATTTTTGAAATAACATTAATTGAAGAACTATTCATTATATTCAATATTTTTATAGGCCTTATAGTCCTTATACTATAGCATATTATACTCAAATAGTGAGTCAGATTATCCTTGTTTATAATAATCCCCAAAAAATCTGAAATAAAAATTACTATTAAAAATAAAATGAACTTCGATGAAAATTAAAAATAATAACAATAAGCTATGTTCTGTTAACAAAAGACAACTTGATTGCCTCCACAACCTTAAATTTAAATTTTCGTTTGTTGCCCTACATTTGGAACTGCTACGGTTCATCTTCAAGGACTAAACTAAAATGAAAAACACAGCATGTTACTATATATTCCTTATCCGTCCTCTAAATCACACCCACTAACACACACTATCTAGATTTAAATGTAAAACATAATTTTTATATTGATAACCAGTTATAAAGTAAAATAAGTTAAAAATAAAATAAGTTATAAATAAGTGCTGTCTAATTTACTTCAATCCAACATTAAATTTACATTATTTCAATTATTCAAAATATGAAAACTTTTCAGAGTTTTACTTTTATATCTACTTTAAATATGCTGTTTTAAAATATTTGCATTTTCAAAATTGAAAGAATGTAACAAGTCTAAACTATTTCTACTCTTAAACGTTTATCATCCTTATCTTTACAATTCATAAAAAGACTTCATATATTATTATTATTTCTAAAGTAAACCTGAATATTATTTTTTCTAAAGTACCTCTAATTCCTTCTGACAAACCTTTTATATATGGTAATACTATGATTTTATCATTATTGCTTTTGTCTTGTATTTTACCATCTATTATTATAAATTTGATCTACTCTCATGATTTACAAATCATTTTGTCTGCTAGATAATAATTATTAATGAATATCCTTAATAAACTTTAAATTATCTTTTCTAAAATGTTTGTGTGATAATTTGATTGCTTTGTCGATGAATCCCTTTATATTACTTATCTTATTTCTGAATTTAGATTGGAGTAGGGTATATATAGTAGGATTCTGGGTTTTTCATTTTAGTTTAGGCCTTGACGATGAACCGTAGCGGTTCAAAACGTCGGGCAATAAAGTGAAATTTAAGGCAGTCAGGTTGTCCTTTGCGAATATATTAAGAGGCAAACATAGTTTCCGACATTCACGTTTAGATAGCGATATAAGTAGTACGAAAAGTTTTGGCATTTACCAATAAATTTCTGTTAACAGGCGCCATCATTTGTAAAAACATAATTTTTTGATCAGTGAAAAATCAATCGTGATAAATCGTTTTTTCGACATGTCCGTTTGCACTACTTTAATTTGATAAAAAGTGTAGCAGAAACTTATCAAGAATGTTATGTGAAACAAGCCCCATCGCTTATAACATGTAAAGAGTGGTTTCAGCGGTTTCGAAGTGAAGATACATATGATAATGACAAAGAACGTTCTGGACAACCGAAAAAGATTAAGATAGTGAATTGCAAGCATTATTGGACGAAAACTCAGTTCAAACGCAGAAAGAACTCATTAATATGTTAGGAGTCAGTGACAGAGCAGTTGGAAAACGTTTACATGCGATAGGAAAGATTCATAAAGGAAAATGGATGTCATACAATTTGACCGAAAGTGCCATTATGAATTGATATAACATTGCACTGTCTTTGCTTATTGGTAGGATCAACAAAGTGTACTGTACTACAAGCTCTTAAAACCGAATCAAACCGTTACTGCCGAGGTATTACAAACGCCATCTGAATGATTTGCAACAGAAATTTATCGAACATAGATCATCAATCGCGAGCGATAGGCGCAAAGTCATTCTCTTGCATGACAACGTTCGGCCACAATTTGCGAAAGCTATCAAAAACATTCAGTTGCAGTTCAAATGGAAGTATTGCTGCACTCAGCGTACTCGCAAGACATAGCGCCTTCTGATTATCATCTACTCAGATGGATGCAACACGATCTTGTTGATACGTACTTCTGTCATGTTCAAGAAGTGCGAGAATTTGTGGATAACTGGATCGCCTTCAAACCGTCATTGACAAATATCCTCTTTCTGTTAAAGAAAAAATGTCCTCTCTCTTCGTTGCCTACAGGCAGGACCGCAATACAGTAAATTGGGAGCGGGGTGTAATAGAATTTAAATAATTTATCCTGCCAGTGACCTAAGAGACATTTTTTGTCACAGGTATACCTATAAACTCAGTAAAATTCTCGTTTTTCCAACTTATTTCGTAAAACATACAAAATTCCAAAAAACATTTCAAATAAAAGTTGTAAATCTCCTCAAAATATATATTTTTTCTTTATAAGCGTTATTTCTTAAGAAAACTGGAATCACTCGGCATATTGGTTGATCTGTTTTTATGTTTTATTTCCGCTGTTGGTTTAAATATATTTTTTTCGAGTACTGATGTTTGTACAGAAAACTGCATAAATTAAGACATATTGATTTTTATGAAATATATAATTTTTGTTCAAAATTCTTTTTGAAATTTTTCGTTTTTTACAAGATAACTTTAAAAAACAAGATTTTTACAGAGTTCTTATGATTTTTGTGACATAAAAATGAAATATTTTCCAATTTTCATTATAATATTTGTGGTCAGCACTCCATAAAACATAAGTAAATAATTTTCCAAAAAGTAGAGTAAGGCGACAAATGTAAAATACAATTAAAAATTCATTTATCCAGGGTCAAAAGATATACATTTTCCTGTTTGTAATAAAATAATAATTAGCATAATTCTTTTGACAAAGATTGTATATCATCAAATTTTTATAAAAACCTACTTGGAAGCATGATAATAACAAGTATGTGAGATATTTTTACGGGGTTCTTATGTTTCTTTTTAAAAATGGAATTTGCTCCACTTTTTATAATATTTGTTTCAGTTCTCCTTAAAACTTGAGCTATCAATTTACTAAGAAAGTGTAGTAAGGCAACAAATGTTAAATGTAATTAAAATCTTATTTACATCGATTCAAAGAAGAAAAAATTTCCTGTCAGTAAAAAAATAATGGTTAGCAAAGCAAGTTCAATGCTAAAGATAATATATATGGAATAACATATATGTAAAAACCTATTTTGAGGCATAGCAGTATAAAGTACGTGAATATTATAAAAAAATTTCTGAATATTTAAAATAATCATTAATAAATAATTGAAATTAATTTTAAAACAATTATTAAGCAAAACTTTTTTCGAGATCGAAACAGAATTGAATAAGTACCATTTTATTAAAAATACAATTGAGAACTATTATTAAAATGATTCACATTAAGGTTATTTGAATAATATTTTAAATTTGAATAGTGTTTAATTAGAGAAAAATTTAGTAGATTATTATTATATCATATTATTATAATATAATACATAATATAATATAATATAGAAAAATAAAAAAAAGATTTTATCAAAATTCATTAATCGTGTAACAATTTTTAAATAAGATCAGGCGCTCCTGAGTTATTTACAACTTGATAATTTTATATTATTGGCGAGGAGCCCCCCCCCCCGAAATTATATAAAATCAAACACGACAAACTGTGAAGAGCTGATAGCTCAGGCCAGGTAAATAGTCGAAAATGTAATCAAGTAAATAGAGAGAACTCGAAAATCGGTCAAGGCCGAACAGCCCAGTAATAGAATTAAGGAATGAAGACGCGATGAAATACGCGGAAACAAATATAATATAATATCTATATTCACGAAATGATAATTGAGTTTTATATTTCTTTTGTATATAATAAGGAGTCTCTCAAAATTCGAGGTCCAGAAATAAACATTATTATTAATTATATTATAAGTTTTCTTGTTACTAATGATTATTGTAACAATAACAAGGAATAATTTGTTATTATTATTAATATACAAAGAAATTAATGACAGAGTTATTCACCTATCCCATTCACCCGTCCCGATACGATCCTCCATCTTCACAGAATCCTACATATGAAACATACAAAAGTATATGGCTGCGCCACTTCGTTGTTTTGATGTGTATAAGTCAAGTACGACTTCAACACCTTTCAAGGGCAATATTTTTCAAATTCAAAGGCAAATATCAGTAAGCTAAGTCGACTTCTCCAAGTCTATAGTTCGTTATTCTCACAAGCAAGTAAAATAAGTGAATTTAACAGCAGACTAGAAACATTTAAAAAAATCGCCCACTTCGTTGTTTGGAAGTGTAATTGGTTTGACTGTAATGCCAATAGATTTGCTGATGTATTGTCATGAACTGGAGGGAAAATTAATTTGTTGACTGGTCGCTTCTATTCATAAGTAGCAGTACACAAGGTCACTACTCTCGTCAATTGATCATTATAAGGATGTAAGGCGATAATACGTCCTACTGGCCATTTTGATGGAAGAAGCAAGTTATCTTTGAAGAGAACCAAATCGTCCATTTGAAAGCTATATCTGAACTAACTGCGCTGAGTGGTCTTGAATTCAAACAAGCCTCAATATCAGACAAGAGAGTTGAAAATAACTCGAACGACAATTTTGATTCGCCTATAACTCTGTACAAACATCTTTTGAAAGATTTCTACATTATTAATTTGTTGCATTAATTTGCAAGTTACTGCAAATTACTTTACAGAGACCTCGACGAGCAGTAAACTTCCGAAACAGAGCTAAAAATGCTTGTGCGGTAAGATCAGATACTAATTCGAAATGAACTGCTGTAACGACCAAGCATACAAAAACTGTCAGATATCCTTTAAAGGATTTTTGCCCCTTTCCAGAAGACGCCTTAATTCAAAAGGAGTTTGCAAAATCGACTCCAATGTGTTGAAAGAGTCGAGCAGGTCTTGCTCTAATTGCAGGAAGTGATCCCATCAACTGCTCCTGAGTGAGAGCATTATATCGAACACAGGTGATACATTTACGAACTACTTTTCGACCAATACTTCGAGCATGTATTATCCAATAACTTCTCTGTAAATAGCTTTGCACAATTGTAGCTCCTCTATGTAAAGTATAGAGGTGATCCTTTCTAATAAGTAAAGTGGTAACATGATAGGTTTTTCATAGAATCACTGGGTGCTTCTCTGATTCCGATAAGAAAGAGTTGTGCAATCTACCACCTAATTAATTTGCGTAATGAATTTGTTGACGGAAGTTACTGTTCTGAAGGCAAAATTCACAACTCATTGGAAAAAAGAGATTGTTGGACCCATCTAATTAAAGTACTAGTTGCTATTGAGATGTCCTAAGCCGACAAATAACTTTTTCTTTTCTGCTCTTTAAAAAGTGACAGTAAAAGAACGTAAAAACAACCCTCATTTTTTTCTACTGTACTTATTTAAATTCTGCATGATGAAGCAAAAATATTCCGTCGTCAACTTCGCATTCATCTGATGGAAGAAGTTCCATATGCCCAAGATCAACATATTCTTGCATAAAAGCATGGTAAGCAGTGCAAAGTTCCGGTGGTTTACGAAAACAACATTGTAGTAGATTCATATAAGCAGTGGTAATTTTGTCTGAACCTATGAATTTAGGCTGATTACAAAAGGGCAGTTAAACTATGACGCGAATATCGGAATTTCTACAATATGTAGTTTTGAAATGATCCCAACATTTTTGTCCTGAAGGAGACATGATTTTCTTGAGGACTCTCTTCTGACTCCCAGAAGCGACTGATTACCTCAGAAAGCTGATGCATTAGTCGTGTCGTTCAAACCAGATATGGTAATGTTTACTGATTTAAAGTTTAAAGATAATTTTTTAGCCATAGTTTTAAATATGAAGGATTTTTCGGCGCACGAATCTAATAAGACGCGAGCCGTAGTACGGGCACCTTCTGAAGATTCAAGGACCGCTACTGTAATGGCTAACAACGGTTGAGAAATTCTTGTATCTAAAGCCGTATTGTGAATCGAAGTCGAGGGACCGGCTTTCATTTCACGAAGACTGACAGTCGTCTTACTGCCGAATTGCTCAGAATGAAGCTTCGTATGATGTTTGTAATCGCAAATGCAACAGCTAGTTTTTGAGGGACAGTCTTCAACTCTGTGCTTAGAGCTTAGATTGTGCTGCATGTTCTTTCCTATTGGCTGATACAAGATCTACGAACTGCTTACAATAGCTCATAAGCGCTCCTTGACAAAAGGAACAAGGCATAGCATTATTTTTTTGGAATTTAAGGTGGAAACGTATGTTAACGTATTTCTCTTAAATGAACTAGATTTTTATCAGCTCGGGTATTATTTTGAATGCGAAGTTTTTCACTGTAGCCATGTTCAGATCTGACAAACTCCTCCAAGTCCCCGACGACATCTGCACATTGGATCCTAGGCTCTAAGAATTTTTTAAAGTCTACATCTAAATGTTGGGAATTCATTATCGCAATCTCTTTTAACTAAGCGTGTCCACTCTAGTCGTATCAACGATAAAAATTTATTTTCAATTAATTGTATAAATATCATGTCCAATATTCAACTGGCAGTTTTAGAGAGGTGAATACATTTTTACTCTCCAAGGCAGTATGCAATACTTACGTAAAAGCTTACCAGTTTCCTTAGAAGATGCTGAAAGGCGCACAAGAGTATTTAAATGGATAGAGAATCTTAATAGAAGATTATCGTAGCGATTAGCTAATGCCTCCCGAACCGAAAGAAAGTTCTCATTCACCAAATCAAAACTCTGCTGTTCTGAAACTGCTTCGCCTTCTAATGTATTGAGCAGGTGCTGAACTATAATAATAGTAGGAATCACAGTATCATTTAACACAAGGGACTCAAATTTCCTTTTAAAGCTTTGCCAATCACGCTGAGTGCCATTAAACTTAAGTAATTTTACCCTTTCAAGAGAGGCCCACGTTCAATTAGTGTGGTTGCCGGGGTAGTTGAGAATACGTTCTGCAATTCTCAAAATATTCAAAAAGAATATGCTCCTGCAAATGAGTGATATATTGTGCGTGTCGATCTAAGCACGAGCAAAAAGGGGAAGCCAAGTCAAGCGTGTATAGCATAAATCTATACATATCAGTATATGCTCCTGCAAGAACCAAAAAATGGCTGCGCCATTGGCTCGTTGTTTGGAAGTGTATAAGTCAAGTAGGACTTGAACGTCTTGCAAGAGAAATATCGGTAAGCTAAGTCGACTTCTCCAGGTCTATAGTTTGATATTCTCACAAGGAAATAAAATAAGCGTATTTAGCAACAATCTAGTAGAACTCTGAAAAAATTCCTCTCCCAGCGTGGAAGCATGCCTTAGAGTTCTCAGTGTCCAAACTTGATTGCGGGTAGAAAGCTAACACATAAAAGGCCACTCCTTATCCATAGTATTAGAACTTATATTGACATTTCGTTGTCTGCTTCAGTAAGGCAAAATTGAATCCCAGTTCCCAGTCATATAAGACTTGAAACTTACCATTATAATGTAAGCGGCGCGAACAGTATAAAAAGATATTCCGAAAGAAGAGAAAAGACAGGTCGTTACACTTTAATGTAATAAATATTTTTTGCTATACAAATAAACTTTATTGTTTGTTTGAAATACATGGTTTATTCGAAATTACAAAATATTCATGTTTTTGAATATGTATAATTTTGTTCCAAATTATTAATTTAAATAAACATTTTTGTGCTCTAATAACTATTATGAATTTAATTTACTTTCATATCTACCGTCCGAAAGAAATACCTACTAGAAAAAGTTACCTGGAAGCCTCTTGCCCGAAAAAAGGCTGTCCGCCACGTAAATTGATTTCGAATTCACTGCCTGAAGAAAACTACAGAGAATGTTACCTGAACGCCTTCTGTCCGAAGGCAGGTTTACCCGTCAGAAAACTTTACTTGAAATCCTCCAATCTAAAGAAAAAGGTTATCCACCAGAGAAATTCATTTGGAAACCTTAAAACAGAATCAATTAGTTGACAAAAATATAGACTTGCAAATTTCTACCTGAAGAAAATGATCCCCAATAGTAACTCATGCCATAAAATTATCCGCCAAGAAATTAAGCTTAAAATTTTTTGATGCAACAAGAAAGATTATACATCAGGAAATCATGTTTGAAAACTTTTAATACAGTTTTGGCCAAGAAGATACTTCCGAAAGATAATCCATCCATAAGATCAAATACCACCTCCTATTTCATGCGCGATCTAAGACAGCAAGAAAGACGATATAAAACCATACAGTCAACAGTTAGCCAGTATCTACCGTCAATCAACGATGAAAAGATTAGTTTTATTATAAAAATTATTACTCAGAAAAGATGAGCGATAATGATACTTATATTTTTTTACATAATGTGACGCTTACCGCAACACGAATTAAAATGAGTAATAAAATAATTTGTAAGTTTAATACGATTTATTACCGCAAAACTTTAAATGTAGCACGTGTAAAATTTCGCTACTTAAACGAGGGGAAAATGCGATGATCAGGCTCTATAATCAATACAGCCTTATACGAGCAAGATTTTAATTTCAAATAATTAAACTCGAAATTAAAATGTTCGAGAAATGATCCCGATTAACGATCGAACACATAGAATCAAAATAATGCGAACCTGAATATCTAATATATTCACCCTCGAACTTAGGACAGAGTGAGCAGTGAGGCACTTCAGTGCGTCACGGTAGCCAGCGTGGAAACTATGTCCCACGTTCCTCGCATCTACGAACACGAAATATAGTAAAGGCACTACCCAGTGCATTTCGGCTATCCTGTTTCAATTAAATAATTTAAACTCTCATTTCTGATACTTTTATGTTATTTAATACATAACATATAAATGAAAGCATGCATGCAAATGAATATTACAATAAATAAGTAAATAAATTACGTATGTACGAACATCCTTGGAAACATATCAAGTTAAATGTTATTTACATAATTATTATTCTTATTATTATTTGTTATAATTATCATTATTATTATTGTAATACTAAACTATTATTTATAATCCGTAACAATTCGAGATAATTAAATTAAAAATTATTATTATGAGACAGCGCCGTAATTATTATAAATATAATTTATATTATAAGAATACGAACATCCTGAAGGACAGGGTCGTGAATAAACATTATAATTATTGTAATTATAATGCAATTATTATTATTATATTATTATAAACCTATTACTGTTATTTGTCGGCGACACGATACGAAATTAGTCGAACGGTGGCGTAAACACACGATCGACTAGCTTTTCGTGTTTAAAAGGGCAAGTTTTCCACTACAAGAGCAGTGTTCTCTCAAACTAAATAGTTTTGAATAATTAAAGGCGTGCGTTCTAGTATAAATATATATAATCTGTATTACTTATATTAGTTTAAGAATATACTTCGTTTCATTTTATAATTAAAAACTGCGTTTCAGTCATTTTTTCGTTCGAAGTAATAGCATGACATCCTAAAAAACACTATTAATCTCACGGAACTTTTCTCTACCGGATTTACCTTTGACGAAGGAAAACTTTAAAATAGCGCGAATTTCGGCGTTAGTGACCTCCATACTTACTCGTCTATAACTTTTGAACGCAATATCCAAACTAATCATGCATAGCGTCGTTTTATACATTATGTCAAGACCTTTCAAATGAGTAGCGCTTTGTACATAGACGCGAAATTCATAAGACAAAAAGGCGGAAGGGAAATATTTGACAAGTTAATAATAAGAATCAGGGTTCTTTTCATTTCGATAATATACGTACGGTGCTGACTACTGTTTGTTGCGACATCTTCGAATATGCCAAAACTAAATTTCTCTTTTTTATCTACAGAAATAGTAATTATCAGTTGAAGGGGATTTCGTGCATTATAAATTTACTTCGACGTCTCAATTTGTTTATATAATACGTAGAACAGCTAAACAAGATTTATTATGTTGTCCTTCAAGTGGCGACACACGAATTATATATGTAAACTACACCTAAAATTTATAATAATTATTTTCTTTAAAAGCATTAGCACCACCTGGAGCAGAAGACAAATTTGTACGATGATATGTATTATTTGTATATTATATGTATTAATATTCATATAAACATATATTAATATAAATATATTATTTTTAATGTAATTGGACTGTAAGACCAATAAAAATATTTATTAATTTTATTTAAAAACAGTCGACATAAGCACAATTAACGTATTTTAAACGTGTATGAATTTTCTTTATTTTTTAATTTACTTAGAGAAATGTTATTAACTCTAAGAAAGTTTCGTCACTTATAGGCATCTCTAAAGATTTATACAGAATTTTTTTTAACTTTCTACAATCGAAGTTGAGGAAATGAGATGCCGAAATAAATTTACTTCCGTTGTGGTAGTTCACCGTGGCACTTCGATCGAGGTATGGAGCACTCTTAAATGTTAAATGTGCACTTATATTTTTCTCGACGTTTTTCGAACAATTTTTTAAGATATTTTTTGGATTTTTTCCTACTATTTTTTCGGATTTATAATTTTCTTTTGGAACTTTAATCATTATTTAGATGTAGTACTTTATTTTTTTTGTTGCCTCTCTGCTTTATCTATAATTTGCGGTATTTTTTACACTATAATAGACTCTTTTAATTTTATAATTTTTACCTTTTTACGAGAATAATAGGACGATCTTCGGCTGGTTACGCTGTGCTTTTAGAGCAAAATAAAAGTAAGTATTATTTGAAATATTTATTTTTTTCTACTTCATGGTAATCCTTTTAATTCCTCACTTTTTCCATCCTATAAATAACGGAGAAAGCTACGCGGTAAGGTTACGCATCTACATAGTTCTTTCCTGCAAGCCACCGCGTTATCCAATCATTATCGTAATTTGTTCAGAAATTAAATTTTTCTGTTTTTCATTTAAAATTATGGAGAGAACTAGGCAGTGGGTTAGTGCATCTGTAAAATTCTTTCTTGCAAACCACTCTGTTAACATCCTTATCTATTAGAAGAAACCTGTCGGGGCGACATTATACTAACGTATAATCTCGAGCAAGCAAGCCACCCTTGGATTCAAATTCTTATAAAAATATCGACTTTGTTTCGGTATCATATGGTTTTGTCACGCGTAAATCAGGTAATTTACTCGTTCACGAGCTCCACGGCCCTGGTCTGGCTTTTAATCGCACAGAATAGGTCGAAAATAGGGGCAAAATTCACCGGTTTTCCGCGGTAAAGCATAGTCGTGAATTTTTTAAATCTCAATATATCTTTTTCTTCTTTATAGAAAGTTTACTTCCTGTACTGATTTTTTTATTTTCATTTTATTCTTATTTATTTCAGCCGTTGTCCTACTGATCTCTTTATTATTTTTGTTCTATGTTAATTGCTCCTAATACTTTAGTTCTATACGAGATTATTCATTTATATTAGCACATTCTGTAGTAGCCACATTGACATATTAAACATGAAATAATTTTACAACATGTACGTGAATTACTTCTAATTGTAAAAATGGCTGATAACAATAATGACTTTTCAATAATAAATTCATACTCACAACCTGTAGTATTGTAGTCATGATTATCATAATTTCCGCTGTCAATCCTGGTTTTATTTCCACCACAATCGGAATAATCCTTTCATTTATATTTTTCATCATTTTAGACAGTTGATTTATTATTTTTTCTTTCATCTTTTTTCCCCAATTTAAAAACTTTCTTTACACGCTGTATCTCACCTCAACTCCTTCCAACTATAATCTGATTCCGATGTATGTGGTTCCTTAGCTGTCATGATGCGGCACACTCGCAAGCGTTTCATGATACTCACATGAAAGATAGTACATGTACCGCATACAATCTACCTACAAATCGGCGCGGGCGCCATGTGATTCGTCACCAAGTATATCCCTTACCTTATATATAAAGCCAAAGCAGATATTAATATAGTAGTGTTTTAGATAATACTGGAATATTATATATAATTCGGAATTTATTTTAAAATATTGCAATTTTAATGTCTGTTTCCTCTTTATACAAGACTTCTTTTTAATTGTGTTCTCATTTATGACACAACTAAAAGTCTTATATAAAAAGCAGACATCAAAATTGCAATAATTTTAAAAGAAATTCCAAATTATATCACTTGTAAAAAAAATTCCACTTCCTTATTTCTTTAGGAAATGTGGGACAGCTTCTCATTTTAGCTAGACTGATGTAGAGATATTAAATTCTAGCATCGCAGGTGATTCATGTGGTTGTACGGCTGTATCATTCAAAATTGAAGTACTCATATAGGAAATACTACGTTCAAAAGTAACTTTATACAAACTCGTGAGCACTGACTACGAAATTCTCTGCCACAGATCAGGCTAGTGCTATTCATACATAAAATATTCTTATTTATAATACATTTCGCATATTCAGATGACTAAAAAAATACCCATTTATCAGGAATTCATCTCATAACATTCAACATACGACAAGAATAGACATTCATAGAATCGGAAATACATTCCCAACCAAATAACGGTCGGAATAACGGATATCAAGCTGTATAAGGTTGTTATTGATATGTGAAAGAACGACTATCTCAGATGAGTTTTTATTTCCCAATCAACCATGTGTGTTTATCCTATTTGCAACCCTGAAGAAGTATGTGATAGTTGTACATAAAATCCCAATATTTCATTTTATACAAAGAAGAACGATGCCAATAAAACTAATAATTTAAAAATAATAATTCGATTTTTTAACTTCACAGTAATTCGGTTCTAATTTATAATATGCCTTACGAATATTAGTTCCTCTTTTAGAAATTTACATCTTTTGCAAGAATTTAAGGACTGCTTTTCCTTTGCCGTTCCTTTTTTATTATAGACTTTAAACATTCTACTATTATTTTATTTTTTTCAAAGAATTCGATGCATGTTGGTGGTAGAAAAAGATGATGAAGTTGTAGCCCAGAATGTGCAATAATTATATGTTAACATTTTTTTACAATAATCTTATATTTACCGCAAATGACAGCGAAAACATAATTACGCACGAAATAATTAAGACATTATCTTAATTTGTTATTTATATGATTACTTTAATTTTGATCCTATTAAATATTCTTTTTCCAAATATTAATGTGGGATCAACCAATTGCTCTGAGCACAGAAATTGTAAGAAATAATAAACTTATTATATTTCAAATGAATTTCTGCTACATTTTGAGTTATCTATTGCTGAAATACTTTTTCTTATTAAAAATATATCAAAATATTAATTATTCAAAAATATTCAAAAACATTAATTATACAAATGAATTTCGTTTGTTCAGTCTTATTACATAAAATATTCTAAAAATATAGGTATCATTATTTCGAAGGTAATATAATTTTATACAAACAATAGATATTGGTTGTTAAATAAATGTTGATCATAATTTCAAATAAGACTGCATCAAGCATCATTTTTAATCTTTTCAGATTTTCTTGTCAACGGGGGCGGAATTATATGCACATCATTGAAGAAAGAGTGGCTCAGTGCTTGTTTGGCAGTGGTCCTTCTATTGGGATCATATGTAAGTAATTCCTGTTAAAAAAATTATATTTGTTTATATTTAGTAATTGCAATATAGAACTTTATTATACAATATCATATTTGAATTAAACTATGAAAGAAAATGAAACACCAACCGTCAAATATTCAAATATAAAACAAGAAAAATATACTCATGTACATAAAATGAACTTATTTGAAATTTCTATTATAAGAATAAACGCAAAATTGTATGGTATTTCTGTTTTTATATCTAAATAAGAATTGAATCTTATAAGATATTTTTTCGATCAGATTTTTTACGATAAATTCATAAATGTAATAAAGGGTTACTCAAATCTTGGAAGGAGTTCAAATCCTACTATTATAAACATCACAAAAATTATAAAACATTAAATAGATTAATTTTATAAATGATTGAAACCTCCACTTCTAATATAAAAATATAATAACTATAATATAAGTGATATGTTGAAATTTGATCAAAAAAAGAAATTCAAATGTTTTTAAGGAATGAATAAGTGACCGCAATTTCAAAACAATAAAAAATGAATTTATTATATTCACTTTGTGATGATCCATTCTTCTATCTTGGACAACTAATGAAATCTTAATTTACTGTAATGGTCAAGGTATGGTAACAACAATCCTGTCAGAAATGGAGAATGAAGCTAGGTGTCAAGGGTAGCAGGGTATCCATAGTAGCATGCTGGAATTTTCATTTTGGTTTAGTCCATGAAGATGAACCGTAGTGTCGGACGTGAAAGAACAATTTAAATTTAAGGTAATGGCGCAGTTAGATTGTCCTTTATTGCAGATATTGTTATCGCAGAATATTGTTCATTATTTTTATTATTTTTAATTTTTAATCTCATTTATTTTTAGTAGTAAGTTCTATTTACGATTCTTCGGGGGTGATCACAAACAGGGACAGTCTGACTGTTATTATATTAGTACAATATATTATAGTATAAAGACTGTAAGACTGATAAAAATATTTATTAATTTAATTCAAAATCGTCGACATTAGTACAATTTTAAATTTTTAAATTACTATGATACTTTAACAAAACGAAATTGCAATGAAAAATATTTAGATTACAGTATAATAAGGCTACAATAGCGCATGGATGTGAAGGGACAAAGAAGACGGTTCTCAGACTACATAACAAATTGATCTTATAAGTATATTAACCCAGATGCTTTTCAGATCGTGGCTTCAATCAGTAACTTGAAGCTTATCTGCATTTCTTCCTGTAGAGCCTGTCAAAACGTAGATATTCGTACTGAGTTTCTGTGAGATGGTGTTTTGTACACAATTTTGCTTTTGCCGTTTTTCGATAGATGGCACAGCGACGGTTAGAATAGGCAAGTAAAAAGTCATACAAAAAGGTTGGATACCTGCTAACTACAGTACCATATTAGTGAATTTGTGCATCACAAGTGTATTCTCGATTGAAGATATTCATCTTTCCTCCAAATTCTGGTCATCTGTGGCTGAGGATTATCGAATTTTCTCAAATGATAAGAAGATTAGAAGTAGAAGAATGATTGGAATTTTGATACCGAGGGCCGGCAAGACGGTGGGAGAGAACATTTTTTTGATCATTTCGAACTGAAGTATTACTTGCTGGAAATTCCTGTCAAACTCAAGAAGAATTAGCAGAATTATTGGGAGTTACTCAACAGATAATTCTGAAATGCCTCAAAGACATGAGAATAAGTCAAAAGCAAGAAAATTGGATACCTTTAAACTTGAAGCCGATATATGTTGAACGGCGTTTTTTTCTTGAGAGTAGCTTCATCAAAGACAGAATCGAAAGGGATTTTTCCCTCGCATTGTATTCGGTGACGAAAAATGGGACCACTACGATAATCTCAAGGATATAAAATCATGGAGAATAACAAGACATGCCTTTACATTGACGCCCATACCGAATATTCATGATGTCAAGGTTCTGTTCTGCAGCTCAGTGTGGTGTATTATGAATTGTTGAAACCAAGTGCAACCATCACAGGGAACTGGCATCGAACCCAATTAATGCGTTTCAGCCGAGCTTTGAAGAAGAAATAACTACAATAACAATAGAGATATGATAAAGTTATCCTGCATGAAAAACATGACCATATTCGGCGAGATGTCGCAAAATCCGACAGGGTATACTTGGAAATCCTCAAATAGGAAGTCTTATCCCATTTGACGTGCTCGCCAAAGATTGTTTCTTTCAACTAGCTTGTCTTCCGATCGATGGCATATGGCCTAGATGATCATCATTCCGACTCTTATGAAGAAGTCA
This sequence comes from Sycobia sp. Sy_11, assembly GCA_018907035.1. Classification (NCBI taxonomy): domain Eukaryota; kingdom Metazoa; phylum Arthropoda; class Insecta; order Hymenoptera; family Epichrysomallidae; genus Sycobia; species Sycobia sp. Sy_11. The sequence goes on from JACCIC010000100.1 coordinate 1,181,027, forward strand.
ACGAATCGATCAATTCGTGCAACGCACCGTTTTTTCGAGATGGTATCCAACATTAGCCCAAAAGATAGCAAGAAGTAGCCGACAATGACAGACACTACTTTGAATCTAAAAGAGGTAATCACTAGTTAACAATAAAGACTCAAGTTTTGGAAACAATTAGCTTCTGCCTTGCGTGCTAGATAAAAATTTGTATGGTGCCACTACATATGGTCACCAATCTCGTAATCGACGTCGTAACATCTCGCGTTATAGTAGTCAGCTTGTATTGCCTCTGCGAAGTTTTCCGCTGCATTTGTTTAATAATCAGATAACTTGTTCATGCGCTTTTTCCAATGCCGTAAAGCAGCTTCTTCTTGTGCTAAATATGTCAGCAGCTCTTTTTGGTTAAAACATCTGCCAACGTCTGCGCGGTTAGGGCCCGTGATAAGGAAAGGCGGAGTAATGTAAGTGGAGTCTTGCATGGTCGTATTATACGCAAACATAAGCTGAGCGAAAACGAGTAAAGTGAATTCGTATTCTTGAGCAGATCATAGAAAGGTACCCATCATGCGTCTTACTATTACTGACCAAGGACAGGTGACAATCCGAGGGTCCATTAGACCAGTTGGTGCAACTTCTTGTACCTTATATTGTTTGCTAACAGCGCAATAATGGATAAATAGGATTCTATCATTGTGTAACAAAGGCCAGTAGCAGGATCATGCGACACGGAATAATATCTTAAGGTGTCCGCAATACCTAGCTGTGGCTCTTCATGATATTCTTGGAAAAGGAGGGAATGATCTTCTTTAAGCACGACCAGATTCCACGCATCTCGTTAATCTACTAGATCTTTGGTCGCAGTATCTTGGCGATAATAATATACGCTGTCCTACAACTTTCCATCATAAGTGATTGGTGGCATCGCTCACAAATTTCTTACAAAGACGCAGATTCCAATGATCATACATATCGATAACGTAAAGAGAGACGGCTTCGCAACGCTGCTCGTTCATGTGTAAATGAGAGAGGGTCTCTGGCATGCAATGTAATGTATTATTTCGGCGAATTACTTCGTAGCCATATCCTTGCAATTCTTAAACTCAACACACGAGTCTATCCGTAGGATTACGTAATAAATAGGGCCAATGGAGGCTGCCGTGATTAGTTATTACTTGAAAATGGTAACCCTCGACCTAAGGATGAAATTCGTCGAATTTTAATATTCCCTAGTCGCTGACGGCCGCTTTTATCACGAACGATTTTTGTAACGACGGTCGAGAGAGGGTGATAGAGATGTAACGAATGCCTGGATTTGTACAAAGGCTTGTTGTTATTTCTCTTCTCAATGATTTCCCAATTGATTTATTAATTTACAAGTATTAGTCAGAGCAGCATCAGAAATCCGTCACAGGAGATGCTCGAGCCACTTGAGACGCTTGTCAAATCTTTCCGTTACGTTGATCATATAATCGAGGTAGATCAAGCTTACCGATTTCAGGGCCGATTAGCTCGTCTAGTTTTGCTGCTGAAAGGTGGCACGCCCACCGGTCACACAAAATGATACACGGGGCAATGAAAACAATCCCATGGTTGCGATCGTAAAAGCTAAGAAGTGCCATGATTCTTGATTCCTGAAGGAGCATCTAATGGTAGGCGTTGTCGAAATCCAGCGTGAAGATATATAGCACGTATTCCAATTTCCGTAATATTACATTCATACCACGAAGTGAGAACTCACTGACTTTCGACACGGAATTCAGTTTACGATAATCCACGTAAAAACGATAGCTTTCATTTTCTTCCGGACCTATTACGACGGGGCTAGACGACTCACTGGTTGATCTGCGAATTATGGCTTGATCAAGCATTTGGCGTGCTTACACATGCATCTCCAGCTCGATTTTGGTTTGGCTGTTATCTATATTCGTCAAACCGCACGAGGCAAGCGAATTCACCGAGGTAACGGAGATAGTAGAGAGTTGTAGCGGAACTTTGTCAACTATAACCTCGATAAACATAATATTGTAGATTGGGTGGTAGATTATATTGAAAATGCGATAAATCTCCGCACGGGGTACGCAGACAGTTGCCAAATTAGGAATTAAAATTGAGTCTTACTCCATTTTAATATTTTCAATCCAACAGAAGGATAATTGGCCTACTATCGGCTTAATTCTCCAGTGGCCGGTTAAGTGTCACAGTCGGGAAAGGGTCAAACTAAGCGACAGCGGGCAAATATAACCTGCAAGCTCACTGGTCCAAGTGCCGTACGAACAGACCTTGCAATGCATGCATGCGAAGCTTATCTGAATCAATCGTGAATACCGATTTGGATTAGTACCTGCGGCTAGCGCAGCGGAGAAATGGTCATAATACTCTTTCTTTAGATACAGGAACGGGCAATCATTATTATCCAGGTGATTAATATCTATTATTATCCAGGGTCCTTAACATGAACCTTAATACTGGCTGTTTTTTACGTTTCCCGAACATTCAGGGCAACTAGATATGATATGGTTGGGCCAGATGCAAACCAACACAAAAATTATTAATGAACGTGTGCTTTTTAATCTCAATTCAGTAGGATTTTATTTTATTTTCGACGATTTCGATTAAATTCTCCACTTTTTTGCAAGTGATAATATCGGGCGGACGTTACGACTTCCTATTAGTGGTAAAACCTGCGAGTTCTGGGGCCTTTAAATTCGGAGAGGTGACCTCTTGGCCCGCGTCTTGCAATACCTTCTGTATCAGAGTTTTGATGTATAGCTGATGAACGTCCACAACTACTGTTTTTGGCTTCGGACGCGTTTGAGATATCTCCACCCAATGGAAGGCCAATTCTGACATAATACATTCATTAGTTGATGGGGATAGCTTATAGTTCAGCACCTGGACCTTTCTTTTGGATGGAGTTGATCTCATCGATTGAGAGTGGCAGAAGAACCGCATTTCTCCATCCGAGAGTAATTATACAAACCCGATCGACTCAGTACGATTGAAAATCTCACAGTGATAGTTCATGCTTAGTTTATCGGTAAACAATCTTACTCAGAGAGGATTTGTATCTCCAACGTTAGAAACTACCTCGACAGTCCGGACATCAATAGTACTCTGAAGCGCACTTATGGGGTGACAATCATATTATGTAGAGAATAATAGTGGTATAATAAGGTTATAATCTGAAAATAAATTTCTATATTTTATTATTGTCTCTCCCTCTCGCTTTAATAAATGAAATTCTAATTCTCTCTCTCGCTCTCTCTCCTTCTCGCAGACTTTCTTCAATGACAGATCCAAAGATATAAGGGATCATAAACGGGCAACAATCTCGTATTGAAAAAAAAATATTTACTCAAAAACAGTTTACTGCAATGACTATAAAACTTGGTACACTTGTTAAGCTATAAAATAAATGCCGGCCTGCGCTGGCGCGAATTTGATCTACAAAAACGGCAACATTATTAATCTAGATCTAAAAAACGGTCATATTATAGATCTGTAAACATCAAAAAAAAATTTTGGCTTAAATATACGTGTGCTTTGTCGATAAATCTCAAAAAAAAAAAACAATTGAATATTTGGTAGAACGTTTTGTAAAAAAAGATAATTTTCACTATTTTTTTAGCTATTTTTTCATTAATAGTAAAATTCCAAAACAATTAGATTTACATATAAACCTCAGGTATAAAAAAATAACTACCATGAACATCATTCAGCCAAATTGAACAAGTAGATTTTGAGTAATCGCGGTTGCCAAATATAAAAATATTTTTAAAAACAACGTTTAAATTTTTAAAAGCGGAAAATGGTATTTACCATTGAATCAGTAATTCCAGAGGCATATAGTAGGCATTCAACCTCATCATATATGCTATTGCTGATATTTTGTATTTCTCTATAAACCTGTAACGTTTCCCTTTTCCCCTCGGGATAGCTTACGCGACAGCGCCAAGATCGATTTGAAACGAAAGGGAATTTTAGACAAGATCGGGAAAAAATTACGTTTTACTCAATTATGTTCAGATATAAAAAATAACAAATATATATTATTATAAAGCTACACAAAAGAAAATATTACAAAAGTAATAAAGAAAACAAAATCTTTCTGTCTTCGCGCCCTCCGATCTGTAACATACAAGACAGAATTTTATTTAAACTCTATACTATACCTTATTACACTATTTTGCGTACATTGCTCATTTTATACAAGATTTGCACCTTAAATTGAACCGCACTCAATTTACTAATGTCGCGCACTATATATTTATATAAAATTTTACTGGGGCTGGGGGGAGTTTGGGGGACGAACGTAGACTGCTCGCCGATAGCGAGTTATCTGATCGTTGCTCAGCACTTGCTACTTCGTGGCTCCGGCTCAGCATGCCTCGGCTCCTGTTAGCTTCAGCACGCCACCAGGTTCTTTTCACAAGCACTAAAACAAGACAGAGCTCGTGCACCCAATATCAGGACTTTGTTCTGGGCTAGGAGTAAGACCGCTGGGCTTTAAAGGAATGCCGTGCACCCAGAATCAATTCTCTTTGAGAGATAATAAGGCCACTAGTATTTAATGGAGCGTCGCGCAACCAGAATCAAGTCTCACCAGGAAAAAGAGAGGGATATTTGTGAAGCCGCCGGTCTTTAATAGAGTGCGACGCAACCAGGATCGCCACTCTACTATTCAGGATTTTCGAATGGGCAAGATTACTAGATCTCTGGAGTCAGGGTAGCTCTAGGGAGCTTCTTTCGGCCGTATAGCCAAAAGAACTGCCTTTGGGGCGGAAAACTCGCCCTTTTATACACGAAAAATTAGTCGATCGGATGTTTACGCCACCGTTCGACTAATTTCGTATCGAGCCGCCAAAAAATAATAATTTTAGAATATTGAAATAATAATAATCGCATTAAAATTATATTAATTATAAGGCTAATTTGCGGATTTGTCCTTGAGGACTCTCATATTATTATAATCATTTCGGTGTAATTTAGTTCTCTCGGGTATTTATTTATTACAATAATAATAATAATAATAACAACAATAACTATAACAAATAATAATAATAATAATAATAATAATAATAATAATAATAATAATAACAACAACAACAATAACTATAACAAATAATGATAATAATAATTATAATAATTGTTATGTGGGGCCTTGAGTTCAGCTACCACACGGGTCGCCGGTGTTGCGGATAGGGGAACGACCGCTCGCGGTCAGTCACGAAATAAGCACTTCTAAGAGTGTCGAATAAGTGGCTGTGGAGAAGAACTTCGAGCGAAAATAGTGGTGTTCGCCCGTCTATACGCCCACTCATCATTCACACACCTACATATCTGTAAGATAGCCGCACTCGGATTGGGGAGTATATCGGGAACTCTATAAATGACTTTCCCACGAATGGTGGAGATGGAGACCCTATAAACGGGTAACTTCCAGGCGGGTTAGGAATGAATGAGAGGCCCTATAAACGGGCATCTCTCACGTATGAATGTCACCAGTTTGAGCAACGGTAAGGTCTTGCGGATGCAGTGATTACTTGTTGATTGGTGGGTTTAGCTGCGAGGGAATCACTTCATTCTTATGTGCGTTCCCCTTCTGGAGGGTACAGTTGTAAAACCAGATGGCACTCCTGGGCCGCCACAAGTAGGGGGCCCGAACCCAGTCTAGCCAACATGGGAGACTGCCCCACACAGTGGTAAGACATCGTTAGACGTCAAATCTCGCTTCTCGTAGTAGTGCCGTATGGCGTACGGAAGGGACCCTGCTGCGAGTCGTGGGGGAGGAACAGCCGAGGCCACCGGAATGTAGGAGGGTTTCAGTACTGGGGAGATTTAGGACGCTGAACTGTGATCTCCAACAAGTGATCCTCCTGACCATCACAAATATAAAACATTTAACACAAGTTAATAATATAACCATGAAAGGTGATAAAAAAATTATAGCAGGCTCTCGAGTGCCGCCTGCAAGCGACTCAGTAGAGTCAATGGAGCTTCCCGGCTCTCCTATCACACCAGTAGGCAACCTGGCTGGTGTGACAGAAAATGTTACAAGTAGCAGTATGAATGAAAGTGTGAATGTTTATAAATCGCCGGCAATTGGGGAAGCTGCTGAGTGTAAATTGCAGGAGTAATTTTACACAATAAGCAGAGTCCTAAGTAAAATAATGGAAAGGATTTGCATACAAAAAAATGTAAGTCAAATAATAAAAAACAGTCTGAGTGAGATCAATGAAGCAGTGGAAATCGTACAGTATGAACTGAAGTGAATGAGACTGCTCCGACAAAAACAGAAAGATAAAGGACGGAGTGAATGTGAGGAGGCAACTCCTCAAAAACGGAACTGAGATCGTCAGACCCCTACTCCGGAACAGGCGGCCGCACAACAGCGGACGACCGAGACCGAAACATGTGCGACGGTGGTCTCAAAACATAAAAAACCGAAAACGACCGAGACGGATAACCAACCGACAAAAGAGCAGACAAAAGCGAGACTCCAAGGTCGCGGGTCTGATCGCCCTAACCTCAAAGGCAGGGGAGGAGCGATTATGATCAAGCCAGCTGAGGGTCAGACGTACGTAGACGTGGTACGAACAATACGCCAAAAGGTGGACCCTGACAAGAGTAATACTCAAGTCCGAACAATAAGAAAGACAAAAGACGGCGCGGTACTTTTACAGCTGTCCAGACTGAACAACGAGACGGACTTCCGACAGGTTCTTCAGGACGCTGTCGGAGAGACTGGATAGCCGAGATCGAGGATCTCAGAAGCAATTGTTTGAAGATGAGACGGAAAGCTCAACGAGCCCGAAGTCGAGGCGTAGTGGGACTATACTTTACGGAGTATAGTTGCGCCAGTTAGCGACCGAGATACGCGATCAATGACAGTAAGAAACAATGTTGGACAAAACTAATCGACGAGGTGGACTCGGATCCCTGGGGCAACGGTTATAAAATTGTAACATGCGTCCTGGGAGGTCAGGGTCCGCCGGAACTACGAGACGCGAAAGTGATGGAGCGGATAGTTGAGATACTTTTCCCAACCCATCCCAACAGAACGGACGCGACAAATGAAATGACAGATATAGAGATCCCTCTCTCTTCACGCAGGAAGAGCTCCGCAGAGCTTGCTTGCGAATGCGTTGAAGCCTAAAAAGGCCCCGGGTCCCGATGGCATACCTAGTGAGGTGTTACGGGTGGTCGCTTCGCGCCGCCCGGACATCCTTTTGGGTTTGTACAACAGGTGTCTGGTGGAGGGAGTTTTTAGCAGGCTCTGGAAGGAGGCTCGATTGGATCTCATCCGTAAGTCTAAGGGGAACCCCGATTTGCCTTCTTCATACAGGCCTCTCTGCCTACTAAATAAGGCAGGGAAGCTGTTGGAGCTACTGCTGAGACCAAGACTGTCACAGCCAATTAAAAACGCCGGAGACCTATCCGAACAACAATACGGATTTAGGAAAGGACGGTCGACAATCGGAGCTATAGGTGACGTGACGAACATCTTTCATGCGGCGAACAGGGGCTGTCATGCAACCAGACCACTGGTTCTGTTGGTGACCCTGGACGTTCGTAACGCCTTTAACTCTGCAAAATAGACAGAGATACTGGGGGCGTTGGAGTTGACTTTCAAGATTGACTCCTACCTCCTTCGTGTCATACGGGACTACTTACGAGACCGAGGACGGATGTATGATTCTTTGGACGGAAAGAAATGGAAACGCGTGACAGCGGGGGTGGCGCAGGGTTCCATTTTAGGCCCCGACTTCTGGAACGTACAATACGACGGTTTGTTGAGACTAGACATGCCCTTGGACGCGCGTCTCATTGCCGATGCCGACGATGTGGCAACCGTGATAGTCGCACGCGACTATCACTTGATTCAGTTAAAGCTGAATGAGGTCATGAGACGCGTGAACGAATGGATGACAGATCATGGACTGCAGCTCGCGCTGCAAAAGACTGAGTTGTTGCTGCTGACTCGCAGACGTATACAGACGGTGGTTCTGATGACGTTAGGGACGGAAAGACTGGAAACCAGGAGCGAAGTCAAGTACCTTGGCGTTACCTTGGATACGAAGCTGAGCTTCTGGCCCCACCTACGAAACGCGGCGACAAAGGCAGCAGAAAAGACCAAGGCTCTAAGTAAACTGATGACCAATACGAACGGACCGAAACAGAACCTTTGTAGACTGCTGATGAGCGTTACCCACTCGATTTTGCTTTACGGGGCGGAGGTTGGGGCTGACGCGATGAGTATCCGGAAACGCGCGAACGCCATGAAAAGCGTACAAAGGGTGGGCACGTTAAGAATCGCGTGTGCGTATCGTACTGTGTCTGAGAGCGCCATTTTCGTGATTGCTGGGGTCCTGCCCATCGATCTGCTCGCCGTCGAACGGAAGCGAATTTACGAGCAGAGCCCGAACGTTGGAAGGGCAGACGCTGTGACTGAAGAACGGACGAAGACCATCGAGACATGGCAGAGATGGTGGACGACGGACGAAAGAGGACGGTGGACGAAAAGACTAATACCTGAAATCGGCCCGTGGAAAGAGAGGAAATACGGAGAGGTGGACTTCTACCTTACCCAATTTCTGTCTAGACACGGATACTTCCGTAAGTACTTCTGCAAGATAAAGAGGGTCGCCTCTTCAGAATGCAAGTACTGCGGATGGGCTTGGGACGATGCGGAGCACGCATTTTTTATGTGCGAACATTGGACTGAGCCACGACTGGAGTTACAGACGAGGACAGGAGCGATCGCGCCAGAAAACGTGACGAAAATTATGATGACGGACGCGGACAGCTGGCGGATGATGGCAAAATACGTTATGAATGTGCTTCAGAGCAAAAGAGCAAATGGATGTCTGGACGATTGAAAGTCTGTGAAGGGTGAATGTAATATCGAGTATGCATGAGAATCTGGAATGAAAGATACGAACGGGAAATGACCACGCAAGGACTGCCGCCCAGACTGAAGTAATGTGTATAACAGTTCCGGGCTGGTGTCGGTGCAACACGGAGATACGTGTTTAGTGCGTAGTGACATGGATTTTCTGTCGAGTCGCACATACTCCGGTGGTCGTTTTTCAGGACCATTCTTGCTGAACGATCATCGGAGATGCATAAACAGCAATCACAGACTCCGCAAAAAAAAAACAAATTGTTATAATAATAATTAAGTTGACATTTGCGTCCTTGGTGACGCTCGTGTTCTATAATATGAATTATATTATAATAATTCTGGCGCTATTTTTCGTAATTTGATTCGCTCGTATTTAAATAATATTTAGGTATTATAATAGCTTTCATGATAATTATTATTATTAGAGGCCTACGATGGCTAGATCGCTAGAGCAAAGGACTGGCAACTTGGTGATCCGAGTTCAAATCCCGATCTCGGCCGATTGACACAAGCACCGCTGTAATAATTTACATGTGCTTTGTTTACAAACACATCGCAGACCTCCGTCGCTGATTAGCACCGATATTAGGAAGCATAAATAAAGCGACGTTAAATAACATAAAAAAAAATTATTATTAAAACAGATTAATGTAATTATTACGAACTAACGATAATAATAATTATTATAATAATAAATAATAACAGTTATTGTAACAAGTTATAATAAGAATCAAAGAATAATTAATTTACTATTCGATTATTTCCGACTCTGAATATTTAATTATAATGATAATAATAATTGAATATTATAATTTCGCATAGTAATTACGATTATTTTAACAATAATTAATCATATCTTTTTGTCCTTTAGGACGTTCGCACACGCTTAATTATTTGTGTATTCTCATAATATTTACTTGCACGTAGTCTTTGATTAGCGTGCTGTATATTAAATAATATATAAAGTGCCAAAAATGAGACTTTAATATTATTTAATAAGAATGAGGTATTTGGAAATGCGGCGACGTATGTTTTTACTGCCTCCCGAGTTCATAGGCGCGGGGAGCGTGGGACATTTTTTCCACGTTGGTTGCCGTGCGGCTGCAGCTCTCTCTTTCTCGTGACGCGCGCAAGTTCCCCCTTGCTCTTCCTTGGCCAACGTTCGTGAGGCAGGTATATTTAATACGCGCAATCGTATTGTTTTGAAGATTGCGCGTTTCATTGCTAATCGGGAGTATTGCCCGATTATTTTAATTTTCGAAACTTTAATTATTTCGAATTAAAATTTTGCGCGTATTAGGCTGTATCAAGAATACAGCCTAAGACACGTAAACCTGACGAGTTTCTTTGCTAGTTTGATCGGTCTGAACGTCTTACTTCATAATTCTTTCCGAATTCGTCCACTGCACGTGTTCAAGGTTGCTTTGTCGATTAACGATGATTTTCACGACATTCATTATTTTTAAAAGTATGCACGACTTTCACTAAACACTCCAGCAACAATATCCACTTACATACCAACGATTTTTACACCGGAATTAGTTTTTGGGTGTTAAGCACTATAATGTGTTGTTAAAACTTTCGTTCACATGTTGTGCATAACTGTAGAGTATGACTAGGAAACAGTGCAGCAACTCGCCTCTCGATAAGTCCTTATAAAGTGACTGTGAATGCTTTTTGTACATCTGGATGCAAAGTTGCGAGATGCATAATTTTACTTGCATTGTTCCAGTAGTCTCTGCCGTTTGAGAATTGCATCAGCCATTTGCTCCATCCGGGTAAATCGCGTGATTGGAGTTGTCGTCAGACGAGCACATAGGATAATATGTTACTAAAATTATTTTTTTCATATCATCTAAGCTATCGATATTATACCGGCCAGGAAAGCGCTAGTATGTAGTTAATTTTTTGATGAATGCATTGGTAAATTTAGTAATCTTTTTTGGTTTTTCATACCCACTAATTCAGCTTCTTTACGTTTCTAAGGAGGCTTCTTATTCTCTTGTGTACGTGTTCGATGCATTTTATTATTATCAGGACGAGATCTCTGTACGAAGCAGCATTGAGATATTTCTTCTCGGATCGCTGAAAAATTACGAAAGTAGAAGCCACTTCCATTTTGCTTGCAGATCCTTCATAATTTTTTTCGCAAGTTATTTCGTGTTCCTCATACGAATCATCACGTAAGAAAATCTTCGGTATTCAATCCAACATTTTGGAAAACAAGAAGGTAGGGCCAGTCAGATTCTACTTTACTACTAAAACTTTTTTTCAACAATAATATTTATTTCAGATTAGTCTATGAGGGTGATTTTAAACAAGGACAATTTGACTCATAATTATTAATTAATTATATATTGATATGTATTAATTTTAATATGAACATATATTAACATAATGATATATTATTTTTAATTCAATTGGATTGTGAAACCAATAGAAATATTTATTAATTTTGAAAATAAAAACTTTATTTAACTACGAAGTATACCGTTTCACCACTGTAATATCGAATCAATGTAGTTACTTCAAACTGAGATTGACAACCTCCTTTTCTGTAGCTTCCATCACCAGAACATTCAAATCCAGAAGAGGCTTTTCATATATGTTTTTCAAACTTTGCTTCTCCTATCGCTTTCTTATAATAATAACCGAAAACAAACGAAGTAGCAGTATGAAAATAATCAGCGATGCAACCGTAGAATGTTTGAGAAATATTTTTACATGTATCCAAAAATTCACAAATAAAGTTATGCTGTCTCTTCCCATACCAAGCAATCGTATACCAATACTATATGTTTGTTTATTTTATAGTCAATATTCATAAATGGTGCTGAATTCATCAGACGTCTATTACACCGCCAAATCACTACGAGCTTGAAGCCCAAACCTCGGTTTGTTGTTTCTTCAAACTACACATCAAAGAACACAGTGAGCATAATATTCACATTTAACCGCACTTGTCGAGCTTTTTTCGGTCTTGGTGATCCAGAAAGCCTCCACTGGGATGGTTGAGCCTTAGTTTCGACATCATATCCGTAAACCCATTTTCGTCACCTGTCATAACACGTTTTAGTAGTTCTGCATCGTTATTAATTTATTTAGCGACTCCTGAGCAACTTCCATTCGCCGCTGTTTTTGTTCAAAATTCAACAATTTTGGAACTAATTTTGCTGTCACAAGTTTTATATCCAAAACATGCGAAAAAATTCCATTGCATGTGTTGCGAACAGATTGGTAGGCATCGATTTATTTTTCATTTAATAATCTAGAAATGTAAAACTGCGTATAGTTTGTAATTTTATAAGTTTATAGCCAACTATTATTTAGAAATTTAAGAGATATTCGTATTATTAACATTATTAAGAGATATTCGTATTGATTATATACAGTATTTATATATAAATGTAATTTGCGTTGTAGAGTATAAGTTTGTATTAGTTCTTAGTATACGTTAAGTTTAAAATTTGGTATAACGTTCTCACCGGACATTATAGCTTAAATAATCTTTACTAAATATTTTGTAATAGTTCTCAAGCTAAGATGTCGTTTCTTAATAACAATTCAACGTCATATAAGATTAGCGGCGCATATGTATATACAGTTTATACTATCCGGTCGTTAATTTTAAGAAAGAGTGACACGATATTTCGATATCTCACATCTCGGACATGGCGGCAACTGAACGAAAGAAATTTAACGAAATGATTATAATATATTATAATTTATTATGTAAAGCAGAGATGAGATATGTATTGAGAAAATTAATTATAAAGTCTGTATTGAATTTGATTCCGCATTCAAAAGGGAATGCAAATGTCAACGAAGTGAAATGAAAAGTCTCGCGAGCAAACTCAGGTTACAAACCAGAAATCTGTATATAAGGTACACTCTTGATCCGTAACCGTGACGGGAAAATCGAAGGTTTTTCAGATAATGACTTTTATACGGTTTCACACGTGGTGGCTGAATACTTGCTGTAGAAGAATCCTTGGGATTTTCAAAGTGGAAAAAGGTTATGCTTCCTAAAAGCAGTATCCGTGCTTTGACGGGAAATTTGAACATTTTTTCTTAAGAAAGCCTTTCTACAGATCTATATATTGAGATAGATCGTATTCTGGCTTTGGAAAAATGTTCGCGATTTCAAAAAGATGACGTATTCGTTTTATCGCTTTGGATTCTCCGAACGTCAGGCTGTGCCAGAGTTTGAGCTGCGAGTTGAGGCTTATCTCTTGAAATTGGATCCGCTTGGAGGGGGACCGAGACATTAAAACAGCGCTGTATGAGCGCGCGTGCATTATTCGAATCTGATCTCTGCTAAGGTTCGCACTCGTATTTCATTCAATTAAATTAAATTCCTTTTCATTTAAAACTAAAATTTTTATTGTTATTTAATTGCTAAACATCCCAGCGTTTTGTTCACTTCAGCATGAGCCAACTGATATGCCAACATTCACCCCCATAGAATAATCTGAAAATAAAATATTAGCTGAAAAAATTCTTTGTTAGTAAAGTGTAGTCTGACTGTCCCCAACACCCTTACCTAATTGAAGACTTGTCATCAGGGACCTCATGATTGGACTGTAAGACCAATAAAAAAATATTTTTTAATTTGTATATGGGCAGTCGACATAAGTACAATTAAATTACTATCGTGTTTAGTTGGTACGAAATGATATTTAGATATGTAGGCACGACTTCTATGGGAAGAATTGAATTGTACTTTTGTCGACTGCCCATATACAAATTAATAAATATTTTTTTATTGGTCTTACAGTCCAATCAATTCAATCTAAAAATAAAATAAAAATAAAAATAAAAAATAAAAATTAAATTAAAAATTAAATTAAAATTATAATGACAGTCAGACTGTTCTTGTTTACATTCACCCCCGTAGACTGATCTGAAAATAAAATATTAGCTGAAAAAATTCTTTGTTAGTAAAGTGCAGTCTGACTGTCCCCAACACCCTTACCTAATTGAAGACTTGTCCAACGTCAAAGTCCCTGATGAGGAGCCGTAGCGAGCTCGAAACGTTGGACAAGTCTTCAATTAGGTAAGGGTGTTGAGGACAGTCAGACTGCACTTTACTAACAAAGAATTTTTTCAGCTAATATTTTATTTTCAGATTAGTCTACGGGGGTGAATGTAAACAAGGATAGTCTGACTGTCATTATAATTTTAATTTAATTTTTAAATTAATTTTTATTTTTTTTTATTTTTTATTTTATTTTTTATTTTTATTTTTATTTTATTTTTAGATTGAATTGATTGGACTGTAAGACCAATAAAAAATATTTATTAATTTCTATGAGAAGATCATATTGAGTACGGTTGAACGATAGAACACGACTTCCAGGTGTTTTGGAACGACTTCTACGGGGAATTTGGTGTTCGGACGGTAGAAGACGATGTCCAGGTATGACGGGACGACTTCTACGAAGAGTTTCATGTTCGGACGATGAAATGCGATTTCCAGATGATTGTTCCAAATCATCTGGATTATTTCGAACAAATTCTATGGGGATTGTCGTGTATAGTTGGTGGGAAACAATGTCCAGGTATGTCAGTACGACTTTTTTTGAAGAGATTCGAAATCTATCATTCGAACATGTACACGCCAAGTAAGAGTAGTCCGGGGATACCTGGTCATTGTATTCTACCACCCCAACATAAAACTCTCTATAGCAGTCGTCCCAAAACATTTCCTACAGTTCGAACATCACACTCTCTGTTAACATCGTCTCGAGACACTTAGGCATCTTTTTCTGCCGCTCGAACCCGTAAGTACAATTTTCTCCATCGCAACCATATTTAATATGCATATATATATATATATATATATATATATATATATATGTATATATATTATAAAAATGGTCGGCAAAACATCAACTTTTTAAAGTAGACGCTACATTGAAGCAGCTTTTTATACAGAAGCGACGATAGATAAATTACGGTCAATTATTTATAGAAATATAGATTTTTATGTAAAGAGTACTGTTTACTTAGATATTATTGAATTGTTTATGAAATTGGTTAAATTATTATCTCGAGCGAAGCCGAGACGGGGGATGCTAGTATATATATATATATATATATATATATATATATATATATATATATGTATATATATATATACCTTTATATATGTTCTTTGCTGCAGGATTTAAGGAAGAGCAAATTAATGTCGCTGTAAGCCGTCTCTATTCAATGATAAAATAATGATTTGGTTATAATAAATTCGTATTTATTTTCAAAGAAAAAAATATAATAGTATATATATACACACACACATGTACACCTACATACATGTTATACCGTCAGATAGACAAATCCAGTCTGAACTATTTCCAAATACGATATAATACCAGGTATACCTTTTGTAATAATATTAATAAAAATGAAAATGATCAGTATGGGCAGAAGACACAGCAACGTAATTTTTCGCGACGGCAATGCACCTGCACACAAAGCAAATTCGGTTCAGGACACAATCAAAGCACATGGCTGGGAGTTCCCTATTCTATTCGCCGTATTGACTAGACTTGGCTCCTTCCAAATAACATTTGTTTTAATTTTTGGGATACATATTGGCTGAGGAGCATATCGATTTCTACGAAGAAGTCCAAAATTGCCTGTTTTATGTGTTTACTTCAATGACAAACAATTCCATTAGTGCGATATCCATAAATTCCCAGAAAGCTAATCATAACGTGGAGAAAACAACGTCCAATACTTTGAATAAAAGATTTTTCACTTTTCTATTAAAATTAATGTTTTATTTAAATAATAAAAAAGCTTATTTCATATCAGTACACCTGGTAGATAAAACTTTTCACTAGGGTCGGCCGCTCTAGTCTACCGGCTGTGAGTTGAAAAAGGTATTTCCGAAAAATGAAGAAAAAATATATGCTCGGGCTTACCGGATGCAGCTGTGCGTGGGCAAATTGAAAAACTCGAATTTTTCCCATCCTTCTCTCTAGCATAAAATTTTATTGCAAGGTCGAGAAAAGCAACCATCTGCGAGAGCTGACTAGCGTTATACGAAAATCTTTATTTATAATGTAATACGTATAAGGTTATATCCTCACGCGGCCACCACATGCGCCGCCCTTGGTACCAGAGCGCATGTGCTATTTTTCCAAGGTTTTGGGGCAGTTAGAGCCCCCCCCCTTTGTTCGCGGCTTCAGGTACGCGGTCGCTTTCAAGACTTAGGATTATGAGGACTTAGTTCGTTCTTGACCATTGATCCGCCCTTTATGCTCTCCGCAGGTCGCGTTCTTTCCGTGTCGTATCGTGGTAGCTGTAGTTTACCTTATACTTATCGTTATGTAAAGTTCCGTATCGCGTGTTAATTAGTGATATTCTCTTGATTCCGATAGATTTATATGAAATTACTTGGCGCGTACATCGCTGTAATACAACAATTCACCGTCTAATCATTGTGTGAGATGGTATATTGCATCGTCACGCGTATCTACTCGTATGGACAGTGTATTGTAATTTTAAGTTGTCTCTTGCGTGTTTAAGTGCATCTATTGTATTTTTCGTATAGATGATTTAAACTTAAAAATAAGTAGTTTCTTGACGTGTCATTCTATAATGTGAACTTATTTTGGCGCATCAGCAGGGCAAGGACCTAGCTTTGTGGAGATACTGTACGAGCAAGTCTTCGACGGTGTTCCCAGCGGCACTTGTGCTCGGTGGCTGCCGTCCGTGGCGAAGACTGAATCCGTTCTCGAGACGTTGAGGCCATGACGTAAAGCAGAATGTAACACGGAACATCCTTCCCTATCAACCTTACCAGCCCCACGAGCGTTTTCCGTTTTCGCTGTGCGGGTAAATGTAAATGGTGAAAAAGTACTCTACCATAAGCATTAGTTTGTAAGAACGCTCGTATTTTTATTTAGGGTATACCCATATGTTTTTCGTTATTTATTTCATAATTGCTTAAATTTACAGCTTTTCCTCTTCTCCTCAAAAGGAGGTTTTTTATGCCAAGAATTTAAAATAAACTATAATTTTATTAAACGTCTATTCGTTATTTATTTGCTCTCCAGCACATAATTGCTCTTCGACTTCACTAATTATTATTATTCTTATTGCTATTATTGTTGTTATAATTATTATTCTTATGATTATTATATTATACATAAATCAAAAATCAATAAGGAGTTGTTACGCTCAAACTTTTTCGAGCATATTTTAAGAAAATCGATTTGTTGGAATTGTATTTACTGCCTTACATATGATTTTTAGACTACTTTCCCTTTCCCATACTACATAATTACCTCTCCATGTATCTACATTTAATTTGATTCTTAATATTATAATTTTCAATAAAACACATTGTCAAAAATAAATACTTTTTGTATTTGTGTGAATAGTGATGAATTATCTTTACCACTTTTTAATATAATTTGATATAATCACGCAATACATAATAATTACAATATTACAACTATATATATATATATATATATATATATATATATATATATATATATATATATATATATGATCATTTTGTTGTGACTAGCTTACCAAAAATAAACCTTTGGCCTTATTATCAAATATGGGCAGAATATCATCAAGATTTTTGGGTTCCCATTGGGGAAACATAGATTTGTAATCCTTGAGTTGTGAAACACCAGGCCAAATATTTTCAGCAGGTGTTCCTAAAGTACGGAATATTTTGAACAATTGATCTATCTCCGAATCACCTGGAAAGAGGGCTTTCTTTGTTGCCTATAGTAATATAGTACAGTTCATCTGTATTTATTTTTTTTTTTATTTATCAAACCAATTTTTTATATAAGGCTCACCATTTCAGCAAAAATGCATCCAATACTCCAGATATCAACAGCAGTGGAATATAATTTTGTTCCTAAAAGAATTTCTGGAGCTCTATACCATAGAGTTACTACTTCATGAGTGAACGTTCTAACTGGAAGACCAAATGATCTTGCTAATCCAAAATCGGCCAATTTTAAATATCCTTCATAATCAATTAAAAGATTTTGAGGTTTCAAATCTCTATGTAATATTCGATTCACATGACAATAAGCAGTAGCTTTCAATAATTGATATAGATAACTCTAAAATCAATAAAATATAATTAGGATAATTAAAAAGAACAGTAGTCTTTAAAGACAGCTAGGATAATTAAATAAATCTATAATATAATATAAAAAATATTAACATAACCATATTTAACCTTTTTCAAGAAAATTTTTAATGGGAATTAGATATTGGTTATATAATTGAATCATATGCTCAGGTCAAAATGAACAGCCAAATTTTATTTTATTTCAATTTTAATAATAGAAAGAACCTGTAGTATTTCTTACAAATGAACCTTAATATTTCTTTTAAATTAATAACTAGATATCTAAATAAAATATTATAATAATATTGCCCCATACTCAATAGAATTAAAATACAAAATTATATAAAGTATCTTATTTAAGTATCTTTTAAAGTATATTTTCTTAGAGAAAAATATAATGAAATTAATTAATACAATTAAAAACACATAGATTTAGGACAAATTGAAACCCTAATTATAATAATTACAATAATAATCGTTTCCACATTATATCAAATATTCAAGTACCAGATAAAACAATTTTGTAGTAACCCTTAGTATCGCTATACCTGTACAGTAAGGAATAATATGGCATAACTAACTCTAAGGTTTCTGGTTTGCTTCATTAATTAGAAGTTTTATCCATTTAAAAGTAAATGTTGCGTGGCTAAAATCTAGTATAATACTAATTATAATTTGATTGCAAGCAATCGTAATAAATTAATTGTTTATGTAAAACCTCAACTATACACTGCAAAATCATACAAAGGTCCACCTCTTTAAAATCAAATCAACTAAATTTACCGACAATATGCCGTAACAGTAGTCATAGTCCGCGCTTTAATGACCACCTGCACCTCTGATACTGCGAAATAATTTGAGGCATACGTGCAATATGCAACCAAATTGATAAAAAGGAGGCTTTGTGGTCTTTGCGACTCTTCGCGATTAGAGGGTCCATTGTCATTGGACACGGTTGCGTTGTTAAATATTATTGTATAACAGTTGACAATTTTTGAATTTTGAAGACTATTCATTGTAATTCCGATTTCGACGAATTTAAGTATTATTATTCATGTGTATTTCCACAACCGTGCAAGAATTTTTACTGACGGTATACATATATTGAATTTATAATAAGATTTTACTGAAATGGAAAGCAGATACAGGATGAGTCGAGGAAGTAAACAAAGTGAGAATATTAAAAATTTTATTCATTCATTTCTTCATTGCCTAAATATACTGTTCTATTGCGATTAAATAAGAACTATATGTAAAGATCTAACCTTTCTAGATGCCGATTGGTCGTGGATTAACACGCCGGTCTAGCCCTTCTATACCCTATTTTTTAGGCAAATAACTATTGCATTTCCTAAAGACTGGAAACTATTTCTAACAAACATTCAAATAGAGCTGTAATATAGAAAGTGTAAGCTATACTCGTCATAGTAATCTAAGGTAGAAACTAATCGCTGCAAACCTTCAGTTTACAAATAAAATCTTGCCTTATCCTTTGGGATGTATTAGGTGTAAAAGTAAGTTTACAGCGTTTGTCAAAAGATAACGTCACCAGTGGATCCCGGGTAGAGATGTCAGACCTCATGTGTTATATTTGTAAGCTGTCTATTTGTCAACAACTTTGCAGCATTATATTTGAGCATTTCTTACGGTTTCGTTTATTTTATCGAACAAAACCATGGCGTTTCTAGCCACATAAACGTCAGTCACGGAAAACGCTGTTTCTATTCTATAAAATGAAGAAAACTGTGGCTCCTGCCTATAGTTTGTGTTCGCAAAATTATGGGGTTAATTATATTAGTGAATCAACGTGCCGCAAGTGGTTCAATCTGTTCAAAAGTGATGATTTTAAGGTTGAAGACATGGATCACTCCGGAAATCATTGGGCGTTACACAATAAGCCGTTTCCCTGCGCCTTAAAGTATTGGAATTCATTTCGGATTCCTCGACTAATAGGAAGTTTATCAGATCGTTGCGTAAGTAATTTTCTCAGTTGTTGATTTTTGTTAGTTTTCTTGAATGTTACAGTATGCTAGATTATTTCGACATAGAGTCCCTTATATACAGTAGAAAATATTCACTGCAGTCTCGCCCATAAGCGTCAGCTATCTCTCATATTATCTGTGGTAAGAAATGCTGACCCACATAAGCATATAAGTAATCTAGATGAACTGTGTATAGATGCAATGCCTAATTTTTTATCCAATTATTTTAGCAATCACATATTATTTATGGATATATAAGAATTTACAGTAACTATACGTTTTAATTTTGATTCCAAAAGTAGTTCGATTAGTGCCGAGCTCGCAAATAGAAGATGAAAACCATCTAATTAATTAAATTGATTATCATATTAATTCAAATGAAGAAATATCAAGAGTACCATCTTTTATAGAAAATGTTACTTACAGATGTTGAGAAAATGAATTTTATGAAAACTTTATTTAATTTCATACATTTATTTAAGATTAAATTATTAGGAGTGTGAATAAGTCTTTCCCGTTTTTTGTAAGAGATGGCGCCACCAATACTGTGCGAGTATTCAATGGTTACATATGTCATAATCAAAGCTTATTCATATGTCAACAATTCCATACTAACACATTAGTTAAAATTTTTTCGCATCATAAATTTTTGATATCGTGAAAATGTCGAAATTTGAGCCGAGTCGACGTCATTTGCGGGAAGTTTCACTTTATTGGTTCAATTTGAAGAAATCTGCTGCCGAGACGCATCGATTGCTTCAGGAGGCTTATGGAGAAGGTTGTGTAGATGATTCAAGTGTTCGCGGATGGTTTCGACGCTTCAAAAGCGGTGATTTCGACGTGGAAGACAAGGAGCGTTCCGAGCGGCCGCAAATCTTTGAAGATCGAGAATTGGCGACTTTGCTTGATGAAGATTCTTGTCAAACGCAAGAAGAACTTGCTGAAGCATTGGGAGTTGACCGAACAACCATTTCCAAGCGTTTGAAAGCCATGGGAATGATCCAAAAACAAGGAAATTGGGTGCCGTACGAACTGAAGCTGAGAGACGTCGAACGGCGTTTTTTCACTTGCGAACAGCTGCTTCAGCGACATAAAAGAAAGGGTTTTCTGCATCGTATCGTGACTGGCGATGAAAAGTGGATACGTTACGATAATCCGAAGCGAAGAAAATCATGGGGACTACCCGGCCATGCATCATCATCGACGGCCAAGCCAAATATTCATGGCGCCAAGCTCATGCTCTGTATATGGTGGGACCAGCTAGGTGTGGTTTACTATGAGCTTCTGAAACCGAATGAAAGAATCACAGGCGAGGTCGATCGACGACAATTGATGCGTTTGAGCCGCGCACTGCGAGAAAAACGGCCACAATACTCCGACAGGCACGACAAAGTTATTTTGCAACATGACAATGCTCGCCCACATGTTGCACCGCCGGTGAAAACATACTTAGAAACGCTCAAATGGGAAGTCCTACCCCACCCGCCGTATAGTCCAGACGTTGCTCCGTCTAATTACCATCTCTTCAGTTCGATGACGCATGGCCTGGCTGACCAGCACTTCCATTCCTACGAGGAAGCCAAAAAATCGGTGGATGACTGGATAGAGGCCAAACCGGTCGAATTTTTTCGCAACGGGATTCGTATGTTGCCAGAAAGATGGGAAAAAGTTGTAGCTAGCGATGGCCAATACTTTCAATAATTCATTTGTAACCATTTTTTCACAATAAAGGCTCAAAATTTGAAAAAAAACGGGAAAGACTTATTCACATACCTGATACAATATTATTTGTATTTTTAGTTTTAAATTAATCGTTGTTTAAAATTTTATTTATATTGCAAACAAAAGTTGATTATAAACTAATTTAAAGGTTTCATAAATAAACCTCTATATAAAATAGAAAATATGTTATCGAACTAACTATAATAAATGCTTGAAAAACTATAATAGAATTGAATTAATAACTATTTTTATTGGCCTTTTTTTATTTTTATTTATAAAATAATATGCTATAATAATATATTGACAGTCAGACTGTCCTTGTTTGTAATCACCCCCGTAGATTATCATAGTTTATTATGGAAAAATACTGGTAAGAGCGATAAAAACAGATATGAATTTAATTCACAACAGTCGATATAAATAAGTATCATTAATATTATAATAGAATTGCAAATACAACATAATTGATAAATGCATTATTACTCCAATTTTTATTGTCGTGATCACCATGTGCTAATTGCTTTTTTTGTTGTCTGCGTACTGTTCTTGTTATTCGCCGAACACAGGTCCAGTTGTCTACGAGCAGTGTCAGAAACCGTTCCATGACGGACAATATAGGTCCATAACTGAAAAGTGATTGCTTGTATATTTAATGGAAATTGAATTGCCTCATTGCTAAATATAAGTACTAGTAATTTACTGTTTTACTGTTGGAACATATCCTCAAGCGAAAACAGTAACGTGGGATTGGGAACAATCGTACAATTATATCTATATATATTTATTGACTACATTACAGACTGTGACACGCATGCATACACTAATTTTTGATCTTGTATCTGTGATGCTCCGTTAGCGCATTAGAATAGCAGTTGAACGTATGGAGAGTGCACGTTCTCGGCGCTCAAAATATGTTTAGCCCTTCTATATGATATCGGCAATCTTTTCTTATTATCCCTGGTTAAAGCATTCGATTTACCATCCTTCACACCTCTGTGACATACTCTTTTGAGTAAGGTGTTGATGACGGTGTTGTAGTAAGGTGTTGGTCTTACTGACGTATAAAAAAAATGCTTAGAATGAAACAATGAGGGGCAGACTGTCCTTTTTTATAGTTGCCTCCGTAGAATCTGAAATAAAAATAAAAATTACTTAGTAAATGAAGACCTGACACTCCCCCGCATATTAATAGTCGATGTATCTGTAGCTGTACAACGTTTCGGACCGTTTTGGTTCATCTTCAGGAACTGAAATGAAATTCTAATAACACACAAACACAAACACACACACACACACACCCTATCTCTATAAGGACACATTTTTATTTTTAATTCAGATTCTACGGAGATGAATATAAACAAGAACAGTGGGACTGTCATTATTTATTTATAAAATTTTATTTTAGAAAAGTCGACACAAGTACAATTTTCAATAGGAACAAAATTGATAATGATTTACTAACGTTTTATTTGATATCATTCATAAATAGTAAGTATTCCAGGAAACTAATTTATATTAAATCCATTGAAATATATACTTTATTTCCACTATTCAAGATTCAGAGAATAGTCATGATTGTTTCTAATAAAAAAAAATACTCTGTAAATATTATTTCTTAGATCAAAAGAAAATTAATAATCTTCTTTTGAAGAAAATCAATATTTGTTATAATGACAATTTTTTTAATCGATTATAGTACAGAAGAAATTTAACTTGAAAATAAATTATAACTTAAAATTGAAAAAATACAATATAAAACTATTATTAAAATCAGTCGCATTCAGATGATTTGAATAATATTTTAAAGTTAAATTCTATTTAATCTGAGAAAAATTTAGTAGAAAATTATTTTTAATAATTTTTTAACATATTTTCTAATTTATTATAATGATTTCATTTTTTTAAAAAATTACTTTCAAGGACAATTTTTTCAAAGTGGATCTTTTAACAATAATTGCTATTCGTAAAAAAAACTTGTAAATTATAATTTTACATTGTAACTTATAAACCAATATTTAATTCTGAGATAGTTTCAAAGTGTTATCATCTTTATAAAACTAATACACAATTAAAGATTATTTATTCGGACAACTTTAATTAAAACAATAGGTGACTCGCGTCTAACCTATTTAGAAAAATTCATTAGAAACTTGCAAGATATTATAATTTTCACAATTAGAATTTTTTGTTCGCGAAAGGGAATATAAAGTTGAAATTTTGCAAAATTAATTTCTTTACGACATTTAAAAAAAGAATTTGTATTTAATTCATTGTTATGTATTACTGTGTAAACAAATTCATGTAGGTGGAAGTTAAAATCTTATCATTTGCTTTATTTGCTATGAAAAACTGAATAATAAGACGGCGAGATTATATAAACATGATTTTAATTATCTAATCAAATAATTAACATTGTACTATACACTGAAAACAGCTTAAATACAAATCAGTCAATTCTGTAAAAGTAAAAGTGTATTTATTTAAATTCAAACAATATTTATTTAAATTCTATTTATTTGAAACAAAAACATTCATATTTAAAACGAACGAATATTTTGTTATTTTGAAACAATCGTATATTTGAAATAAACAGATAATTCTATATATTTAAAGAAAAAAACTTTGTTAGGTTAATAACACATAAACACTTGTAGTCTACGTAGATTAAATTTTTATATTCTAAGTTTTACTTCTTTGCTATTTACATTATCATATCGTGCAATTTACTAAAGAGTAATATTTACAATGTACTACATATTCAACAAAAAGTCTAAATGCAAATGAGTCAATTTCGCAAAAGTGTATTTATTTTAATTCAACAAATATTTGTTTGAAACAAAAAAATACATATTTCAAACGAATGAAAATTTTGTAATTTTGATATTATAATATATACATTGTGACCTCGAAGTCAGTACCCCTCTGTCACGTAAGCTATATTAGCTCCTATATTTTTATATTAGCCTATGAGCCTTGAGTTGCCTCAAATAGCTCGGGCCCCTCTGTACTGTGATGCGTAATTTCCATTCACATTAAAAATATACATATGCCTATTCTTCCCTTATGTATAAATTGGAGTCCAATGGCTTTAATTTGGTATAAACTGCTTCTCTTACGAGAAAGAGTGTACACCTGCCTTGGCCCTCCAATTTATTTTCCTGGTATAAATAAGATTTAGGAGAAGAATATGGGTCATGTATAGTCCTTCCTTTTTAAAGAAGGACCGATCACTTCCCCGGAGAGGATTTGGTATAGTTGCAAATTGTAAAAAAAAGAAATTATTAAATATTTTGTTTTATTTTTATTACTCACTTATTTTTATTTGGCTTTTTCTTTTTATACAGATTTTTCCTTAATATTATGTGAATAATACTTGAAAAAATCGAATTGAATGATGTGAAGTGTGAATGAATGAATGAATAAATGAATGAATGAATGAATGAATGAATGAATGTCTCCGAAGGGCAAAATCTGCCCTTTTTAAAGGCCATGGACCCTCCTTCTCTGCGCAGGGCCAGAGTTTTTTTTGTTTCCTTTTCTTATTTATTGCCAAATTAGTGATGGTGTTTTATGGATCTTCTATAGACAATCAGTAGCTTTTGTTCCTATCCGTGGGTGGTAAGTCCCAGTTTAGAGGAGCTTCTACTCAACAGGGGGTGATTTCTTATGATTCTCTCTTTCTCACACAGACGACACCACAAGTTCTATTCTTACAAAGTAATTAGTCATATAAAATATAATATAAATTATAAGCAACCTATAAAATTCCACTTAACCTAAACAATCTTAATTACAAATTATTCATTGCAGGTTTTATTATTATAAACCTTATAATTCCAATTTTTTCTAATTTATAATTTTAATATAAATAGTTTATATATATAATAACTATAATTTATATATATATTTGATAATTAGAATTATTTATAATTATTAAAAGTCTATTCATACGCATATACTCATGTTTTTACAATTAAAGATTCTAGATTTATACAACCTTCACTACTCATATATTATATTTTATATAACTTAACTTGGTTTTTATTAATATTGAATCTTCAAAAAAATATGCATGATATTAATTTATGATAATATAAGTTTATTATATATTTTGTGAAGTTGTATATAATTAAGATATTCATTGTACGTATATACGTATATTATTATTTTTATAGATTTTTTACTTATATCCTACTGGATTTATTATATTTTATTTTATTTTTGTACTTATTATTAACTGTATTAGTTATTCACATAAAAGAGTTGTATTTTTATATAAGTTTTAGAACTTATATAAAAGTTTTTTATGTTAACTTAGATTAACTTTAATTATATAGCATTAATATTTAATATGCCATGAAATGTAATGTGTTATATTATAAAAATTAAGATACAATAATCGATAATTTTTCCTTTGCATTTTTGCTTAAATATAAAACTATACGTATAAAATAAAATAAATACATATACATGAACACATGTATGTGTGTTTACGGTTTTATATGTATATCACACACACCAAAATATTATTAAACCATATTTATCTACTTAAAATGTTAAATCTAATTCTTTTATATATAATAAGATACATATAAAAGTATTACAGTAAATAATCCTTAGTAACCACAAAGATAAAGAAAGTGATGCAAAATTGAGATATTCCTCTATTTAGTAAAGCTATCGTTTAGAACGAAGTTTGAAAATATTTTCAAACCTCGTTCGATGCACACCCCTATCATTAAAAGTTTGTTATAGAGAAAAGAAAACAAACGTCTGCCTCAATTTCTAAATAAAACGTAGTCATGTTACTCTTCAGTGCTATTCATCTAGCAGCATTTGCTCACAAGTTAACTTAAATGTCATGGTGAAATAAATTTATCACAGTTATCTGGCTAATGCTTAAACAAGCTTGGTTGTTTTAATTTCCGATGTCAAAGAATTTAAGTTGTCTTGCTTGAGGTTTTGATTGTTCATTGGCTTCTGATAGGCCTAACTCTAGGTCTTCTTTTTGTTGTTCTGTACTTTGTGTATTGAGTGATATCAATAAGTGAGTGAGCCCTGTCCCAAGGGCTTCAAGCAAATGAATAGAGAATCCATAGATGCGGTGTAGTGCATAACAATTGATAATTACGCTTATTACGTTTTTTATGATTTGAATAATGATAATAATGGCAATTATGGCTGGCCTTGTGGTTCCAAAGATTAGTTTACCCCACAGTTTATTCCAAGTGGAATCATCCAGCTTATCTACTGTATTATCATTCAATAACTTCATCATGGTTCTATCCTCAACGGATACCGGATGCCCATGGAGTTCACGTACCAAGTTGTTTGAGAAAGCTGAACGTTCTACGGGGAACATTATTGATTCTCATAATTTTTCTAAATCTTCTTGACCTTATATGCCATCTGTAGCCAAGTCTTTCTGATTAGAGTATATCCACGTTGGCGTGGATAATGGCTTTAAGACAGCCGCTGATAAACCAATTACTAGTCTTGGTAGAAGTTTATACCAATGCTCCCCAATGTAATAGGTTATCGGCAATGTGGGGTTACAAATGGTTTTGGTCTCCCTTTTCTTCAAAACATGTGTTTCTGGTATGAGAAAATAGATTTGGTTGTTTTTACTTACGGTTAATTCAATATAACATTTATCCTGATGATTTATTTTCACATCTGCTGGAATGCATTGGACCAAATAAATGTCTTCACCAGCAAGAACTGACATAAGGCCTGGTCCCTTCATTAAGTTATAAGCAAATTCGTCTGGAGCTTGTGTAGCTATACTGAGAGAATTTTTTAAGATTTGACGATCTAAATTACAGCGTTGGTAAAATACGTCTGCGTATAATTGCTTAACTTGTGAGCGAATATGTTTTTCAACATATACAAACTTTGAATTCACATATGTAAATAAATCTAAATCATGTACAGCTTTTTTAATAGAGTGATAAAAGGATTGAACTTTAATGGTTCCCAAAATTACAAGTTTCGGGTGTTCCGTTTTTACAATTTTATAACTGCATATGTTATCCTGACCGCGACTAGCCAAAGCGAAAGTTACACCTTTAGAAGAGAGCGAGTATACAGCCTGTTCTTCCTCTACCTCTCGGTCTACTATTTTTTTTGCTAATCCTTCATATAGGATACTAAATTAATTGAAGTTACAGGTATCTTCCGGGAGGATTATCCAGCACGTATACCCAATCTCAAAATCGATACAATTTCCGCTCGTAAAGTGACATACTGTTCCGGATCTTAAACAAATTTCGTTAGTTTCTAAATTAATTTTTCCTATGTTGGATAGTAGTGCGATTTTTGCTAAGGCCTGGACTACTACTGATTCCCAAGTACCTTAAGGATCAAAGAAACTGGCTCCGCTGCATTTTCTATCAGAATTGGCAACTTCTTCGAGCATGATTCTATGTGATAAAGTTTCATTTAATTTTAATCCATCGATTACTTAATTTCCAATTCGTAATATTCCAGTATAATGAACGTCTTGGCAAGCTTTAGTGTGAATTTGTTCTATGTATTGTGCTATGCCGTTCTGTAGAATTGATATATGTGAAAATGCTCCGCAGTGGTATATCGTCCTGTGAATATTAAGGTTGTATTGGAATACAGGAGTTTCTTGGTATCTGTGTATTTGAAGTAGTTCGATGTACTGATCGGTGACTTCACGTTGTCGTACATTCTCTAACCTCAGTGAGTGATATATGAAGAGATAAGTAAGAAAAATAGGTACAGTGTTTCGAATATCATCTCCTGAAATCAAAAATAGGTCATTTTCGTGTCTATCGTAAGAGTAAATCAGCGATGTTACAAGATTACTTATAATCAATTACATAGTTAACAAAATTTGTTGGAAGTAAATGAAAAAAATAAAAAATCTTGATAAAAGTTTTAAATCTTAGCCTCATTCATACTTTGTGGCTATGTTAATTTGTATTCCTTATTCACATAAATATACAACTATTTCTATTACTTTTGTATTATATATACATGAATCTTTTAATCTGATTTTATGTTAGAAAGGTATTTAGGTAAGAACAAAGGAAAAATGAGGGGAAGATCAATGTGTTTATTAGGTAGGATATTCTACTTTGATTTTCTGCGTCTATTTAGGTGTCAGAGTTTCCTGATTTATGCGTGAGATCCGAAGTCTGTTAACATGAACTATTTTACTACATTTATTAATTTGTATTCAGATGTTATGTTTATTTAGTATTTCCAGAAATTTATGTGGTCCGGAATAGTGATTTTCAAACTTGCCAGGTTTAGGGCCCGACTGTAGGAACACGTAATCTCCTAATTTAAAATTTTGGTTGTTGATTTTTTGATCATAATATTTTTTTGATCGGAGCTTCGAAGTTAATAAATGGTTATGTGCAATCTTTTGAATACCGTTTAATCTTGTAACGAAATCTACTAAAGCCTTTGTAAGTAGGTAGTAAATCTCATTCCCTCAATCGATCTGTGGATGGCATTCGTGCTATTCTCCCGAAAATAAGTTCATAAGGAGTATGCTTGGTACTCTTTTGAATGCAGGTATTGTAATTTATTATTGAAATATCTAGCCAACTACCACATTCCTCATCGTTGGTCGTATATTGCTGTAGGAATTCATCTAAAGCATGATGTGAACACACCAAAGATCCGTTCGATTGTGTGTGAAAAGCAGTAGTTCGAAGTTTTTTGATTTTGAACCATTTCGCAACTCTGTTCATGAGGCTGCTTAGGAAGTTTTTTCCTTGATCGGTTAAAATGACCTTTGGTATACAAAATATACAGATAAATCTCGTAATAAAGACGTCGGCGACGGTGATAGATAAGGTATCTATCACCGTAGGGGTATTCCCATGCAAAATTTGGAGAATTGATCCTAAATCGTTAAAATATATTAATTTCTATGTTTTATTGGTTTTAACAGCCCGATGATGTCTAGTGCTACCTTTTGAAGAGACGCTCCTGGTATATCGGTGATTACCATTACTGTTTAATCTTTAAACTCACTAACTTTTTCAACTGATAATACAAACATTGTTGAATTCTTCGTTGAACGTCATCTTTTAGATTTTCCCAATAACAATCCTGTTTGATCCTATCGTACGTTTTTGATATACCTATATTTCCTCCTACAGCTGATTTATGGAGTTCGTGAAATACTTCATCTCTTTTTTCCATGGGACTATATTTGAGGGCATCCGTACAAATGATTACTTTTATCGGGGATTCCGCGAATACTATCACGAATTGATCGAGGACATTTGCCCAATCTATATTTTCTATTGTCTTGTTTTGGGCAAGGCTTATTATATCTTCTGTTTTCTCTAGGAGACATCTTAGGATAGTCAGTGTTTTATAAATAGTTTGTTCGGTGATGATCATTGAGACGGGATGTAATTCTCGCATGCATAAGCAAAGAAATTTCTACAGTTTTTATTTTTGATTTTGTGCATTTCGCCTACTTCTATGGAATCAACCTTCAACTTATGATATTCTATCAGTTTCCTAGCACCGTAGTCACATAGTTGCCCATCGCAGCTAACGAAACATACTAGGTTGTCCTTACAATGATAAAATAATTCTTTACATTCTATGTTTGGTTTTCTTTGACGTTTGCGTTATTGGCTCTTTCAGAGATTAATGACTGTATCGAGTCAGCTGAATCTAACGAAGAGATTGATTGACTTTTCTGAAGTTCTTTGAGATCGCCGTGAGGTGGTGGGAGAGCTATGGGTTCAGCCTCATAATCTTCTGCTTCTTCTTCTACGCTTTCAGCGTATTGTGACTTATTTTGAGCGGCATTACGCATAGGACGTTTTCTAGGAGTATTATATGAGTCTGGTTCCTTTTCAAGATTTTGCAATAATTGTGAAATCGAGTTTTTCTTTGGTCATCCTCTTTTTCTAGGTAGACCCTTGTCAGTGGATTTCATAACAGGTGCTGGTGTGGTTTTCTCTGCATTGCAACCAGATCGTGTGACAACATTGATTGCAAAACTCGAGAAGATTCCGTAATAGTGCATCGGCATTAGCGTTCAACCTTCCCGCCTTATTTAAAACGGTATAATCGTACTCGTATAATTTAAAACACCACTTTTGTACGCGGGTATTTAGGTTCGCAGATTTAAACCAAATTAAGGGTTGATGATCCGTTATTATAGTAAATGGTCTGCCATACACATTGGAACAAAAGGCGTGTACACTGTATAAGAAGGCTAAAGCTTCCTTTTCATATAATTCATATTTTAATTATGCGTTACCTAATACTCTTGACGTATATGCGATAGGCCTATGTTTTTCGATCTCTTTATGTGATCAAATGCCACCAACAACATACCCTGAGGTATCTATCGTTATATTTAATGGTTTTGTAAGATCGGGGAATTGCAATAAAGGGTTATTGAAAAGAATTCGTTTTAACGTCTGAAATGTTTCTTCTACTTTATCAATCCATTCGAAAGATACATCTTTTTGTAGCAGCTTGTTAATGGTTTTGATATTCCACCGAATTGCTCGATAAAACGTCTATAGTACCCAGCTAAACCAAGAATCTGTCATATATTTTTCATATTTCTTTGACGAGGGAATTCTTGAACTGCTTCCACCTTTCTTGGGTCAGGACTGAGTCCTTTTTGACTCAACCTATGTCCTAAATAGGCGACTCCCCTTTTTAAAAATTCACATTTTTCGAATTGTAATTTAAGATCTGTACCACGGATCCTATCTTGTAGTAGCTTAATTTTTTCATCGTGCTCTACCAGCGAATCTGCGTTGATGACAATATTTTCTAGATACACAAACTTTTTTATTCCTTGTCAGCCTTTTAGAAGACTGTCCATTAGCTTCTGGAAAGTAGCTGGTGCATTCTTAAGTCCCAAAGGCATTCTGACGAATTTGTCGTACCCGAATGGTATGCTAAACGGATTTACATGCATCAGCAGTGCGCATTTTTATCTGATGAAATCCGGATGCTAGATCCAGTACCGTGTGATATTTCGCTTCTCCGACTTGATCAAATATTTCAGTTATATTTGGTAATGGGTAGGTATCACTTACTGTTTTTTCATTAAGTGCTCTGAATTCGAGTACCATACGCCATTTAGGATTACCCTGAGTATCTGCCTTCTTGGATACAACCCATAAAGGGGTATTCCATGAAGAAGCGAAATCCCTAATTATACGTGTTTGTTGATTTCCTCTTTAAAAGAGTGAGGAAATTTATATTGTTTGGCATTGACGGGTTCTTCATCGGTAGTTTTAATTCGGTGCATTATAAGATCGGTTCCAGATAAGGAGTTTTCTAGTAAGAAAAATACATCACGCTTTGTTTCGTACATATTCTGCCTCACTGCCGTCAAGATGTTTAGTATTTACTATGTCTCGCACGGATGAAGGTTGCATCCATATTATCCGTTTCATTGAAGCCAATACTTTCAATAATTCATTTGTAACCATTTTTTCACAATAAAGGCTCAAAATTTGAAAAAAAACGGGAAAGACTTATTCACATACCTGATATATATTTATATAAATTTATATTGTAAAAATAAGATATATACTATTCTATAGATAAATCTAATATAAAATATTGAGTTCTGTAATCTCAAACATTTTATAGCGTATACATATAAGTATTTAGAAATGTTAAAATATACACCAATAAATGTATATATATATATATATATATATATATATATATATAAATTTATAATGTAAAAATAAGGTATATACTATTCTATAGATTGAGTTATGTACTCACAACATTTTTTAACGTATACACATAAGTATTTAAAAATATAAATAAGAATAAATATATACACTAATGAATGTATATATATATATACATACATATATATATATATATATATCCTTATATAAATTAATACTAAATAATTTATATTTATATATATGTATACTATAGATCAATCCAAATTTCTATGAATATAACCTCACACGTATAATCATTGGTTAATGCAAAATTCTTGTTTTTATAATTTTTGTTACTCACGTTTTGGCAACACCTAACGCCATCTCAGAGAGAGAGAGAAAGAGAACTTAACGGGACCACCCCCACATAGCACCGCCTTTTTCTTAAATTCGAACCGCCCCAGCGCATGGTCCTCACGACCCCCCATGAACCCAGCAAAACTCCCATTGGTAAAGGAAAACAAAGGGAGAAAGTGGGCCTCATATACTCCTCCAGAAAATGCTTTTCAAGAAGGATGAGTCACTCACTTTAAAAAGGACCCGAACTTCACCTCACGAGCATTATTACTCTACACACACGTCACCACGCACCAGCAGTCAGCACCAGTAGCAACAGCAGCAGTAAAGACGGGCGTCAGCTTCACCAAGCATTACAGCTCCAACACGACTATCTACCTCTCTCTCTCTCTCTCTCTCTCTCTCTCTCTCTCTCTCTCTCTCTCTCTCTCTCTCTCTCTCTCTCTCTGGGCACAGGCAGCAGGAGTTGCCTGTAAAGGACATAAAGGAAAAATAAACCTTAAAAAGTAAGTCAAACTTTTACTCTTATTTATTTTCTTTTTCTCACCTTTAATCTATTTCCTGTCCGGGGACGTGATTTGGTCCTCCTTGCAAAAGGAAGGACTATACATGCCCCATTCTATCCTTTCCTTATTGAAATTAAAATTAGCACTAGGGAAGTAAGTTGGAAGGCCGAAGCAGGAATAGGCTCTTTCTCGCAAGAGAAGCAGCTTATACCTACATATAAGCCATTGGCCTCTGACTTACACAAAGAGCATAGGGACAGTAATTTAAACTTTCCAACTTTTCCGCTAGCGAGAGCGCTGCTCACACTCGCAAGGTCCCGAGCTACTGGAGGCAACTCTAGGCTCGAATGTCAAAAAAAGGAAATACTTGGAAAGGCTGGTAAAAAGCTCACGTGAGGGAAGAGTTTCGACTCCGACGTCACAAATATAACATGCAGATACAATCTCATTTTTGTTAATTCAAAAAGTAACTAGATTTTTCTGTCAGTAATATAATAATGCTCAACAACACAAACACTCTGCTAAAGATTCTGTAAAATAAAATTTTTGTAAAAGCCTAAAAATAAAAACCTTCGGGTACTAGACAATAGATGGATATTATAAACCAATATGAATATAAAATCAATTATTAATAAAGAATGGAAATGAATTTAAAAAAATTATTCTACGAATCTCTTCTCGAGATCGTCACAGACAGCTTTATTTTCTGTGATGTACTGTACAATAAGACTACAAGTTTATATAAACATAATATTATTTATCTAATAACATAATTTACGTTGCGCTACACATTGAAAAGAAGTCTAAATATAAATGAGTCAATTTCATAAAAGTATATTTATTGCAATCCAACAAACATTTATTCAAATTCTATTATTTGAAACAAAAACATAAAACTTTAAAGGAACGAATATTCTGCAATTTCCAAACAACCGTGTATTTGAAATGAATTGTTAGGTTTATTTGAAGAGCAAAAAATATTTGTTACGTTACAAATATTTTTAATTGATTAGAATTTCTAATACACCATACTTGCCTTATTCTATACTTTTGTATAAAAGAAATTTAAAGTCTGTTTTAGTTGTGTAAGTAATTTGTAAAATTAAGATTTTTAGTGTTGAAGAGTACATGTAACTAACTTATTAGCCAGTTAAACACTCTCTATTTATTAGGATTAAGCCCTAGTAATAACCCTAATTAACATTCTGATCGAGATGCCTAAAGCTTGAACGGCAGATTGTGTGAGTTGAATATTCACTACCATTGTGTTTCGTACAATACAAATATATTACGTATAATATATATATATATATATATATATATATATATATATTAAAATAAAAATGATGGAAAAATATGTAAATATAGTTAATATTTATTGCAATATAATATATAGTGTACGTTTACATCGTTGAAGATTACGAAAATGACGGTCTAATAAGTTAAGATACGATAGTTGAATTTTATATTTTGTTTAAATTCTCAGTTCTCATATATCAAAAAAATATTTACTGTATTTAACTAAACATTCCGTGTTTTAAATATATAAATTACTTATTTTGAATAAATGTTTAATTAATGGTATACGAATCAACCCTTTATTTAAATCTATAATATCAGGTATGTGAATAAGTCTTTCCCGTTTTTTTTCAAATTTTGAGCCTTTATTGTGAAAAAATGGTTACAAATGAATTATTGAAAGTATTGGCCATCGCTAGCTACAACTTTTTCCCATCTTTCTGGCAACATACGAATCCCGTTGCGAAAAAATTCGACCGGTTTGGCCTCTATCCAGTCATCCACCGATTTTTTGGCTTCCTCGTAGGAATGGAAGTGCTGGTCAGCCAGGTCATGCGTCATCGATCTGAAGAGATGGTAATCAGACGGAGCAACGTCTGGACTATACGGCGGGTGGGGTAGGACTTCCCATTTGAGCGTTTCTAAGTATGTTTTCACCGGCGGTGCAACATGTGGGCGAGCATTGTCATGTTGCAAAATAACTTTGTCGTGCCTGTCGGAGTATTGTGGCCGTTTTTCTCGCAGTGCGTGGCTCAAACGCATCAATTGTCGTCGATAGACCTCGCCTGTGATCCTTTCATTCGGTTTCAGAAGCTCATAGTAAACCACACCTAGCTGGTCCCACCATATACAGAGCATGAGCTTGGCGCCATGAATATTTGGCTTGGCCGTCGATGATGATGCATGGCCGGGTAGTCCCCATGATTTTCTTCACTTCGGATTATCGTAACGTATCCACTTTTCATCGCCAGTCACGATATGATGCAGAAAACCCTTTCTTTTATGTCGCTGAAGCAGCTGTTCGCAAGTGAAAAAACGTCGTTTGACGTCTCTCAGCTTCAGTTCGTACGGCACCCAATTTCCTTGCTTTTGGATCATTCCCATGGCTTTCAAACGCTTGGAAATGGTTGTTCGGTCAACTCCCAATGCTTCAGCAAGTTCTTCTTGCGTTTGACAAGAATCTTCATCAAGTAAAGTCGACAATTCTCGATCTTCAAAGATTTGCGGCCGCCCGGAACGCTCCTTGTCTTCCACGTCGAAATCACCGCTTTTGAAGCGTCGAAACCATCCGCGAACACTTGAATCATCGACACAACCTTCTCCATAAGCCTCCTGAAGCAATCGATGCGTCTCGGCAGCAGATTTCTTCAAATTGAACCAATAAAGTGAAACTTCCCGCAAATGACGTTGACTCGGCTCAAATTTCGACATTTTCACGATATCAAAAATTTATGATGCGAAAAAATTTTAACTAATGTGTTAGTATGGAATTGTTGACATATGAATAAGCTTTGATTATGACATATGTAATCATTGAATACTCGCACAGTATTGGTGACGAAATCTCTTACAAAAAACGGGAAAGACTTATTCACACTCCTAATATTTTTTTCAGTATAGACTTATTTCTATGACATACGTTTTACTTGGAACTAAAAAAATGTATGTTTGATTTAATTTTATAATGTTTCTCTATTGAACTAAAATAATTAAGTTGTAACAACATATATGTAAGCTTTAAAAAAATTAACTTAACATTGAGACAATATTCATGGCCATGGTCATTGGTCTATGTTTACGAATGCAATAAATCTCGAAAAAGTTGCTAATTACAGGCTGTAAACTTTTTCAAAAATTATTTGATTGCTTTTTATATTTTTGGAGTATCATATCAGAATCCTATATAATCATATTTGACACATAACTACCTTGTATGGAGAAGACAGAGAAAGAGAGAGAGAGAGAGAGTTATGTACCTATGTACCCGCGAGTTTTCTCTATACTGTTTTGTCTCTTTCTCTCACCTGCTCTCACTGTATTACCTGTCCACCTGCACGCATGTTGTTCGAGGCCTAGCAGGCAGTCTACCGATATACATGCAACAAATGTTGCCATCATTTTGTTTTTTTTTTTGTTAAATTTGCAGTAAAAAATATCCTATCATCTAATCCTGATCGTATAGAGTAAGTATTCAAAATTTGAAGCCGATCGAAATATTAACTTACATTCAGGAAAAATTTCTAAGAATTAAAAGATGATTTTCTGAAACCAAGAGAATAGATTTTTTTAAGAAAGGAAATCCAATCAAGTAAATATTTATTCAATTATAATGTTCTAATTACTTAAATTTAACTCATCATAATCTGAAAATCAGCATTTTCATTTTCTAGAAAACGTTTCTTTAAAATAAGCTGATCAAAATTAAAACGGAAAACCTGAGTTTCTTAAATTTAGTAATCATATACCTGAACACAATACTTTTGATTCTCTAAAAAAGGCTTTAAAGAATCAAACTAATATTTTCTAGAAATTAGTATTTAATTGTTTTTATACAGTATATATAGAACAGAGTTCACAATACATATATAAATACATATGTTCTTAATCTAAGAAAACAAAATTTTGTATCAGAAGGTTATTATATTAAAACAAAAAAGTAATGCATCGAATTCAGAAAATCTAATAGCTAGAATTGTAAATGATCAAAATATTTAAATTATAGATTGATCAAATCTGTGGTCAAAGATTTTTCTTATCTAAAGCAAATATTATCTTAAACCAATAATTTCAAATTTAAAATCAGGAAAATGAATTCTTGGATTAATTAAATATCTCCTAGATATTTGTCAAGATTTTCTAAAAAACGGGTGAAAATATTTTCTTGAACCAATAACTGAAAATTTTGGAATCAAAAAGTTTAGATATTTGATTCAAGCCGACAAAATTAAGTGAATATACACTTGGATTAAGAATTTCAATACTTCACTCAAGAAATTTAATTCAAAATGAAGAACTCGATTCCTATCTTTAAAACAATAATTACTTGAAATACGTTTTTATCTTCAAAAACATGAAAATTCAAGTATGTTAAATGTTTAAAAGTAGTACATAGTTCCTTGATTCAAAGCATTATTTTCTTGACTTTAAAAATCAAAAGTTTAAACTAAGCGAATAATTTCTTGAATTCTTTTACAATTTATACGTTAATTTACTTTTATTACATTTATTTAAAAACTTCGACCTAACCGGGATCCTATTCGCAGACCTTTGGATTCATAAGCTTATTAATTACGCTATCGCAGTACGCTGTGGACAATTATAAAAATCTTATATATCAATTTTAGATCTCTTATAGTTATACATTATGAAATTAATTTATGAATTCCAATGAATAGTATATGCATTCATATATAATATATACTTATATTATAACAATTTATATATCGTTTTGGTTATAATATTTTATTTCCCACATTTAGATAATATTTTCATAAATGTATTTTTCTTAGGTATATGAAGCTGAAAAATAATTCTTTTTTGTATTACTCTATAGCACTGAAAAAATATTTGTATTATTATATATCACTGAAGAAATATCTGCCAATATCAAGTAAATATTTATGTGCCTTGTAGCACATAAAGAATTATTTCTTAAATTAAAATTAAAACAAATATTTTCTTAGATTTCGAAAGAAGTTGCTTAAAATAGGAAAACCAGAATCTAAAAAATTCCTTCATCAAGAACTTATTCGCTTGAATTAAAACGATATAAGTTAGATATTGTACAATATCCGTTCAACTAAACCGAATGAGTTATGGATTTCTCCAAATTAGCTAAAAAGTAAGAAATTACTTACCTAGATTACCTCATATTTTTTCTTATTGCTGAATTTCATGCAAAAATTATTTTCTTAAATCTAGAGATTATTTATCACCCTAAAAAATAAATTTCATATTTTTTAGCTCATATAGTAAAATATGAATCTTATATCACTTTAATTCAAGCGAACAAGTTCTTTATGAAGAAACTTTTTAAATGCTGGTTATCTTATTTGAAGCAACTTACTTCACAATCTAAAAAATATTTATTTAATATACAGTCACAAAAATTTATTGACTATATTTTAATCAATATTTACTAATATTTACCTAGTATTTTTTTTAGTTCAACGATTAATTGGATAAATAACTACTTTCAAGGTCTTAATTTCTCACATTGAGATATTGGTTTCATAAATTAAGAAAATAATAACCTTGCTTTTTTTACTATAAGAAACAAATTTACTACTCTTCACTTTATAATGGAAAATATTAAATATAATATAAAAGATCAAATATAAATATAAAATACCACTTATATCTAAATAGAAGAATATATTTATTTAATATTCGGACGCAGAGAATTTTATTAATTATTGTTTAATCAATATTTACTAATTATATCTAATATTTTAGATTCCAAGAAACTGATTGCTTATTAACTTTTCTCAAGAACTCAATTCCTTATATCAAGACATTGGTTTCAAAATTTCACAATATAATAATCTTGAGTTGTACAATATAGTATACAAAAGGGTAATATTGAGAATTGGGTTCTCCTCTAATTTTGAATTGAAGCGAATAAGTTCTTCAATAAGGAATTTCTTCTATAATTTCTTTTAATATCTTCTAATCATATATATAGTATGTGTATACGTAAAGCATAATTAATTTCTAAATATACATGTTATATTTTTAAAAAAAATTTTAACTTAATTTTTTTAATTAAACAGAAATATTGATTTGATATAAGAACCATTTTTTTATATGATATAAATACAAAAATGAATTATTTTTCGATTTCGTATACGTATTATGATTCAATTTAAGAAAATATTATCTGGATGTGGAAAATCAGGTTTTAAAACCAAAACGTTATATAAATTGTTATAATATAAGAATATATTATATATAAATGCATATACTATTCATTGGAATTCATAATTTTATTTCATAATATATAACTATAAGAGATCTAAAATTGATATATAAGATTTTTATAATTGTCCAAAGCGTACTGCGAAAGCGTAATTAATAAGGTGTTATGTTATTTTTTGTTAATAGTTTTTTTAATAGTGTTGTGTTATTATTAATAAGATGCTTGTGAATCCAAAGGTTTGCGGATAGAATCCCGGTTAGGTCGAAGTTTTGAAATAATTGTAATAGAGGTAAATTAACGTATAAATTGTAAAAGAATTCAAGAAATTATTCACTTAGTTTAAACTTTTGATTTTTAAAGTCAAGAAAATAATGCTTTGAATCAAGAAACTATGCACTTCTTTTAAACATTTAGCATACTTGAATTTTCATGTTTATAAAAAATAAAAACGTATTTCAAGTAATTATTGTTTTAAAGATAGGAATCGAATTCTTCATTTTAAATTCAATTTCTCGAGTGAAGTATTGCAATTCTTTATCCAAGTATATATTCACTTATTTTTGTCGGCTTGAACCAAATATCTGAATTTTTTTATTCAAAATGTTCAGTTATTGGTTCAAGAAAATAGTTTTTTTAGAAAATTTTTATTTAATTTCCAAGTTCAACCACCCATTTTCTAGAAAATCTGAACTACAATATAGGAGATATTTAATTAATCCAAGAATCTATTTTCCTGATATGAAATTTGAATCTATTGGTTTGAGGATATATTTTCTCAAAATAAAAAAATATTCATTGAATTCCCAATATTTCTGTTCTGCTGTTGAGAAAAAGTAAGCTTGATATTAGATGATTTTTTTTAACATATTTCAGTATATTTTTCAGTATATATATGTATATATATATATATATATATATATATGTATATATATATATATATATATATATATATATATATATATATATTGTGACGAGGAACGCAAGCGCCGCGTAGGCTTGCTTTCTCACGTCCCTAAGCTCTCTCCCCCATCGTAGCCCTTGTATATATGTATATATGTTTATATGTAAATATTAATATATACTTGTTACAGGCCGACGTACAAATACACCGGTGGAGAGGTAAGTGAGAGAGAGAGAGAGAGAGAGACAAAGAGAGAGAGAGAAAGAGAGCTTTTTGAAAAACGACAAAAACCACAAGTATACCTGATGTGTAGTTTTGTCCTCGCGAAGTGTACTATGCCGTACGTGTGTTCTAGTGCCGCTTACGTGCGTGCCACCCGCGGACACCGTACACGTACACCGCTGCCGAGCTCGACGTAACGAGCATGTCGCCCGGCTCCCGTCTGCGCGGAGTAACCGCTCCATCTTGGGGACACCGACGAGCGGGAACGTCGCCTTCACCAGCGCACGAGGACGTGCTGTTACCGGTCCGGGGCTTGCTGTCGCCGCCTCCTGTCGCCAGCGGACTACACGACTACACCACCGCCCGACTGTAAGTGGCAACCCGTTCTTCTCTCTCTCTTTCCTAACTCCTCGCGCACCGTCGCCTCGGCAACCCTCGGCCTGCGCGCCTCGCACCTTCGCGTATAGGTGCTGTACGTATGTCACGCATATTAAAGCCACGTGAATTTTATTTGTTCGGAGTTCGTACAATTATTTAGTCTCCCTATCTCTCGCGCAAATCCGCAGGCGATACTTCGCCTCTCGCAAACCGCCCCTCTCCCTCGCCGAAATAATTCGGGGCTAAGCCCAACCGGGTATATCTTTTGCAAAGGCCTTGACCGCCGTCCTCGTACTCGAGGCGGATACGCGCACCGTAACATGGCGCCCAACGCGATCTCGGGATCGCACAATTTATTATAGAAATTATATATGCATTCATATATATTTGATTGTATATTTATTTTTGTAGAAATACAGTGCCCCGGCGAAAATTCGTAAGTTAAGCGGATGCGCGCATACCTAAAATTATTAACTAATTGTGCCAAATATAATTATCTCTTAAATAATATAACTATTAATATTAGAGATAGTTATATTGAAAAGTGCTAATGTACAGCGCCCCGAGAGTGTTTTGCAATTTCGAGTCGGTAATGTAAACACTCGCGGTCAAGGCCACTGCTAGTTAGACGAATGATGCTGAAAAGCGGCACAAACTTAATATACAGCCGAATGCGAGAATATAAGATTTGTGCGGCTTTTCCATAATACTGATATTGATTTAAACACTTATATAGACATTAATTTATAGAATGGTTTATATTATAATTTAATTTAATTATAAATTTAATTTAATTTAATTATATTAATTTAATTTAAGTTAATCTAGAATTTATTAATAATTTGATTTATAATATGACATGTAATGATAATATTAATGTCAAATAATAAAGTATAATTAATATAAGTAATAATACAAATCTAATACGTAGATTTACATTTTCTATTATGATAATAAATGTAATGAATGGTATTATTCTGTTTTACATAAATAAAACAAATTTTTACACATAGTCGCGACACGATAAATATAAAAATTGCGAAGTCGGTGATCTGTGTATACACACACACACACACACACACACACACAGAACACTGCGACTCTACGCTAAATGCGACTAACGCAAAAATTTTTTTTGTTGTTTCTCAATTTAATTGAACAAAATTTATTATTGATTTTCGTTTCGATTTTTTTGTATTTTTGTATATTTGTGTAGTTTGGTACTTTTCGAAAAATACAAAGGCCAAAATTTGATTAAAATTTCAAAATAATTTTCTTTTGCGTGGAATTTTTTTGGTTTGAAAAATCGAAAATTAAAAAGTGAAAATCTTTGAAAAATTTTGAAAAATTTTGGATTTTTTTTCTGAAACTGGAAAATAAAATTCTTTCAGAATCACAAAAGGACTAAAAATAAACTATTTACACACACATATATATATATATATATATATATATATATATATATATATAGATATATAAATATATATTTTTGCGTTAGTCGTCTATAATTTTTGCGCTTTCGCCCTCGCAATCCACTGTCTCTCGACATTGTCGGCTTTCAGTATTGTCCAAACAAATGTGTTTTGTTCTTTATTTTTTTCTGCTCAATGGAAAGAGCGAATACTAAATAGTTTACCAATCAGTAAATCAACTAATAAATAAAATCTATATATTTTATAAATTATTATATTAAATTGTTTTGTAAATAATTATAAATAGTATTTTAAATATAACATTTGTATTATAAATAATTATAAATATTGTATTAAATATTTATAAGTATTATATAAAATATACAGATACAATTGAAAGTAACAATTGAGAGATAATTAAATAAGATGTTAATTATTAAATTGAATAATAATTAATTAAATATATCGAACAATAATTATTAAAATTTTGTTAATTAACAATCAATTCAATCGGGTTAAGAAACAATTGATTGTATTTAGTTCGTTAATAAGTAATTAAAATAAAAGAATAATTTAAACAAATAACAATTAAATAACATTTTTTTTTTGTTTTTCTTTTCATTTTTTTATTATATTTCTGTTCTTCTATCTTGCCGTAACAACCACCACACGAACATCGCTCGACAGGTTAGTTACGGACATTATATAATTCATTAGATTATTTTAATTATTTAATTCATTGAATAATTTAATAGTTGTTAATTAGTTGACTAATTCATAAATTCTTTCAAATCTGTTTTTTTAAAATGGTTAATGGTTTGTTAAATTGATTTCTATTATTTTTGCTGTTTTCCAATTGCTGGAGTACGACCGAGAAAGTTGTCCTTTAGTGGATTAATTAATTTTGCAATTTATTTATTAACAATTATAATTAATTGATTTCAAAATTTCTCGCCTCCTTTTTTTATTTATAAAGAAAGAACAAAATTTTTTTGCCGTTCTGTTTTCTTTTTCTCGCGTTGTTTTTTTTTTTGTTCGTTGGTCTACTCAGTTTCAAATGATTTCAAACGATTTCAATGATTGGCTCCAAAGCCTATGCGAGGAGGAGACAAATATCATTATAACGCAATTAGAATTAAAAAATGATAGTTCTCCATTTCAAAGGGCTGCCAGGCTATACCGCAGACTGGCAGGAAATTATAGCCCGGGAGACTTTGTGGAATGCGAGAGTGGGGATGATACCGTAAAAACACGCGCGCGCAGAGATAAATATCTGCTAAAAATTATTGTAGCCTCGACAATGCGTGATGTAACGAAGACATATATTTTAAATAAAATGGAAGTGACATACGTCGACCAAGCTGATGAATCAGCTGACACACAGCAGGCTCGGGAAGTTAATCCGAGCACAGGCCAAAAACGTAGCACAAAAGCTGCCGATCAGCAAATGCAAAACCTGATCGATTTTAATTTGGCAGAGATCAACAGGCACGAACAGCCCGCATGGAGCACAGCCAATGAATCGCTGATTCAGGCAGCCATCACGAGCGTAGCTACCTCTCCCGATTCGTGTGTCACGAATGACAATACACGTCAGGCGCAAGTCGCATCTCATGCGTCAGAAGCAGCAGTCGAGTCTCAGTCTGCTGACCCCAAAAACAATGTAGCAATTAGTCATGGATTACACAACCGACAGAATATGCTACAAACTTGGATGCAACAACAGAACAGTACTGTCCAAGATCTACAGCAGAGGCAAAATGAAATGCATGCTACGCTGGCTAGCATTCAACAACAGCTGCAGAAAACGCCGCAACGTGACCGTGTCACCTTTCAAGACATTTATGGCCTTCAATACTTGGAAAGTGATAAAAACTTGAACAGCAAGAGATTTTCAGGATCGACCGGCGAGCCTACGTTCTTGGCTGCTTGCCACCCTCGGTACCAAGGGCCTGGAAGGGGGGGCATCACATGGATCGAGATGTGATGAGCTCGCGCGCGAATATAACGCGATCAACGCTATCAAGCACCTTGGCCCAGCACACGGACATTGGTAAAACCGTACGCCAATGGAAAATCCGATTCAATGGTGCCAAGGGAAAAAGCGTGGAGGAATTTCTACAGAGGATCGCGGAATGTCGCAGATTGACGCCGCTCACGGACGAGGATATGCTCAATGCAACGACGGAGCTCCTCGACGGTGTCGCCCTGCACTGGTACCGTCTAT
Organism: Sycobia sp. Sy_11; assembly: GCA_018907035.1. Lineage (NCBI taxonomy): Eukaryota > Metazoa > Arthropoda > Insecta > Hymenoptera > Epichrysomallidae > Sycobia > Sycobia sp. Sy_11. Next base: position 1,225,605 of record JACCIC010000100.1, read on the forward strand.
CCCGGAAAGACTGGACCAGGTGGCAAGATTTCTGCCACGCAGCCCGGAGCTGCTACGGCGTCGGCCGACCCTTCCAAGCTGAGCTGATTAGCGAAGCACAGCGGCGTACATAGGCGAAACGCGAGCCAACACGCGACTACATGTTCTCTTTGTTGACGATCCTAAATCGGTTTGAAGAACCATGGTCGGGCGACAAACAGCTCGCTCTTATCTACCGTAATCAACTCCCGGAGATACAGAAGCTAGTTCTGCGGGAGAAGATTACGAGTGTGAATCGGCTAATCGAGCTCGCTCGAGAGGCCAAATACGTCCTTGACGCGGAGCACAACTATAAGCCACCTCCGTCACCCGAGGACTGCATAATCCCCGAAGTGGCTTTTCATGCGGCAGACACGTCTCGGACGCGCCCGAAGCCAAAAATCGCGGCCCCGGACGTGAAGCTGCCCGATTTCAAAGCTTTAGTGCGAGAAGTTTTGCAAGAGGCGGGCTTGAGAGCCACCTCACCTGATTTAGAGGCGCCAGATGTCGCAGCGCTTATGCCGAAGAGGAGCAGTCGCGACTCACGCCCGAGATCGCCGCGTACTCGGAACACCGGAGCGTCGACCTCACCTAAGTCAGAGAGCAAACCATCCTTCAGGGGAAAGCTCGTGCGCAAGCCCCTCAGCGACAGGAACAAGTGAGTGTTCGGGAAATGCGAAAAAGGGCGAGTGATTGAGGTCCAACTCGCTCCTACGCTCCGTGAGACCTCTGAGGATCAGCAGGCAGCTGCAAGGACATAGGGTAATGATGATTGCCTCCTCCTGTCTGTAAAGGAGGACCATCACGACCGTGACTCTACTGACTCAGCCACAAGTGTCGACGCCGATCGGTATTCACGATGGTGGTTACACGTGGGCATAAGCGAGTTTCGCATCCATGCACTGCTCGATACAGGAGCTGCTCGTACATCTCTCGGAGCAATCGGCTTGCAGATTGCATCTGCCCTCGGTCGTCTAGTTCGACCCTTTCCTGGATCTGGCGCTCGACGTAATCGATGTCGGCGATGCTAAGCCGATTAAGCATTATTATTATCCGGTCTCTCAGAAGATAGAGCTGGAGATGCATGCGCAACTTCGCAAAATGCTTGATCAAGGCGTAATTCGCAGAACAACTAGCGAGTGGTCTAGCCCCGGCGTGATAGTTCGCAAGAGCGACGGGAGCTACCGATTCTGCGTGGACTATCGCAAATTGAATTCCGTGTCTAAGGTCAGCGTGTATCCGCTCTTTTACATTGACGTAATTTTACGGAAATTGAGAAATGCGCGATACATCCCCAAACTGGACATCAGCAGCGCCTACCATCAGGTCCCTCTTCGGGAGGAATCGCGACACCTCTCTGCCTTCACGGTTCTTGGCATGGGGTTATTTGAATGGACACGTATGCCCTATGGTGTCGCCGATGGCCCTGCAACCTTTCAGCAGTTAAGCAACAAGCTGATCGGCCCTGAAATGGAGCCGGTGGTCTTCGCCTACCTCGATGATGTGATCATCGCTACGAAGAGCCTTCACCAGCACCTCAGGTGGCTCGAACATATTTTGCGACGAATTTCCGATGCCGGCTTGACCATTAATAGGCAGAAGAGCAAATTCGGACTCGCAGAGGTACAGTTTCTCGGCGTCCTCGTGGATCGTAACGGTTTTCGACCCGATCCGGATAAGATTGCACCAATCTTGACTTACACCGCACCAAAGAACCTGAAGCAGCTCCGTAGGTTTCTAGGCCTTGCGTCCTGGTATCGCAAGTTCTTAGAGAACTTTGCAACGCTTGCTGACCCTCTCACCCGATTATCCAAGAAGAACATCAAGTATCATTGAGAGAGAAGAACAGTAGCAAGCCTTCGAACAGATCCGGGCGCTCGTCATATCTGCACCAGTCCTTTCTCGACCGTCGTTCGGAGAAACGTTCGTCATCCAGACGGACGCCAACGACTCGATACTAGGCGCCATGCTCACGCAATCAGTTGGTGGCGTCGAGCGCGTGCTCTGCTACGCTAGTCGCACGATGACTGCGGCTGAGCGTAATTACTCGGTCACCGAACGTGAGTGCCTCGCCGTGCTATGAGCTGTGCATAAATTTTGCCCGTACGTCGAGGATTACCACTTCCAGGTGATAACCGATCACACAGCCTTCATTGGCTGCAATCATTGCGCAACCCCACGCGCAGACTCGCCCGTTGGGCCTTGGAATTACAGGGATATGACTACGAAATCATCCACCGGAAAGGTACCTTGAATTGCGTACCGGACGCCCTCTCTCGTTTGTACGAAGACGAACCGACCTGCGAAGTCGCCTCCCTCGGCGTCACCGATGTGTAAGATCCCTGGTATTTGCGCTTTCGTAAGAAAGTGGTGAGCGATCCGACCAACCACTCATGGTGGAAATTCGTTGGGCAACGACTATACTACTACCGTCCCGATCCTGCCGTCGAAGATTTAATAGATGACCAGGATACGTGGAAGTTAGTTGTACCTAAAGAAAATCGCCGTACCGTTCTTCATGAATGTCATGAGGAGCCCACAGCTGGTTATTTCGGACGCCATAAGACGTATGACCGTATTGCACGATCATACTATTGGCCCTCATTGTACAAAGATGTGATACAATTTTTCTGTGACTGCACCGTGTGCCAATAATGTAAGGTATATGCTGGCCTGATGGGCCATCGAACGGTCACCCGTCCTTGGGCAGTAGTAGCTGGAGACGTGATGGGTCCGTTTCCACGATCTACCCGAGGATACGAGTACTTGCTCGTCTTCATGGATCTCTTCACTCGCTGGGTAAAATGCATCCCTATCCGAAAGGCGAATGCGCGAACAATTCGCCGCGAGTTGAAAGATCGTATATTTTTACGCTTTGGTACGCCTGAAGTATTCCTATCGGACAATGGCACCGAATTTCGTAATAAGATCATCGAGAAATTCCTTGTGGAGCGTGGGGTGAAGCATTCAACGATACCCTCTTATCACGCTCAAGCCAATCCGGTAGAGAGGGTCAATAGGACTCTGAAGACCGCGATCATCGCCTCTCGTGGTACTTGGGATGCGCATATCGCCGAGCTGATGTTCGCGTACAATACATCCGTACAAGACTCCATTGGCGGAAGTCCGGCTTCCTTAACACGGGTCGTCACCCCTCAGCCCCTGGCATGCATCGCCGCCAGGAAGAGCAGCGCGCACAGGTTGCGCAAGAAGAGGCTGCTCTACAGCAATGGAAAGAGCGCATGGAGAAATTATCTGACCTCCATCTAAATGCAGCGGAAAACTCGCAGAAAGCATAGGCAAAGCTAGCTCGTTATTATTATGCGAGACGTCGCGATGTTCATTACGCCATTGGCGATCGCGTATGGCGGCGTAAGCATCATGTCACCGACCTGAAGCCTTATATTCGAGATTACGACCCCGAATATGATAGCGGTTCCGACACAGAAGAGCCTTCGGGCAAAGAGCGTGGCTGCGATGCGTCTGATTATAATGTCGAGGCGAGCGAGCGAAACCGCATTGTAACACGACTGGTGAACGTACGGCGCCCCAACAACGCGCCTCATTGTAATCCCGATATGAGCGTGCGAAGCGATACCCCCGCGGGCAATGCCAAGCGACCTAACACTGATGAAGCGCCGCGTAGACTAGGAAGACCGCGTAGGACGCGAATCGTAACCCGTCGAAGGACTGAAGCTCAAACCCCTGCGAAGCTCCATAACAGCAAACCCGCCTGCAATAGTGGCATACGCCTGATAAAGCGAAAAGCAGGTCGCCCTAGGAAGAGCCAGTGCCCAGCACTAACGCGGGACCAATCCCCCCGCCGTACTCAGGCCCAAGTCAAGACCCGTCAACAGGTCATCTAGGTGCATAATGCACCTGCGGCTTGATTTTCCATCCTCTCTTTATTAAGACATTTCCCAGTTATGTATTGTGTAGTAATCCCTATCCTGACACGATGGTCAACATGAGAGAGAGAGAGATGTTGGGTCGAGCTGCCACGCTTCGGCTACCAGCGTCTGGAAGAGGGTACTTTTCAATAATTTATTTAGTGTAATGTAATAATTATATGTTCGCTATTCAAATAAGCTTAATTGTTTATTTCAAATATATGGTTTACTCTAAATTACAAAATATTCGTTCGTGTTAAATATGCATGTTTCTGTTTTAAACATAAATTTAAATAAATATTGAATTAATTTTAATGAATGTATGATATAATGTAAATAGCAATGAAATAAAATTTATTATATAAAAATTTAATGAATGTTATTATATAAATAATTTACTGGAAGTATAATTTTTTATATCAAATTAGTCTTATTATTAAGATCAACGCAGTCTTATTATCAAGTTTTAAACTCAAAATTTTAAGAAAATACGTATATATATATATATATATATATATATATATATATATATTCTTAAAAATTTAGCAACGGGATGTAGTAAATGGGATTCACTGGTGTCGACGAAGAAATTCTTTGAGTACGTATACTCAGGTATACCTTTTCGTAGCCTCGATCATCGCCACGCAGCGAATTTAAAATTTTAAGAAAATACGTGTGCATATAAATACATACATACACACTTACACACACAGACAAGAAAATCTATACGCTTTTCAAGAATTTCAACACCAGTTAATCCCTTTTATTGCATCTATTGTTTCGGCGTTCCCCCAAGCTGAACGCCATCTCTCCCTCGATCGCACGAGCTCGAAAACCAATATCTGGAATATCGCACGATCGGAGTACCGACGTTCACAGCCGTAGCGCTGAGTTAAAATTTTACTGCAATGTCTAACATGGACATCGGCGATCTCCCTTATTATCTCTGGTTCAAATCACGGTATATGAACATTAAGATACTCTTCACTATGTCTGGGTCATGTCGGTCAAAGTAATTTGTTGAACGAGGGGGGGAAAAAATTTTATTTTCATCTAACAAAATAGTAAAAGAAAAATTTTCTCTTCGTGAGTTCGTCTTTGACGTAAAATGGAAATTAAATTCACGCCAGGTGATATAGAGCGCAAAAATGTAAAGAAAATATAAAATTTACAAATATTCCAATTTAATAACATTTTCCTTAAAAGATCTTGAAAGGAAAAATTTATTTTAAGAGAATTATTAAAATAATAAAAATATTATTATTTTATATAATATTATTTTCTTTATTATTCACAAAAGAAAAACCTCTGTAGCATGTTGGGCGCTATTTCTGTAACGAAGTACATGGAATTGTGCAGATTAATTATTTAATCCCAGATGTCCACCCATATCTAAATCCCTTTTAACAGAGGGGGAGGATTCCTCAATGGGATAGGTTAATTTATAATTAACCTTCGTGGACCGTAGGATCCTCCGATATATTCCAGAAACTGACCTTTTTTATGTATATTCCTTTTCTTTTGATATTAATAACCTAAATTAGGGAATTCCTACAAGGAGAGAATCGACGTGTATTACGACGGTCAATATACAAGAAAATGTATTTAAATATTTTTATATAATAAATTTTAATATATGAAAAATTAATTTATTGATTATAAATAATTATAATAAATATTAAATATTAAATACTATTCCTACCTAACTTGAATCTTATGTTTTTTAAATGCACTAAAGGGAGTCATCGACAGAGCAATCAAATTATCACACAATAAATTTTAGAAAATATAATTTAAAATTAGCTAAAGAGATATTTATTAACAATTATTATCCAATAAACTTTGTGGATAAAATGATTGCAGAGAGAATGGATCAAATTTATAATAGCACTAGAGAACGTAATATGGAAAAGAGAGATAATAATAATAAAATTGTGGTATTACCATATGTAACAGGATTATCCGAAAGAATTAGAAGTGCATTTAAAAAACATAAGATTCAAGTTTATTTTAAAAACAATAATTATATTAGAAAGCTGTTTAATAATTGTAAAGATTGTGACAAATATTATATTGAACAAACGGGAAGGTACCTAAAGCAAAAAATATATAGACATCAATATAGCTTACGAAGCATGAATGGTACATCCGGGTTAAAAGAACATAGTTTAATCTTATTACATTCTTCCAATTTTGAAAATGTAAATATTTTAGAACATGGTATTAAAAATAAATATAAAAGAGAAACTCTTGAAAATAGTCATATTTTGAAGAACCCCAATAATGTAAATTTAATGTTAGAGTCAAGTAAATTGGACAACACTTATCTTTCCATATTGATATGAAATTTGTATTTCGCATTTAAGTTAAAAAAGGGGGTCCTATAAATGTTATACTAATATATTAAAAGTGGGGATGGGGTATATAAAGTAGCATGCTGGGTTTTTTAATTTAGTTTAGTTACTGAGGATAAATCGTAGCCGTTAGAAACATCGAACATCAAGATTATTGTAAATTTAAGGTGGTGTGGGCAGTCAGGTTGTCCTTTACTAACATAGAATAGTATTTTTATAATTTTATTTTACTTATTATTGTATTTTTATTTTTGTTTTTATTTTGTTATTAATTTTATTTTATTTTTATTTTTAATTTTTAAAATAATTTATTGTAGTAATAAGTTTTATTTCAGATTCTATGGGGGTGAACATAAACAAGGACAGTCTGACTGTTATTATTTTAGCAAATGTATGATATTATAAAGACTGTAAGACCGATAAAAATATTTATTAATTTGAAGTACAATATTCTTTTGGTAAAATTTTGGAAAAACTAGCAATTGTTCATCAATCGGCCATTATGCCGTTTAAAACAATAAGGAACGTTTTATTGTAGGACCAAAGTATTTAAATAATTGTTTATTTCATACCATTGCTGTCCAAACTCGTATCGAAACAAATTTACTATGTTGAGCAATAATTAAAAAACTAAGAAATAATGGAATCATCGATATTCCCTAAGTTCCATATCAATTTGTTGCTTACCAACTACGACTTCAATGGGTTACATAATTTTTAAATAAAATCTATTTAATGAACTAAATGATTTACTTAATTAAATTTAATAAGACACTTGCCTCAAGAATTTTTTCCTTATATAATTAACAATATTTTTCTTAACTTTATTTAATTAATTTCCTCATAAAAAATATAAATTAAAAAAAGTATCATGCAAATATGAAAAAATCTTTATTGTACCTAAACTCCAAAAAAGAACTTAACAAAGGTAAAAAAATAGTTAGGTGAGAATTCATCTGCTTATGTATTTTATAAAACTCTTATATAAAATACTTTCCAAAAGTTTAAAATATACAATACAAAAGATATTTTATAATTAAATTGAAAATTAGTTCACTGATATAGTCAGATTTGCTATTGATCGTAATAAAGGAAAACATAATATACGTTCTTAGTATATTACAAATTTACAATTTATTAATCTTCAATAACTTAAATATACTCTAAGGTGAAAGTACATAATCATAATCATAATGAAAATTGTTTACTTTTCATTAATTATGTACTTTAAACTAGAATTCATTTGGAATAGATTAGTGAAATTTTCAGAGAGAATATGTAAAGAATTAATGTATCTTGAAAAGTATTTAAAGTGTCACATAATTTTTTGCACAAACCGAACAAATAGCAAAACTCCCATAATAATAACCAAATTATGTTTTCAAAGCCTTGTCGACAGAAATAAATATAATAGAAATTTATACACAGGATTAAAGCATATATATATTAATTAATCCATCAAATGTTCCACCATATTATTTCTTGAAGTTCATTTTAATGACAGATTCCTATTATTAATTTATATAAGTCAGATTTTCCCCTATACATAATTTAAAAATTATTTCTAAAACTTCTAGAATTGTTAATTTAGGATATTAAAACAATTTTATAAATATATATAAAGTAGCTTAGGTTCAGACAATGAGGGTATCTGATTGTTTAAAGTCTTAAATCACAACCCTTCAAACAAATATTATATGATCTGTTCAAATAAATAAATAACTTGATATGTTTACAAACACATCGTAGACCTCCGTCGCTGATTAGCACCAATATTTGGAAGCATAAATAGAGCGACGTTAAATAACACAAAAAAAAAAAAAAAAAAAAAAAACTTGATATAAATAATTGTTATCTATAATTCACTCATAATAAATTGTAAATCATATGTATTTATATTTTTGGCTATTTAAAACGTTTGTAGTTACAAAATTCAAAATTATTTACTAATAAATGCTCATGTATGCAGATTTCGGTATATATTGTAAAATTCTTTTGTCAAAATTAATTATGTCAACATTAATTTATGTGGAAACAGGCCTGGCAAGTTCATACCTGCTTTCTCAATAATAATGAATTATCAGAATAAATAACAGAAGAATATTCACCTAAAAACGTTGATGATTCAAGATAATTAATACTTTTTTATGACGTATAGACAAAATTATGTGAACATAAACTCGGCTATTTATAAAGCATCTCATTACTTTATTAAGCTTCATTTCTATTAAAACTATTTATTTATTATTATTTTTTAGAGTTTTAGATATATTTTTGTAACCTATACATGCTGTTATTGATAGGATGCATATAAAATGCAATTGGCCATTTGTTTTAAGATGTTATTGTGTTATATAATTTATTCTTTATTAGTCTATTTGGGAAGATTTTGGAAAAATATTTTTATAAATATTATTTTGGTATATGAACAGTTTTTTGTTTTACTATAAAGAGATTTACAACATAATTACATATATTATTATGTATGTACTTTTGTCTTAATATATTACTGAATTTAGATAAATATATTATATAAAGTTTTTCTAAAATACATATAAGATTTATAAGTTGTAAATTTGTTAATATGCTAAGAACATATATCATTATTTTTCCATTTATCACGATGAACTAATTTTCAATTTCATTATAAAATATTTCTTGTATTAATATATTTTGAAATTTCGGAAAGTGCTTTATATAAATCATTTATAAAATACAAGAGAAGATGTATTTAAAATTCTTACAATGCTAAGAACACATGAAACTCGCCTCACTATTTTATTTTTGTTATCTACCTATACGTCCATTTATCTAGTTGTCTACTCTGAATAAGCAGTTACTATAAATCATGACACTGTACCTTAACTAATTGTAGACTTAATCCAGTTTTTATAGAATCAAGCAATTTTTTCAAATCTTGCTGTAGAAATTCAAAAACTAAGTAAAGATGTTTTTCACCTTGAACAACATCAAACAGTTGAACGATATTTGGATGTACAAGCTCTTTCAGCAATGATACTTCCCTTATTGCAGTTGATGGTACTCCTTCACTTTCTCTATTTCAAAGAATAATTTAAGTAATTGTTATTTTTTATCTTCAATCAGAATATTAATCTACAATTTTTACACTGAATAAAGATTTTTTGGATTTCACTAATACTTTTTAAATTAAATAAGTGGTTTATCGGTATACTATTATTTAACTATTTATCTATGCCTTCAGGTATTGCTTAAGAAAACGAAGCTGTTTGAAACGTTAGGTTTTGAATACGGGAAAAGGTTCTGTGAAGGATGGGGGGTGGGGGTCATTATCTTTTTTAACACAATTAATTTTGATTGTAATATTTTTGGCTTTCTATTTCAGATCCAAAGGAGTAATTATAAATAAGGACAGTGTGACGATATTATTATATAAGTTTGCTAAAGACTGTAAAACTGATAAAAATATTTATTAGTTTCCTTTTAAAATATATAATGTATTAATTTTTGCTTCATTTGTCACTTATATCAGGAGTGATTTGTATCATTTTTTTCATGTTTTATTATGTCCTGGTACTATATTATTCTTTATTTATTATTATTTTAACAGATCAGATAATTCTTATAGACTAACTACACATGTAATTATATTCACAATATTCACTATCAAATAATTAGATAGATTCCATTTTGTAAAAAGACTCAAACAACTTTGATTGAAAATAATCAAATACCAGCCATCAGAAAATAAATTGCAGTATTAAATTATAGAAAACACAAAGATTGCCTTAAAACTAAAACTTTTGTGTTCTTAGTATTTTAAAATATTTTAAAAAGTCCATTGTTTTAAAAATGAATTTACCATTTCTGTTTTTTAAGATTGGTTAATTCTTGTAACTGAAATGTTTATATTTTTACTAAACCAGATAATTAGTATACTATTATCGATTTAAATAAAATCAAATTTTTTTTTTAATAAAGTTTATATATTATTATTTTTATTATACAAGATTCATGGTTAAGTTAATTACAATGTCCTCTTAAAAGTGTGTTCAGATCCAAAAACATCCAATTTAGATATTACTTTTTATGAACGAAATCCGTAAGGCTTGGGTTTCATGATTATTAGTTTGTCCGGTGTGTCCTGAAATCGTTATCCCAAGCTGTAAATTTATTAGAAATGCATACGAAATGAATACGGCTAATAGGAGTGGAACTAAATGGAATTACCAAGGCCTATGTCCCAGTCTTCATGATAAAGTGGTCGATCTTATTTCAACAGCAACATCGACAGTTCGAGAAGCTGGTATGAAGAAAACGGCTCAAGAGGAGAAAGAAAAGCTTGAAAGGAACGGTTTATGTAGAGGAAGAACAGTTTCAGGAGAAGAACAGTGGATTTTCATCACTTTATGCAGTTGTATCATTAATTGGATGGTTTACTGAAAAAATTGCTCATGTATGTGTAAAGTCTAAATATTGTGACTATAATACACAAAGACTAAAAAAGATACATTTATGTTTTGTTACACATAAACATTCCCGACTGCACCTAGCTTTCGCTTTATCAGCCGGTTGTGCTCCAAAACTTTTTATTAATTGCTTAACTTTTCTATTAGTTGCAGATCAGTACATTTTTTGCTACTTTTGCTGGACTAAAAAAGATACAGTTGTGTACAGACGTGCTGAAAAAAGAATCCATTGATCATGTTCAGAAAAGGATGAGAACGCGACTTCAAAATCTAAAGAAAAACACCAGAGTATTGGTGGAAAAAGGTAAATTGACTAATACATTAATCGATCAGTTAATTTATAATATATATAGTCTTCATTTCACTCCAGTTTATTTGAAAGTTTGTATCTGATAGCATTTAGAATTGAAATTTCAAGAATAGATAATTATATTTTAAATTTAAATTTCTGAACAGATATGTCTATATTTCATAATAGAAATTCATATCTTCATTTTAATCATAAGAAAAAATATTTTAAGTTAGCACAAAAATGAAAGCTATTATATATAAAGATAATCAATTTACTTTGTCAATATATAGTAATACGTTCTGTAAAAGATATAGCATGACACATTTTTAATTTTTGAAATCACAATAGTTTAATCCTTTTAGTTTATTCTTTTGTTTGTTCCCAGGGAGTTGTTCCTATCCAAAAGCGTTTTGAAGTATTTTTGATACATCTGCAGCGACTTAAGTCATATTTTGAAACAATCAGAAATTAATATAGTAAGACACTGAAATTTATTTTTCCTCCAAAAATCTAATGGTTCCTTTATTTCTGTCATTTGCTGGAATCATTATATTTCGCAATAATTTATAATAATATATTGCAAATAATTGAATTCATAATAATCAACGTTTTTTAATATTTTCCATACTATTGCCTCGACTTCGGCGATGTTTGTAAACTAGATTAATATGCAAACCACGAGAATGAACGAGTATTAGGTGCAGTAATCTAAGGCTCGCCGACTGAATTGAGATGTGAAAGTAGCAAGAGAAGGACTGTGCCGATGGTCAAATGGTACACTGGCGACCAACAACTCTAATGTAAGTTTCGATAAATATTAACGGATAATAAATGCAAGAGCATTGACTGATTTTCTATAATCAGTTATAGTATCAATTGTAAAGGTTTATTTTATGTATTTTTTTTTCAAATATACTTAAAGATAGTAATTTTGTCACTTTAAAATTCTTTTTATATTTTGTTTTTATTGTATAAAATCTGTTTATAGAGGCCTACGATGACTGGATCGCTAGAGCGAAGGACTAGTAACTCGATTTGATCCGAGTTCAAATCCCGGTCTCGGCCGATTGATACAGGCACCGCTGTAATTATTTACATGCGCTTTGTTTACAAACACATCGTAGACCTCCGTCGCTGATTAGCACCGATAATTGGAAGCATAAATAGAGCGACGTTAAATAACATAAAAAAAAATCTGTTTATAAATGTCTTTCTACCAACATATAAAGGTAATAAGCTGATATAAAAACCGCTATTTTTTATATATGACAAGATCAGCTAAAATTTTGTCCGAAATGGAGGAACATGGAATCGGTAAAGGAGGCGGCATACTAAATCTTGTGGTTGCACGTAGCAAATTAATTACCACTTATACATTCAAGGTTAGTAGTTTAGCTCTATCTGAATTCCTGAAATTTACATTAAACTGAATATTCATGATAAGTTCACAATTTCAGTAGCATAATTACTAAAGACAAAAATATTTTTACCGGAATTAGAAACTGTATACATTTATGTTAATATTTATTAATATAAATAATAAAATAATAACGAAAATAAAAATAATAACAGCACAAATAATAATAGTGATAATAATAATTTTTTGGGAAAGCGGAAGATATAATCTAATAACTCAATAGATTGGCAGACAAAAGCACTCATAACTACAACTACCGCTAGAGTCTTAAGTACAGCGTATGCAAGATTTAAACCTATGTTATCACTCTTCATTCGACGGCATAGATATAGCTGAGGGGTTATCCATAAGAACATTATTTCTGGGCTGCGCCATACGCTTAATTCATACGGGGGTTTGCACCTTTTTTAAATATTCTTTTATGGCATGCAGCATCAGCTGGATTATATTATCAGACTGAAATCCTATGTCAGCCCTAAGCTGCTCCCTTTCAAAGCGAAAGGCTTGATTCTGAAAGAAGGCGTGTAACGCATCATCTCTGGGAGAGCAAAAGTGGGCACTGGCTGAATCCTATACTTACCCCATATAGTGGAGTTACGATCGGAACCGATCATGCCCATATAAAAACTGGATGAGATGGTAATTAACCCCTCCAAGTGAGACTTACGAACCACAGCTTTATCTGATAAACCAGATGAGCCGTTTTTCGGCCATACAGCTCCAGTGTTTCTACTATGTAGATGTAGTGGCAGCCCTGCCCCGTAGTCGTTTCTATTTTGCCGAGAATCTACTCCTGCTGGATAATCATATTGGGTGTCAATGGGGATAACATTTTCAATTATCAGCACCACCGACTTAAAGACCGTATGAAAGGAGAACGCAATGCTAAGTAGTCACTCTTCATTGCACTGTCGCCATTCTTTATACTTTTTACATTCTTCTCTCTCTTTTCTGTTTAAATTCTATTCTACATTCTTCTCTTTGCTCTTCTGGGCGTTTAGTGCATTGAAATATACCGTCGATTAGTGCAGCATAGTACATTCAACTAATCTAATGAGCTAACCCATTGTCCTTCATCCATTTCGTCAAAGGTCGGATTACTTGATTTAATCTCATCTATGCCGCATCATAATCTCTAGCAATGATGACAGCTATTACATCGTTTGCGTATCCAACAAGTAAGGTGTTTTCAAATATCTGCATTCGAAGAAGTCTGTAATATGACATGTTCCACATATTGGCTCCCAGCACAGATCCACGAGCCACCTGAATACTAATCTTCATCTTTCGGTGCATCTTACAACCCAAAGAATTTCATCTACCATCGCCCTGCTCAGCTAGATCGCCGGCAGCCGTTAAGGCTTCCTGAAGGTCTGGCATCAGTAATCCTTAAATGACTCCTAACAGTATCGAGTATCCACAGAAGTTAATTCGACGAGGGTAACTCCGGCTGAAATTTGCCTTTACCAATAACCAGAAGTTCAATAGCTTCTAACGAGGATAAAATATACCAGTCTTGTACATCGACAAAAGCAGTTCTGGTTGCTCTTCCACTACTGTTTCTAGAACTTCCTCAGAAATTCCGTTGAGTTCTGGGTCCCTTTTGTTTCGTATGTTTTCACCCAGAGAAGCTCTTCCCCGTTTCACAATGGTACATCCATCTTTCTTTCTCGTAATATTTGGTCAGATCTATCAGGTGGGCAGGAAACAAGAATTCCCATGTTTCCATGTGCTCGAAATGTCCCAGCAATTATTTTGTACTTTAATCCTCATGGATGTCTATCCAGATCTTCATATACGTTTTTCAAGCATCAGCGTTTGTTGGCCTCGATCATTCGACGAGCAGCTTTTTGGAAAACTTATATTCAGCCCTCCTCAGAGCGATGTCATCCCCATAATTCTTGTCTCTCTGTAATAGCCTTCTAAGACACAGGCACCTGTCTTTTAAATCAGGTATTTCTTTCATCCACCAATAGGTAAGTCGATTTTTAGCATAAACTGATGTAAGCGGCATCGATGCTTCGCAAACCCAGTAAATTATCTGCATTGCAGTAATAATAATTATTCGAGCTTGTTCTGTTACCAAAAGGTGATTCAGAAATCCAATAAGGTTTCGCTGTCCACGTTTAATGATCTGCAAGAATTTCATTGTACTTACTGTCACGATATTCCATCTGGGAGGTCTTCGCTATACATCGAATGAAATATGACCTTACATTACACACGGAAAGTGATTTACTACTGTTTACGTGCCGTGTAGTCCTCAATCGGCTGCCAGTTTTAGATTTGCGAGACTAAAACCATCTACGGCGAGGATTACATATACTATTGTTTCAACATAAGCAGGGCTCTTAAAGATCCAAGTGTAGCAAACATTTAAGACTAGTAACACTAGCTAGTCTGCACAATAAGTCTATGATTCTTTATCCTCTGGAGTACGGTCATACGAATTCATCATCCAAGGCCCCTTGAATTAAAGTCTCTGGCAATGACTAGCTCACTTATCATTTTTGTGATAGTGACTTTCAGATCATACATACGACCTGGTAACCACTTATGACTTGGTTTGAAGTGACATAACAACTTACATATGTGATGAAGTTGCACGTCACCAACATATAACCATTTCTAGATCCATGACAATTATAGTCCGGGAACCAGCGACACATTTTAGTGATCAATTTATCCTCAGCCGAAAATTAGTTGAAACGATTTCTTTGAATGTACTGAAGAGTAGAACGATCATCAGCTACGACAGCTAAACTGGATGCAGTAAAGCTAGCACCCAAAATTTGTGAAAATGTTTAAAAAATTACAAAAACCAAGTTTTATGGAATAATTTTGAGTTTAGAAAAAAATTGTTCAAACAAAAGTTGTCGATCCTATTCAAATGAATTTTTTATATTCTATCCATTTTTGCTGTAAAGCTAATAATTATAAAAAAATGCAATTAATAATGAGCGTTTTGAGCTACTATTAGGAGGCAAACTTAGTTTCCGACCTTAAGGTTTACATGTCGATATAAGTAGTACGAAAAGTCAGATATGTTGATCTAGTACTTATTTTTTACTTTTAACATTGACCAATAAAATTTCTGTTAACAGGCACCATCGTTTGGGTATACATTCTACTTTTGATCAGTGAAAAATGAATCGTGATAAATCATTTTTTCCACATGTTCTTTTGCACTATTTTGATTTGAAACAAAGTGTAGCAGAAACTTATCGATTGCTTCAAGAATGTTATGACGAGCAAGCTCCATCGCTTACAACATGTAAAGAGTGGTTTCAGCAGTTTAGAAGTGGAGATACTGACGTTCATGACGAAGAACGTTCTGTACAACCGAAAAAGTTTGAAGATAGTTAATTGCAAGCATTATTCGACGAAAACTGAGCTCAAACTTAGAAAGACCTCACTAATAAGTTAGGAGTCAGTGATAGAGCAGTTGGCAAACGTTTTGTTTGCGATGAGAAAGGTTCATAAAGAAAGGACATGAATGCCACAGGATTACACCAAAAGTACCATTATGAATCGACAAAACATCGCACTGCTTTGCTTGTCAGGCAAAAAAAGAAGAGTTTTCCTTGACGTATTCTGACTTGTCATGAAAAGTGGATCTACTATGACAATCCTAAGTGCAAAAGTCATGGGTGTACCCAGGCAACCGTTCACATCGACATCAAAACGGAACATCGACGATCAAAAGGTATTGCTATGAATTTGGTGGGACTAATAGCGTGTGCTGTACTACGAGCAGCTAAAACTGAATGAAACCGTCACTGCCAAGATACACAAATGCCAACTGAATGATTTGCAACAGAAATTGATCGAAAATAAATCAATAATCATGAGTAAGAGGTGCAAAGTCATTCTTTTGCATGACAACGCTCGGCCACATATTGCGAAAGCCCCTGTTGGAGCTCGAATAGAAGTGTTGCCGCACCTAGCGTACTTTCCAGACATAGCGACTTCTGAGTGCCACCTATTCAGATCGATGTAGCAGGATCTCGTTGATATGCACTTCCGATATGTTTAAGAAGTACGAGAAGCTGTGGATGATTGGATCGCCTCGCAACGCCATTGTTCTTTTGCCACGGTCTAGATATATTGCCAGAAAGATGGGAAAAAGTAGTAGAAAATGACGGAAAATATTTTGATTAAGCTAAAGTTTATCCATTATCCATCATAAATGTCTTTTCTCCAATAAAAAGGATTGGAAACTATGTATGTCTTCTAATATAATCAGCCCAAGTCACAGTCGATACGCCAGGGATCTACCAAAAAATGTCTTTTAGGAAGATGTCTAAATTTTGTTTAAAACAATATTCAACAAACTATTTATTGTTTTACATATTATCATTTATATGTTATATAAGTTTTTAATGCTTTTCAACATAAAATTTGGAGAAGTTTGTCTATAAATTTCATTTTTCTAATTTGATTATCACAAACATATTTAAATTAGAAAATATTTTAATTAAGGTAACGTGTATCCGTTTTCTATCATAAATGTCCTTTTTCCATTAAAAAAGGTTGGAAACTAAGTTTGCCTCCTAATATTAGAATTAACTCTTCCTTCACGCGGTTTTTCTTTATTTATATAGTATGGGTCATCAATTCCAAGTGTAGCTTATAACCGTATAAACGCGCGTTTGTGAGAGTTAGAAGTGTGAAGGCAAGTGCGCCACAAATGTGTTTACTTATGACAAAGACACTGTTCCTGTCGAAAATTCGTAAAAAATTAAAACATGAAGGTGATATCTGTGAGGAATTTACATCGCATAGTGAAGAAAACGCACGCTTCTCGAGCGCAGTGGTTTGGACTTATTAGCAACGATCTTCTCTAAGCATTTTCACCAATTTCATATTTGTGATTATTCGATTACAGAAAAGAGGAAAGTATAAATTGGTGTTGATAATGTAAATGCGTAAAGTGTGAATAAAAAATGAAATCATTAAAAGATTAAAGATTAAGGAGAGAACGAAAAAGAACTTCTTTGTCTAGAGAGATAGAGAAAGGGGAGGATGAATCGTTTTATATAGTGTGAATATGAGAGAGTAGATGAACTAAGGTTATAAGCGAAATTTAGTTATTTGTATTTTTTATTATTTTTTTTATTAATTTATTTAACAAAGTATATTAAATATTAGTATATAATAATTTTAGAAATAATATTATATAATCAGGTATACTAACATTCTATAGAGACAGTCGAAGTTGTCTGTGTATAGATCGGGAATAACTTAAGTCAGTATTCTACTTTACAACTTTGAAAAAAAATTTTTTTTACATTCTTCGAAAGTAAATATATTCAAGAATCTGAGCTCAAAATTTTAGAAAGATTCAGGTACTCTAACTATACTTTTTCACCTTTCGAACGTACTTACCTGAGCGCGCTATTCCGACCCACCCAGCGCGCGCGCCGGATAAGCCATCTACCTGGCCTTGTTCGCTGCAGCAGCTGTTCTCTTATTGTAAATCATTACACCTATATATATATTCTCATCAAAATATATACCTTTGCTTCTCAATATTACCTTCCCTTTATAATTTTGCTTTTGTATTTTGAAGAAAGTTGTGAAGAAATCAAAAGTCGTGATTAAAAAAGTGAAGACTGCTAACCTAAGTATCAAATTAATGAAAGAGTTATCTAAAATATACAGTCTTGCAATTGAGAGGAATTCAAATTCAGTGGAAGGCATGCGAAACGAGATCTGGGCCGGCTATTACCACAAAATCTCAACAGATTCCAAACCACAGCATACGTACTGTTCAGACAGCTGGTGCAAGTATAAGAAAGCCGAAGCAAACGACGCTTTAAAAAAGTATAAACATCGTCCTGCTCTTGCTAGTGACGTATAAGAGGTGCTGAAACCGATCTACGAAGATCTAACAAAAACGGAATTGCTGGAGAGATGTTTGTGCAGAAACACTCAAAATAACAATGAGTGTTTCAACTCAACAGTTTGGGCTATGGCATCGAAGCATGTCTATAATGGAAAAAAAAATCGTTAAAATTGCATGCCTCACTGCTGCCTGCATTTTTAATGAAGGATTGAGCCCACTTTTCAAAATAATGGAAATTATGGGCCTAAAAATCGGTCAAACCGCCATGCAGTTCGCCAATATACGCGACCAACAGCGCATCGTTCGAGAGAACCGCCGCTCAACTGAGGCTTCTAACGAGAGTAGAACTCAAAAAAGCAGGCTAAATTAGATGAAAATACTGGCCTAGAACAAGTTGAAGGCATATTGTATGGCCCAGGCATCGCTGATTGAGCGTAAGATAATTTTTTCTACGATTTTTCTAGCGTTTTCAAGTACCGTGGTCGTGAAAACTAAAAAACTGTTGAACCGATCCTTATGAAATTTTGAACACATATTCTATATGTTTGTATCAACCGTCCAACTACAATCAACTTAAAATTTTAATTTTAACTATATTTTTATTGCACAAAAGACGGAAAAAAGCAATTTTTTCTTTCGTATTTTAGCCACCATTTTGTTGATTTTGTACGTACATAAAATATTCTACTTAGATCGGTTTCTGGAGTCATACTGAACGTACAACGATTTGATTTTTTGTTTCAGACCTCAGTCATAAAGGCAAGATTTTATGACCACGACAACGTTACCTATTTTTTGAGGTGTTGGATTTGATCATACTTTACATGTATAAAAAATGTATAAAATAAATAAAAAAAAATTTTTTCTGTACTTCAAGAGTGTATTTATTAAGCATTTCCAATCCTACATCCGTATCTTCAATTGCATTCTCAGAAAAAATTCACAAAAATACCATTTTCTTCGAGGGTCTGAAGTAGAATATTGTCTTAAACGATAATTTAATTTCGTTTAAATCTTTAAGGTGCAATTAATGATGCAACAAAAATTTATATCAAAACTACGATTCAATAAACTTTCAAGAAGTTATAGTAAATATTATAACAATTCTCTTAAATACTACTGTCGGTGCGAATAGGGTGGTGCATCAATGCGTTCCCGTTGATGTCTGAATTCTAACTGAATCTTAGTTTTGTTGAGGAAAGTTGTAGGATCCAAAAAAGTGGTGGGGTAATAATCGTGTATAGCCAAGATGCTAATAGTGTGGCAGGCAGATGGGATGCAGAAGGCATAGATTGTACAAGGGACGTGTCGCACGGTCGATCGTACAGATTAGTACAGGTAGCGTCATATAACGTTTCGAAGAGAAACTTCCAATTCGGAAACTTTTTTTTTTATGTTATTTAACGTCGCTCTATTTATGATTCCAAATATCGGTGCTAATCAGCGACGGAGGTCTATGATGTGTTTGTAAAGAAAGCATATGTAAATTATTACAGCGATGCTTGTGTCCATCGGCCGAGACCGGGATTTGAACTCGGATCACCACGATACTAGTCCTTCGCTCTAGCGATCGAGCCATCGTAGGCCTCAATTCGGAAACTTAATTATACACGTTGTAAAACTCCACTTGTACAAATTAAGTTTACAATCTTATTGTATAGCTCTAAAAATAAAATTTGGTGAAAATAATAAAGCCAAGCGAGCTTAATGTAGGAGTAAACGGAAAATTATATAAAATGCATTTATAAAATTATATATAAGAAATTATTATATTATAAATTTAGTAACTCGGTACAATTCTCTTAAATAATTCATTTTACCAAATAATGTTACGATGTAAGATGCCGCCGCCGTTGAATGATTTGCGTTGAAGATTAATTACACTATTATCGGTAAATATACATATAAGCTTCTGTAAAGGCATAAATGCTTGAAATAGTAAATACAAATAGTTAGAAAATTACAAATATGAGTACATACACATACTTAGTGTTTTATATATCGTAGCACAAAATATTAATATTGCAAGTAGATTGACTGCGTGAAAACTGAAATACAATACAATAAATTTCAATTTAATGGTAGTGGATACACATTTTTAATAGATCTTTTATATATTTATATGTGTCATTGTTGGTTTTTATTGTTACTAGACGTATAACATTGACATTTCCGGGCTAAACATCCATTATACGACCCATGATCCAATACATAGGCGGAGAATTTTTTTCCTTGATAGTAACTAGTGTTCCGATTTTAATATTATTTTTCTTATCCTTGTTCCATTTTTGCGAGGTAACAGTTCATACATATACTCTTTTAGCCATCTACTCCAAAAGTATTGCTTTACCTTTTGGATGTGCTGCCATACTGACAGTCTATTTGTTATTGTATTCCTAAAATCTTCTTCAGGAGTATTCATCAAGGAATCTCCAATTAAGAAATGGCCTGGAGTGAGTATGGAAAGGTTATTGGGATCTGTTGATAGTTGGGTTAGAGGGCGAGAATTTAGTATGGCTTTAATCTCGATTATAAAACTATTAAATTGTTCATATGTGAGAAGAGAATCACCGATAGTCCGATATAAATGTGATTTAAATTGTTTAACGCTTGCCTTCCCTAAAACCCTTAAAATGTGTTCTAGGTGGGATGAAGTGCCATTCGACTCCTTTATTTCAGTGTGCAATATTTTTTCATTTCGTTCTGTTGATAATAAAAGTGCTTTAGTTTTAATATTTCGTTTTTTACTCCAACAAAATTGGTTCCTCAGCGTAGAGATTTTTTTTATTTACCACGTCGACTAAAAAATCTTTTAATCGCAGCTAAACACGATTCACTGGATATATCGGTAACCAGCTTCAAGTGAATAGCTTAAGGTGAAAATCAAACAAAAACTACAACATAAAATTTTCTTTTTAATTTATTCCTAGATTTCTATTCTTTAATAAAAAAGGAGCCATAGTAATCAATCCCGGTATTCTCAAATGGACGAGTTTTCTTTAGACAATTTGCCGGAAAATTTCCCATTAAATAATTTAGTGGTTTCGGATTTACTTTATGACATTTAATACAACTATGTGTAATATATTTTGGTCTATCCTTGCCATTGATAGGCCAATACTTTAATCTTACGATATTTAATGTATGTTGAATACCAATGTGCCCGTTTTTATATGTATATCACGAATTATCAAATCTATAATATGATTTTTTCGTGGAAGCAATATAGGATATTTTTGTTCATATTTAAAACTCGAATTTTGCAACCTACCATTTACACGAATAATTCCACTACAATCGAGAATTGGATTTAAATGTAATAAACTGCTTTTCTTATCAACCGGTAAGCCTTCTGTTAATGAATTAATTTCCCTGTAAAATTCTTGAGCTTGAACTAGTTGAATGATTTGTATATGAGCTTCAAATATTTCTTTTACGGAAAGTTCACCTGTGATTTTTTTCTTTAATTTTCTATTTATTATTAAACGGCGACAA
The DNA here is from genome assembly GCA_018907035.1 of Sycobia sp. Sy_11. Taxonomy (NCBI): domain Eukaryota; kingdom Metazoa; phylum Arthropoda; class Insecta; order Hymenoptera; family Epichrysomallidae; genus Sycobia; species Sycobia sp. Sy_11. The sequence continues at coordinate 1,247,367 of JACCIC010000100.1, forward strand.
AGCGCTAGAAAAACGGTTCAATGAATTAATTGAGGAAAACCGTTCGAAAATATCTAACGAATGTATACATTGTTTATTCAATTTCTCTTCTATATCATTTTTTGTAAGCAAAGAGATACTTATTCGCGAAACTGATAGCGGCAGTTCTGTTACTTTAGAAAAATTTCAATAACTTACATCGCAAGAAAGCCACTGAGTCCGGTTAACCAAGCGTCATTTTGTATAAATTCCGTAGGGTTTTGTCCTCGCGAAATGTAATCTGCCGTATTATCGTGTGTAGATATATGAAACTAATTATAGTTGTTAGTTAGCGATTGAATCTTGTCAACTCGATTGACTTCAAAGGTTTTCAATAAGTGAGGTAAAGCCTGAATCCAGTTCAATGTAATTGTGGGGTCAAAATAAAAATGGATTTTTTCAAATTCTAAACATTAGGATTCATTTACTGTTTTGAATAAATTTGCCAGTAATTTGGCCGCGCATAATTCAAGTCGTGGTAAGGATATTATTTTTATAGAAGCTACGCGAGGTTTAGCACAAACTATACGAACTAAGTGATTGCTATGATTGTCGCTAACCTTATATAAAAACAAGTACCATAGTCCCTTATACTCGCATTACAGAAGCCATGTAATTGTATTCTTACAGCGTCTTGTATTATTACTTTGCGATCGACAGAAAATTCATTTAATATATTTAATTCGATTTTAAAATTACTCCATTCTGTAAATAATACTAAAGGAATCTTTTAGTCCTATTATACCTTCAACTTCCACAGTTCCTGCTTATTAACTTTTCCTTAATAATTATGGACCCTAATATACCTGAAGGATCGAAGAGTAAGACAATATCTGATAAGATTTTTTTTTTATAAGGACCTTATGTTCTTCAAAAGCTTTACTCTTATAACTTATCCTATAACTTCTTTTATTCCTTTCAGGATTCCATTATATTCCTAATACCTTTTTTTATAATTTTTTTATCTAAGCATAGGACTTTGATTCTGCAATATTATCAAAATTTACTAAAAGTCTGGTACGTTTGAAAGCCATGGTCTTAAATTAAACCCTCCTAATTTTAATAATTCAATTAATTAGTTCACTATCATTTGAGCTATTTAAAAAGTATCTGCTCCTGTGAGCAAATTGTTAACATAAAAATCGCGATATAATATTTTTGCAACTAAGGGATATTTGTTTCCATGATCGAGTGCTAACTGTTTTAAACAGTGAACTGCAAGAAAATATGCCAGTGCTTTACCGTATCTAACTGAATTTAAAGTAAATGTCCTGATTTTTTTCGTTACTATTTTCGCACTATAATAGTTTGTGAAACATTGTATTGTTTGCATCGATCTAAATTTGACGAAACATTTTCTATATATCAACTATTAAATCAAAATTATAAATTCAAAAACTCATAACGATTGAAATTAAATCGTCCTGTATTTTAGGACCTTGCATTAGGGTTTTGTTAACAGAAACGCCTGTTAATGTTTTCGCCGAACCATCAAAAACTAAACGAAACTTTGCACTTGTCCTTCAATCCTTTATTACAGCGTGATGAGGTAAATAATAACCTATTCGTTTATCATCAATCTCTGTAATTTGTCATCTGATTTATATCATAATATTCTTTTAGAAATGCATGATATTGCAATTTGAATTCTGCATTTAAATTTAATTTTTTCTCTAAACAATAAAAACGTTTTCAGGCAATCTTGTACGAATCTCCAATATTAGATTTTTTATAATTGAACTGCAATTTCACTGTATACAGACCATTAGTATCTTGAGAGAAATAACAAATAATATTAGGTGCGCTATAATGTTTTATGGAATTAAATTAAACAATTGAGATATATCTCTAAGAATATAATATATATTCATCCTTGGATGATTCCACAGATTACGCGATGTACAACATCGACAAATTAATCTCTTCGACGATTAAGTCATTCGAGATTTTTTTTCCCTATAAGTTATATTTTGCACATATCGAAGAAAGAAAATCTCGAATGACTTAATTGTCGAAGAAATCAATTTGTCGATGTTGTACATCGCGTAATCTGTGGAATCATCCAAGGATGAATATATATTATATTCTTAGAAATATATCTCAATTATCTCGAGAGAAAGTAGAATAAAAGTGTTTTTCACATTCTTGTTCCTCTTCTGAAAAGTATCTTTTGTTTTTGACTGCCTCGATTGCCCAAAATTTAGATAATTGATTTTCTACTGTTGTTGATGGACAGCACGAATTATTGTTAATGTTTCTACCTTTATAGGTAATATCTACCTTACCCGTAACGATCCACCCGAGTCGTGTTTTTTGTAATATCACATTTTTATTACATAATTTAATTTGTCCTATGCTCAATAATTGATAGAATAGTGTACTTCCAATTAATACATCAATCTCACTAGAAGTTATTGAACTCCGGGTCCGCATGTTTTTCGGTATAGATATTTGATTTTTATTTATAGATTTTGAATGCACAAGACCTGTTATACGCGGTAGTGCTACTAAATTGGATTAAAAGGAAGACGTTGTTGATTTTATAGTGGAACTGACGGTGTAACTAGAATTTGTTATAGATTGACCTAATCCGGGGAATGGTCTGATAAGTTTAGTTTTTCATAATTTAAAATTTTCAGCTAATCTTTCTGTAATAAAATTAGTTTATGAGCCTCCATCTAAGAGAACTCAGCAAGAATTTTCGATTTGATCCTTCTTTAAAATTGTTCCAGGAGCTGTACCTAAGAGTACTTGTGAATAGCATGAAACTACGCAATGAATACTGCTGTGCCGTTCTGTTTTGATTTTTGTGAATTATAATGGGAACTATTTATATCTTGATTTGACTCAAAAAAATATATAAGTGTATTATGCTTCCGATTGCACTTTCTGCAGTCACCTAAATAGCATTTATTATTATTATGATTACCCTTTAAGCAATTAATGCAAAGTCCAATTATACTACTTAATTGTAAAAATTTAGAGCATGTATAAATAGTATGATTTTCTTTACAAATAGGACATTGATTGGATTGTGCACTAACATAGAAGTGTGTATTAACCGAATCCTTTTTATTCAAACTGTTTGACATGTTTTTGTCTGTATAATTTTTTAATTTGTTTTTTCATACATTTCTATATCAGCTTCATCGGTACGTGTTTGTTTTATAAGAAAGCCTGTTAATTGCTCCATGGTCGGCATTTCTTCATTTTCTAACCTTTGTTCCCAACGTCGACGAGTGCTCTTGTCTAATTTTCTAATTATTAAATAAACGAGAAAGGTATCCCAATGCTGGACAAGTTACCCGAGCGCTTAATACATTAATATGAGTCTGTGCTCCTTCTAATAAAGAGCGCAATGAAATGGAAGTTTCCTTGATTATTTCGGGAAGTTCTAGTAAAAATGTTAAATGAGACTGAATGTTTCAACGTGGTTTGTTACATCTTTCTTTTAACAAATTCCCAGCCATTAAATAATTTTCGGCCGTCGCGCTTAAGTTTCGTGTTACTGATGTTATAGTCTGGCAGCCAGCGACATTTTTATGTCATATATTTATTCTCAGCCGAAAATTAGTTGAATAATTTGTTTCAATGTCCTCTAAAGCATAGTGATCGTCCGCTGTGTTAATTAATCTGGATATGGAAACGCCAGGCACCCAAACTTTGTAAAAATGTTAAAAAATTGATAAAAACCTGGTTTTATGAAATAATTTTTAGTTTAGAAAAAAATTGTTCAAACAAAAGTTGTAGATCCTGAAAAAATTGCGCAAATGCTCTTAAATATACACTGTGATTCTCAAAAAGATTACTCAATATTAACAAATAAGGAATCTATGAAAACAAACGAAATATGTAAAAAATAAGAGATGGAGCAGTGCACACTACACTCGAACTTAATCGCATGTAGCCGTTTCAATAAATAAAAACAAATGGGTTAACGTGTACGAAATCTTTAATAACGAGAAATATGTACAAAAAAGAATTGCAATCATGACAATGATCGAAAGACGCCTTCTAGTAAATTTCATTCTTCGTAATAAACAGGTTTGCATAACAGTATTTCATACACTATACTACAAGCAAATATTATACAAGTTTCAACGCGTTCGATCAGGATCAACCGAGTAATACATTAAGAGATCAATAAGAAATTATTAGAGCAGTTCGAGAGATGTCAATTCTAATCTCTTAATGACACTTCATATAGCGGAGTTTTACGGTACTCGAGTAATTAACTGACTATATTCACGATTACATCACGCAAACTATTGATTTTAATACAAAAATTTTCATAAATAGATACAAAGAAATCAAAGAAAATATTGTACCGAACAGATCCCATTGAAATAAATTTTTTATGTTCTATCCATTTTTGCTCTAAAGCTAATAATTATGAAGAAAAACGCAATTAATTATGAATATATAGAGCTACTATCAACCTAAGTCACAATCGATACGACAGGGACCTATCTCGCCGCTCAGATTATGCATGGAACAAGTACTTTTAATTTTAAACGTTGCTCATAAAATTATAGTTTATAAGTAAAAATATATCGAATATAAAAAATTTATTTTAGGCAGATCTCCAAATTTTGTTTAAAATAATTTTTAATAAACTCTATTGTTTCATTATATACGAGTATGTATATATAGTGCGGGACGTCACATATCTATATACTTATAGTATATTTCATTAAATATTACAGAATTTTTTACCAGAAAAAATATATAAATTATTACAATAATATACACGACTCTTTAATTTATAATAATTAGATATTCGTATACTATTATAATGCATGCGATAAAATCATTTAAAAGTGCTTGCAAAATTACGGAAATTATGTACGCTCGTATCACATTCTGTCAAAGAATCATATAACGGATATAAATATACAAAAAGTATTCAAATGACAATAACATTCTGGAAAATCTATTAGGTGATTCGATGACAGTGTACCTCGCGAGATATCCATCGTCTTCCAGGTCCCTCGAAAGCGCGTGTTACATCTGCAATTTTACACATCAGTTGCCATTTATCTTCACAAAACTCTTTTTCCATCTTGTCCTACAATACATGTAAATTCATTTATAATAATTATCAGAATTACAACAATCTGGAGTGTAAGTCCACTGAAGCAATTAAAAGTACGTTGCCTATAACAAAAACATCAGTAAACTGCACTCGAAAACGCGTGTTTGAACAATAGAGTGTTTGTTAAATATTTTTGAATATTCAAAACAAAATTTTGAAATCTACCTAAAATAAATTTTTTACATTCGATATTTTTTTGCTTTAAAACTAGAATTTTACGAGCAAAATTAGAAATTAAAAGTACTTGTACCATGTATCATCTGAGCGGCGAGGTAGATTCCTGACGTATCGAACCTGACATGGGCTAATTATAGTAGCTGAAAATGCGTTTTTCTCGATAATTATTAGGTTTACAGCAAAAATGGATAGAACATAAAAATTCGTTTGAATAGGATCTACAACTTTTGTTTGAACAATTTTTTTTTGAACTCAAAATTATTCCATAAAACTTGGTTTTTGTCATTTTTTAAACATTTTCAGAAATTTTGGATGCCTGGCTTTGCTTCATTCAGTTTAGCTGATGTAGCGGATAATCGTTCTACTCTTTAGTACACTCAAAGAAATCATTTAAACTAATTTTCGGCTGAGGATAAATTCGTCACTAAAATATGTCGCTGGCTCCCGGACTATTAATGGACCCTTAAGAGCATTTTGCATAAGGTAAAATTTATGTATAGGTATAACATCGTTATCATGTACTAAATTTTTAAAAGAATCATGAAAGGAATACCAGTCGATAGGGCTTCTACCAAAGGAACGAATTTGAATCTTTGGCAATACGTTCTGTGATTGCTTAATAGTTATACTTGAAGGAATAGATGCAATTAAATTATATTCCTTTTTGATTGTGGTTATTGTTTTATTTAAGTTGCGTAAACCTTTATTAATAATTTTTGAACATGAAAAATATTGTTCCTCAAATTCACTTGTTTGTTCTTCATGATTATCTAATGTTATTTTCTCTTTATCCGCAATTAACTCCAAATTTAATTGAATTTCCAAAAATGAATGATATACTTTTTCTAATTTACATTTCGAGTTTCAAAGTCTTCTAATTCAGTTACTTCAGTTTCATCAAAGTAATTTAATATTCGTTTGACAGCTCTTTTAAGATTATTTCGCGTTTTAATCAATATTTTAACTGTATTCTCTACATCAGCCATTTTAATAATTCATAATCAAGATTGAAATACATTAAGGAGTTAAATGAATGGAAAAAGATTATGGTTTATGAAGATTGCTTGAACTTACTGGACGAAAAATGGTAAATGGTATACGGCTGCCTTCTTGTTGACAAAGTATCGTTTCTTTGATCCAAGTTTATGCCCTTCCTATAGAGGATTGATGTATTGATATTGTTGTTATTATTAATAAACAGGGGACTGCCTTCCAATTAAAATGCTCACTCGTGATTTAAAGATGTTTCTCGAACAGCTTGATGCTTGTTAGAAGAAAGATCTTGAAGCTTTCTATAGTTGATGAAATGCTCAATTATTCGGCATTAAATTCACTGCACTAAAATGTTTATGCAGAAATTTCACTAGATAGCGATGTATTCGGCTCGAAGGACCAAAATGAATCCGCGTAAAATAAAACTAAGAATGAAGTCTTGAATTCGTTGTACTGTGGTTTAAATGATAATTTAATTTCGTTTAAATCTTTAAGGTGCAATTAATGATGCAACAAAAATTTATATCAAAACTATCATTCAATAAACCTTCAAGAAGTTATAGTAAATATTATAACAATTCTCGTAAATTCTACTGTCAGTGCGAATAAGGTGTTGTATCAATGCATTCCCATTGATGTCTGAATTCTAACTGAATCTTAGTTTTGTTGAGGAAAGTTGTAGGATCCGAAAAAGTGGTGGGGTAATAATCGTGTATAGCCAAGATGCTAATAGTGTGCCAGGCAGATGGGATGCAGAAGGCATGGATTGTACAATGGATGTGTCGCACGGTCGATCGTAGGGATTAATACAGGTAGCGTCATATAACGTTTCGAAGAGAAACTTACAATTCGGAAACTTAATTATACACGTTATAAAACTTCACTTGAACAGATTAACTTTACAATCTTATTGTATAGCTCTAAAAGTAAAATTTTGAGAAAATAATAAAGCCTAGCAAGCTTAATGTACGAGTAAACGGAAAATTATATAAAATGCATTTATAAAATTATATATAATACATTATTATATTATAAATTTAACAATTCGTACGATTCTCTTAATAATTAATTTTACGAAATAATGTTACGATGTAACAAGCTTTATACCAACTGTCTTCATTACTCACAATTAAAGTATCAGCTGCATTTGGTATTATACAATTTTTGAGAACCAGACTTAAGAAATCATTAATGTAGATAATAAATAATCATGGTCCAAGAATAGTTCCTTGAGGAACACCATTTGTCAATGTGAGACTTATACTTTTAATGTTTGCAAATTTAACTATTTGTTTTCGTTCTGTGAGATATTCTTTTATTAATTTTAGTGCTATTTCTCTTATTTTATATCTTTCTAATTTATCTAATAGTTTTAGATGATTAACTGTATTGAAAGCTTTGGCCAAATCCAGAAAAATTGCAATAATGAGTGTCCCGTTATTTAAATTGTTGTATATAACACTTGAGATAAATGCAAGAACATCTTTTGTGTTTTTATATTTTACGAAACCAAATTCATTATTAGAAAATAATTTTACAATCATTAAAAAAACGATTTAACCTTACGTGTATAATTTTTTCTAATAATTTTGATATATTAGATATTAAATAAATTGGTCTATAACTATTTGGAAAATGTTTGTTACCAGATTTATAAACTGGAACCACCTCAGCAAATTTTAATAATGTAGAACAAATTCCGTTTTCAATACATACATTAAACCTGTTTTCTAGGGGTTTTTAATATAATTAATAACAATTTTGAGAGTTTTCGTGCTGATACAATCAACTCCATCAGCTTTATTTTCCATTTGAGCTAAGATTTATTCTATTTCATTAGTATTTGTCGGTCTTAAATAAAGTGTTTTTGTATTTGAATAAGATAATTTCAAACACGAAGTTTTTATTTTCTTAATTTTATTTGCTATTTACAAACCTATAATACTAAAAAATTTGTTGAAAACATTAGCTATTTCATTTAAATTGTATATTTTATTATCTATTTTCTATGATCATATCAGTACTGGTCATATTATTATTTTAAAGTTATTTTATTAAGTTTTCTTTTAATAAGATCCTATAATTTTTTTTTTTGATTTGTATGAATTTTAATTATTTTATTTAACATTTTTACATAATTTTTATATCTTAATCTGAGATTGACATCATTTGGATTTCTTTGACATTTCTTATATAAATAATCCTTAGTTATGCATGATCTTATAATTTTTTTTGTTATCCACTCATTTCTAGGTATACTTCTATTATTATTTTCGACTTTCGTAAGTTTTTCTGTAATATTTTTTATAATTGAAACAGATACATTCAAAGCATACACTAGACTAGTGAGATTGTGCATATTTGATCCCAATTCACTTTTTAACATTCAGATTTAAGTTTATTATAATCAATATATGTATTTCTTTTATATGTCTTATCTTGTATCTTCATTGTTAAACAAGCAAACAGTGGATAATGGTCATTGAATATTGGACGTACAAGTGGGTTGCTGGCGTTCGTTTAAAAAGGTTTTGAACCATTTGAACCACTCGCGGTATATCGATTAGCCAATATATTCTGCCCCATAAGTTTTCGAAAACAAATGATAGGCTTCAACTGTACTCTTCCTCATATTAAAGAATAGAAGTAGCGCTTTCCGCAAATCACGTTTATTTCGCTGGAAACTTGCCATGATTTTGCGCGATAAAATAAACGATCCCGAAAGAAATGATCAAATATAATGCTGCAAAGTTGTTGAAAGAACCTGCAAATATGACACATGGAGTTTAATATTTATACCCAGAATGCACTGGTGACGCCACCTTTTGACAACCGCTGAAAATGATGGAAAAATCTGTACAGGAAAGACAAAAGTTTAAGAATTAAAAAATGGTTTGTGGGTACATTGTTTCAGATAAACAATTACTCAAAATTCCAAATAAATAATGAATATACATAAAAGACTGAAATATTTTTGTAATGTACCAAAATCGATAATTTCTTCAAGAAATTGGGTTCTCAATTATAAAAATTATTTATTTCATTTTAATAAATAATTCTTTATTAAGACACGGTTTCAGTTTCCAATCGTTCTCTCTTCCTTCCATAATCTCGATAGTCGATAAATATACAAATGTACTTAGTAGTTTATTTTAATTTTTATTTTATTTTTATTTTTATTTTTAGATTGAATTGATTGGACTGTAAGACCAATAAAAAAATATTTATTAGTTAAAATTAAATTAATTAGTTAAATTATTAGCTAGGATTAATAAGTGTATAAATTTATTTTATATCGATATAAATATGTATAACCGACGAAACGAGAAAAGTCAATATAGTAATACACAAGCGTTAGCAAACAGTAAAGAAACACAAAAATATAATAAGTTAAGCATATATTTAATATAAAAAGTTAAATGTATATTCAGAATAAAATTAATTTCAAGAAATTTAAAGTTTACCCAATTCAAAAAATTGTGAAAGTACTTTAACAATATTCCTGGTAGAAATCTAACAATTTTTAATAGGCTGGAAAGTAGTTACGAAGTAGTAAACTTATTATTTATAAAATAAATAATATCATTTGGAATTTTTGAAATGTTATAAAATAAAATTAATTTTTTATATTAAAAATCATGCTGAGTTCATAACTATAATTCGTAACTTGAATTTACGGAGAGTGTTCATACGGCATATCTGATGATTTGCCATACCCGCAAGTGGTAAAATATTATCTTGGTTAGTATATAAGCCCGATTATAACTTCACATAAGTATAACATATATTGTATGTGAATGTGTAAGCTATTGTCAATGCGTTGTATATGTATTTAGAAGTATAAGGTATATAGAACCAACGTACTTATAAATTACTTCAAAATTTTCGAAATGAACTTGATAAACATTTATAATTAATTCATTAAAATCATGATTAAAGTCAATGAATTTCTATAAGAAAGCATAATAACGATATCAATTTTTTAGCTAGGTTATATGTTATCCCTCGCTTAACCTTGTTTTAAGATAAAGTTTAGTCATAACCACGCGCGCGCGCGCGCACGCACACATACACAGCATGCACACACACGATATTCCATACCAAAACATTAATTGCCCATTAACTAGGGAATAACTAGATGAAAAGGAATAAAAACAACCTATTTTCTATTTTTAAAAATAATTTCAGTTTCAATAGGTACAACATACCTAGTTTCAAGGTAACTTTATTGGAAACGTAAAATATATTTACTCTAAACTAACTATTATAGCTATTAAATACTTAAGAAATAGCTTCAAAAATGTAACTATACATCGAACGGAATGACCGTAAAAAACGTTAAATGTTTTCCTATTTATTACCGAAAAAATATATCTTATTACTAGGTATCTTCATTTGAAAATACCTTCTTTATACCTTAAAAATTGAATGCATTTCTACCAGGGATATAAAAGTGCGTTAATTTTTCCCAGAAGCGTAGGACACCTCCCAAATAACGAAACGAATCGACAGACTCCGACCGAGCGATTTTTTCTTTTTCCAGTGAAAACGCTGCCACGAGGCAAAAGAAAGACGCCTTTACTCGTAAGAAAGAGTTATAAAATTACCAGCTTAGAACAACGGGCACATCCGATTTCAAAAAAGGTAGTTTTATTTCATCTGAAAAAGAGCAAAGTAAAGTCGCCAGAATAAAAGCGATTCAATTCGAGCCATATTACAATTTATGCTGAAAAAAGACGCCCCTTTTCTCCGAATTAAATTATTATAATACTCCGGCAAAATTTATACCAGACAGACCGTCGATATTATCTATATCAATATATGACTAGTCGACAAAATAATTTATTTAATTTATGTAAGAAAAGATTGAAAGTGATAATTTTAAGAATAAGTTTATTTATTCTTATAAGAGTGTAGATCTTTTTATATCACTAAATTAGGCGCAGCTTAGAGTTACAAAAACAAAAAAACATCACTTCGAAACGCAAAACAAAAATGTAAATTCACTCGGTTTCATATAAAAGACAAACCAGCTGCGCGAATCAACATAAGTAAATATGAAATAATAGAAAAGGACATAATATAAGTGAAATCCACGCGAAATCATGGAAAGGTGATAAACTGATTAACTAGAGGCCTACGATGGCTCGATCGCTAGAGCGAAGGACTAGTAACTCGGTGATCCGAGTTCAAATCCCGGTCTCGGCCGATTGATACAGGAACCGCTGTAATTATTTACATATGCTTTGTTTACAAACACATCGTAGACTTCCGTCGCTGATTAGCACCGATCATTGGAAGCATAAATAAAGCGACGTTAAATTACATAAAAAAAAAAATAAAAAAAATAAACCGATTAACTCACGATGCATTATATATATATATATATATATATATATATATATATATATATATATATATACACATACACATATATACTAGCATACGCCGTCTCAGCTTCGCCCGAAATAATAATTTAACCAATTTTTTTTAAGCAGTTCAATAATATGCAAGTAAAAAAGTATTCTATATATAAAAATTTATATTACTATAAATAATCTACCGTAATTTACTTATCATCGCTTCTGTATAAAATGCTGCTAGAAAACAGCGTCCACTTCAAAAAGCTGATATTTCGCCGACCATTTTATACAATATTGTACGGACAGTATCATGTTCGGACGATAGAATATGTCTCGGGACAACTGCTATAGAGAATTTAATATTGGGAAGGTGGAATACGATATCCAGGGAAGACTTCTACTGAGAGTTTGGGTGTTTGGATGATAAAATATGAATCTCTTCCTAGAGGAGTACCAACTAAAGACGGTTCTCTCCGTAGAAGTCGTCCCGACATAGCTGGACATCATTTTCTAGCAACTAAACACGATACTCCCCGTAAAAGTCGCTCCAAAACATCTGGAAATCGTATTCTACTATCCCAACACGAATATCTCCATAGAAGTCGTTCCTACATACCTGGACATTGTATTCTACCAAGAAAATACAATACTCCCCGTGTAGAAATCATCTAGAGAGACCTGAAAATAGTATTTTACCGTTCGATCATGAAAGTATGCGTAGAAATATATGAAAGATATGAAAGCCGCATAAAATAATAATTTATTTCTTGTCTCATTACATGTTGCAGGGAATCTACTCTCTTAAATCTCAATTGTGAATTAATTTTATTGTTTTATTTAGTTTTGTAATAATTCTTATTAAGAATATATTTTTTGTTTTTAATAATTCAAAAAAGAACGATCCGAGTTACGAGTTATTTACCCCAAAGTCCATCTATCACTCCCGATACGTTTCTCCCCCTTCGAAAAAAAACCCTGATAATAAATCATGAATTACAAAAATTATAATAAACTCTAATTAAACCAAAAGAAAAATGGAGACGGAGCGTTACGGTTTTAAAAAATTTCTTGATAAACACAAAACTTACATTAAAGGCACACAGTAAGCACATTGTTGATGTAACTTGTACCTTCTATTTTGTAATTTGATTACTTAAGCTTGTATCTTAAATCACGTAAATCTAACGGTTGAACCTAGCGATCGCGGACAGAAAAAGCTGGTCACATTTGTAAAGCCCGTTTAATGAATGTCTGGTCTCCTCTTCTGCTTTCCTGCTAAATGGTCAGGTTAGGTCAGAAGGTACGTAGGTTACCTACCCATAACTTTTTTGTGCTAATAAAATAGATATAATTGTATTGAGGAAAGTAAACAATTTGGATTATTTTAATATTATATCAACTTCATCTGAGTTGAATATGTTGAAATTTAATTAAATTTAATTAACTTAAATGATAAATGAAGTATTAAGATTTAAGTTGAATGTTGATTAAAAGAATTTTTCATCGACTTCCACTGACTTAGATTAGAGTATTAAGATATAGACTATTAGTGAATTAAAAAACTTTTATCCACTTTCAATGAAGTCTTTTAACATGGCTCAGACTAATTTCGTTTAAATTCTCAGTACATCCCTCTCTATTTATTTGAGTAAAATAAGGAGAGTAATTCATAATTCAGTATAATAAATAAAAATTTAACTCTATTTTCAATATTTATTACTTTACAAACAATTTATAACAGTTAATTATTGGAGCTGCATTGCTAATCTAAAAATTTATGTATGAAATAGAAATATTTTATATATATATATATATATATATATATATATATATATATATATATATATATATTAAATTGCTATCATGATATAATTGCATAGTTCCTATATTTTGTTTAACTTATCTTAAAAACATACGGAAATGTATATTATAAATGTATAAAGTATTAAAATTATTTTTTGTGATTCCTACTAAAGGATTAATTTAAAAAAATAAACTTTCAATCTACTTTAGTTTTCAAAACACTTTTACGTAAAATATAGACATTAATCAATCAAAGTATATTAATTTTTTTGTATACAATATTACATTTATATCGACTATGTGTTTTTCTATATTCATACAAACAAAGTTTAAATATATCGATTGATTTGAACCTTAGTCTCCTGGTTCAAGTCAACGTTCACATAAAATTTGAATAATTGAATACTATAAACAAAACACTTAGATTTAAAATCTTTCTGCATTTAAAAACTATAAAAAGAGAATCCAAATATTAGATTTCAAAATTAATAAAGAACACTGAAATTTATTTTATTTAGGGAATCTAAAATGAAAAATAACCAGATAACTAATATACAACAAACAATTTGTATTCAAAATATTAAAACCAATATGTATGGATCATTCTATTAGTTATTTTAAATGAAGTGTTGCTTCAAATTAGCCCATTATAATTTCAACATTTATTACATATTATTATTTAATGTGCTAAGGTATAAAGAAAATTCTATTTAGATAACCTAAATATCTAACATAATAAAAATTAGAATAAAGTCACATGCAATAGCAGACTCATTTTCATTCAATATTTATGGAAATTATCAGTAACATAATATCCCAATAATATAATTATGTCACAGAAATAAATATATATGCATCCTAACATTTGTTTTATAAAATTTTTATAATAATATACCGAAATAAATATTTCGGTAAAAATTCGTTACCGAGTGAGACAAAGTATATAATAATTCTCAAAAGTATGAATCATTTTACTAACAAATCTAATAATACTAAATATAAACTTACGTTTCTAAACGAATCTTTTTAAGAGCAACAAGTTTTCCTGTAATTTTGTCCTTAGCTTTATAAACAACTCCATACGTTCCTTCACCAATCTTCTCTATCTTAAAAAAATTTTCCATAACCTCAAAAACCAGAAACTCTGACCCTTAGTACCTAGGACAAAAGACGAAGACCTAACTCCATGTTATTTTCTTCGCCCAGAGATAATAAAGGGAGATCGCCGATGCTTATGGGCGAGACTGCAGTAAAAATTTTCAACTGAAGAAGAAGGCCTCTGGTGGCCAAATCTAAGTACTGATATTTCGTGCGACTTTTCAGATGTTTCTTTTCGAGCTCGTGCAATCGAGGGGGGCGGAGATGGCGACTCTCTTCGGTGCCTGCAGGAGAAGGCCAGGTGAAACAATAAACTAGAAGCGAGGTGTAATAAAAGAACAGCTTATACTGGTAGCAATCAAAAAGAAATTTTATTGCCATATGAATATGTATATATCCTAGCAACCACTAGCAAGCAGCTGAACGTTTACAAACTCGCGGTAAAGAAAAATGGCAAACATCAAAAGTTGAGATAATCTCTTACAGCAAAGAGCTGCCAAATTTTCAATTAGTCGACTAAACCAATTTTCATTAAAATTTGTACATATATTTTTTTACGATTCTGATTACATATATGATAGTAAAAATTGATGATGATTCCATTTTTATAATAAATCACATTAACACCCAGTAAAAATATTTGTTTTTTACAACAAATACTTTAAATAAAAATTCAAAATGTTATCAAAATACTTATTTTTAGTCTATATATTTTTTCTTGATAAACGTTCTTTCTTAACAATAATCAGCTTAACCATAATATTCCTAGTGGCTATTCTATATCCTCTGTTGGTTTGACCATATTTTTTTCGAAAAATTCTGTTGGTACAAAAAAATATTAGGAGTGTGAATAAGTCTTTCCCGTTTTTTGTAAGAGATGGCGCCACCAATACTGTGCGAGTATTCAATGGTTACATATGTCATAATCAAAGCTTATTCATATGTCAACAATTCCATACTAACACATTAGTTAAAATTTTTTCGCATCATAAATTTTTGATATCGTGAAAATGTCGAAATTTGAGCCGAGTCGACGTCATTTGCGGGAAGTTTCACTTTATTGGTTCAATTTGAAGAAATCTGCTGCCGAGACGCATCGATTGCTTCAGGAGGCTTATGGAGAAGGTTGTGTCGATGATTCAAGTGTTCGCGGATGGTTTCGATGCTTCAAAAGCGGTGATTTCGACGTGGAAGACAAGGAGCGTTCCGGGCGGCCGCAAATCTTTGAAGATCGAGAATTGGCGACTTTGCTTGATGAAGATTCTTGTCAAACGCAAGAAGAACTTGCTGAAGCATTGGGAGTTGACCGAACAACCATTTCCAAGCGTTTGAAAGCCATGGGAATGATCCAAAAGCAAGGAAATTGGGTGCCGTACGAACTGAAGCTGAGAGACGTCGAACGGCGTTTTTTCACTTGCGAACAGCTGCTTCAGCGACATAAAAGAAAGGGTTTTCTGCATCGTATCGTGACTGGCGATGAAAAGTGGATACGTTACGATAATCCGAAGCGAAGAAAATCATGGGGACTACCCGGCCATGCATCATCATCGACGGCCAAGCCAAATATTCATGGCGCCAAGCTCATGCTCTGTATATGGTGGGACCAGCTAGGTGTGGTTTACTATGAGCTTCTGAAACCGAATGAAAGGATCACAGGCGAGGTCTATCGACGACAATTGATGCGTTTGAGCCGCGCACTGCGAGAAAAACGGCCACAATACTCCGACAGGCACGACAAAGTTATTTTGCAACATGACAATGTTCGCCCACATGTTGCACCGCCGGTGAAAACATACTTAGAAACGCTCAAATGGGAAGTCCTACCCCACCCGCCGTATAGTCCAGACGTTGCTCCGTCTCATTACCATCTCTTCAGATCGATGACGCATGGCCTGGCTGACCAGCACTTCCATTCCTACGAGGAAGCCAAAAAATGGGTGGATGACTGGATAGAGGCCAAACCGGTCGAATTTTTTCACAACGGGATTCGTATGTTGCCAGAAAAATGGGAAAAGTTGTAGCTAGCGATGGCCAATACTTTCAATAATTCATTTGTAACCATTTTTTCACAATAAAGGCTCAAAATTTGAAAAAAAACGGGAAAGACTTATTCACATACCTGATACATAGAATGAAAAATATATATTTTGATGAGATCTATAGCTTTTCTTAACAATGCTTTCTGAAATTTTTCGTATTTTTTATGATAATTTAGAAAAACGTGATTTTTATGGCGTTCTTATGGTTTCCATGATAAAACTGGAAATTCTTCGATTTTTACCATAATATTTATGCTAAGCACTGCACATAACATAAATAAACAATTTATCAATATATTGGAGTAAGGCGACTAATATAAAATGCATTTATAATCTTATTTATGTTAATTCAAAAAGCAAACAGATTTTCCTGTCAGTAATATAATAATGCTTAACAACACAAATTCTCTACTAAAGATTCTATAAAATTAAATTTTTATAAAAGTTGTAACGGGGTACTTAATTATTAATCACCCGGTAGAAGTACCCGTTAACAGAGTTGCAAAGAACCCCGAACGGATTAAATTGTTTAAAACAATCTTTTTGTACCGTAGGTTCTTTGCAAATATTTCTTCCTCAGACTTACCTTTGTTTACTCTGGAAATTATATAAATGATAATATATTATGATAAATTATCGGTAATTCAGGGAATAAAAAGAATGGATTAATGATCAGGTATAGGGAGGAAAACGTTTCTAAGATTTTCTACTATTAACAAAAAAAAATTAAAAGTAGATTTGTTTCATTAACCAATAAAATAACTTAAATTTTTATTTAATTTAATAAAATTATAATAATTATTATCCTAACCCTACCTAATACGCATTCGCGATCGACTAACGCGCGCATCCGCTCACACAGGGTGTGAGAGAGGTGAATCTATAAGTATAACAGAGAGACAGAGCAATAAGAGCGCCACCTTACGAAGAACAAGGTGTACTATTAAAGAAAACTGAATGCGCGCTTGTTACTTTCACTATTCTAGTTCTAAGTCTATATCTGTCTGTTTCTCTCACACTTCTAAAAATAACTTATGATATCTAATAATGTTAATCAAAAAAAAAAATTGAAGAAAAGAGTAGAGGTATATAACACTCTACTCAAAACCGAAGACACAATAAATATAAAAAAATTCACCACCCTTTATAAATCGACGCAGAAAAGAGTACAACCCAACGAAGCAACTGGCGTGAGCTCAATGTCCAAGGTACAGGTCGATCTGTGCACCTTTCACTCGGCAAGAATCTTTTATAGTAATAGTTTTATTGTTCTGGTAACCATTTGGTTACCAATTTAGATTCAATTTGAATCTATTTAGATTCAACGACCATGAACCTCTATATATTCGGAGTACTTGAATTAATTAATCAATTTCACGATAATGGCACAATACAATTCTTAAGAAAAACTTTTAACGACTTTACTTTTTCAGAAGGTATTTTTATTATATCAATTTTCTATACTATTATAGTTTTTATTCTCCTTCTCTCTTTCTCTTTTTCCCTTTTTCCCTCCCTTTTTTCCTATTTGTTGAAAATATTAACATGTATAGGTCGAACTAACCTATACATGTTACAAACTCTAAAAATAAAAACCTTCCGGCAGTAAATAGTAGATGGATATTATAAAAAAATTACTAATGTAGTAAAAAATTATTAATAAATAATGCAAATTAATTAAAAAAAATTATTTTACGAAACTTCTCTCGAAATCGTCACCAAAATGAAAAAAATATATAAAACTATTATGAAAATAAGTCACATTCACATTATTTAAACAATATTTTAAATTTGAATGCCATTTAACCTGAGGAAATCTTAATAGAAAATTATTTTTAATAATTTTTTAAAATATTTAAAATTTATTATAATGTGATATCATTTGTACAATAAATTTATTTTTATGGACAATTTTTTCAAAGTGGATTTTTTATAATAATAATTACTATTCTCAAAAAAAACTTGTAATTGTAAATTATATTTTTACATTGTAACTTATGTATCAACATTTAATTCTTACATTGTTCTAAAGTTTTGTCATGTTTATAAAACTAATACACAATGAGAGATTATTTATTAGGACCACTTTAATTGAAAAAATTGTTGACTCACAAATAAATTATTTAGAAAAATTCATTCGAAACTTGCAGGATATTATGATTTCTACCATTAGAATTTTTTGTTCGCGAAATGGAATATGAAGTTAAAATTTTCCAAAATTAATTTCTTCAAAAAATTTAAAAAAAGAATTTGTATTTAATTCGTTGTCACACGTTGCCAGTATTATTGTATAAGCAGATTCATGTAGATGGCAGCAGATGGCAGTCAATATTTTATGATTTCCTTTATTTTCTGTAAAAAGTTGAATAATAAGATTACAAGTTTATATAAACATGATTTTAAAGATCTAATAACATTATTCACATTTTACTACATACTGAAAAAAGGCCTAAATGCAAATGAGTCAATTTGGTAAAAGTAAAAGTGTATTTATTTCAATTCTCTTTATTTGAAACAAAAACATACATATATAAAACGAACGAATATCTTGTTATTTTTAAACAATCGTGTATTGGAAATAGACAGTTAGGTTTATATAAAGCACAAAAAAACTATTTGTTGCATTACAAATACATAAACAATTCTATTTTACGTAAATCGCACTATCATTTTGAAGAAAAGATTCCTAAGCTCACTTCAGTTTTCATTCTTACATCTACAAACACAAATATAGGAATTCAAACAGAAGAATTTATTCTGCTGAAAAAGTTCTAAAAATGAAATCGAAAATAATACGTAATATTCCCTCATCACCTTTACGTAATTAAAGACTTGCTGTAGTAGTCCAACGTTTCGAGCTCGCACTTAAATCAATTTAATAAGGAATGATTAATGTTATCTAATTTACTAGACTAAAACATTATATTCACATTGTTTTGATTGTTGGACATGTGAATACTTTCAAGACTTTCCCTTTTATATTTATTATTAATACAAGTACTTACTCTCCCTTTTATACTTATTATTATTACAGAAGTACAATTTTTAATTTAAATTTATTATTAATACTGTTGGATATTCCATTTTTATGTGATAAGATAAATACGTTTTCCACCACTAGACTCCGCGATTAGCGGCTTAACTTACGCCCGAACATTTACGTTAGTTAAATTAAGGGATAGAATTTACGCGGTTATATTCCAATGTAAAAACGAGTCACGTACTATTATATATAAGGAGCTTCATTACTTGTATATACAGAACGAGCGTGTGTTCATTAGAGACGACACGGCTTGACTAATTCTAACTATAGCGTGGATGTGCTTAGATGCCTCCGATACCCCCACTTTAGGTGGTGAAGGCGCTCGTGGCGCGCTTATGTAGAGGATATAATTCCCACATGCGTCCCTCCAAATTGAGATTTTTATGCATATTTACAAAAGGAAGAATCTTAAACTTAAGGATAGCGAAACTTTATTTACATGATGCTTAACCTAAATTCTTAGAAGCTATTACAGTCTTATCCTGGGGTGTCTCGCTTATAACAGCCCCATAGGCGCTCTAGTATATTCGTATTGAACTGGTAAAAACTAATCATGCAATTTGTAAATCTGCACATATTTACAAGTACCCGTTAGTTGATCGCCTTGATGCGTCTACGGCCAAGGGTGTTTTTGAAGTCTACGTCGGTAAGTCCTCGCAGGCTCAGATCCAGGAGCATGTCGTTGATGTTCCTAAAATAACTGATCTGGAGGCGTGGTAACCTGGGGTTTTCTTCAAAGGTAAAATCTGCAGGCAGCTCGATACCACGCACGTCGATCATACGGAGTTTCGGCGAATGAGAGACGGCGTGTTGTAAGAGTCGGGACGCATAGGAATTATTCGTTAGGACGAGTTTCTCTAAGTATCTCGATCCTTGCGATGGGGGAGGGGTAATTGCCCTTGCCCTAATTCCGGGTCTTCCGAGAAGCTAAATTTTACCTTGGTTAACGCGTTGTTCCCTGAGAATATCGCCTCGAAAACGTACGATACGTGTGTCTCTCGG
This sequence comes from Sycobia sp. Sy_11, assembly GCA_018907035.1. NCBI lineage: Eukaryota > Metazoa > Arthropoda > Insecta > Hymenoptera > Epichrysomallidae > Sycobia > Sycobia sp. Sy_11. Next base: position 1,267,998 of record JACCIC010000100.1, read on the forward strand.
TCGACGGTCGCGCAGTTCTTAATGGTCAGTACTTTAAGCGTCTGATTACCATTGATGAACGTGTACAGTTGATATGCTAGAAGACGTTTACAGTTAGATATAGCGTATGCAGACCTGTCGCGAATTGTGAATTCAAGAAGCTGGCACGGAAGTAGTTGTTATCGATAACTGACAACGACGCTAGTTCGAGAATTTTGAGATGCTTGTCGGGGATGTCGCAAAATCCCGCTAAGGCAAGTGTCGGAGTCACAAAATGGGCCAACATCGAATCCAGTATGGCTGGAGCCAGATTGACCTTTGTCAGGTCGATTTGCCGCACATGGATGGGTTTACGGAGTGCCAATCCGATCTGGGCATAAAGAATCCGTGAAATCACCAATGTGTTTACCCGGCTATTGGGGGTATTAAACTCGAGTGCGGTAAAACGGAACTGCTCGGCGGCGGCGCACAACGTTGAGATGGCCTCGGCGGAGTTATAACGGGGTAATCCCGAATCGAATCCTGTGGATAAGCCTCGGAAGCTATTTGGACTCCCCACGGCCTCGAACAGGTTGAAGAAATCGCGTGCTTCTAATCGCGACGTGACTCTCTTGAGTACATCGTAACAGTTCATTGCTACGGCAACGTTGAGTTTGTGGGCCTCGAGAAATTTGCATACGCGTTTCCGACTTATGCGAATTCGAATGTTGTATAAGAAAAGATCCAACACCGGTGCGTTATCGATTATGAGTCGCAGTAAATTATATGTCACGATCACTGCGTTCGTTACAAATGCTTAATCGCATCGACCTCATAACGCGCTTAGTTTCTGCGTGTTATCGTGCCTCGAACTTAATCTTCGACTCCTCTAACCGAATCCCAACAAGTTCGGCGCTTGCACGCCTAGGGCCATGCGGTTGTGAAAGCTCCCATCCCTTCAGGATAGTGAGCACCTCATGGATTCGCCATGTTGGCGTAATTTGGGGCTTACGTACCTCTAACAAAATTTTTCGCATAAACTACTGTTATACGGTACGTGGTCCCTAATCTATCTGTAGAAGGTATTATAGCTGCGACTCCTACGCGGCCGCAGAATGTTCGGACGGTGCCGTTTCCTTCTGGGCGCCACAGCAGTGGTTTTCGCAGGCGAACGCGTGGGAGGTTCTGCTCCGGGCGGGTATAACCTAACCAGGAAAGGTAGTTCGAGAGGTTGTACGCGACGCGGTATTGTGTCTTCGTCGTCTGACGAGTCCCGTAACTCCAAGTATCTCGTCCTCGTGATCTGAGTCGTCACGTATAGTTGACGCGTTCTCGTCACGGGCGAGTCTATTTGTCGGGGTCGAGGGTTCGATGCATGAGAGCCGTTGAAACTCCTCGTGGAAGGAGGTATCGCGCGGTGTAAGCGGCCAACGCGACCCGTTGCTACTCTCCCCGATTTCGGCGTACTCTTCTTCTTCGATGAAGAAGGCGAGCTTCACTTGATCCGCGGATACGGTGCGCGTGTTTCTGTCTATGTCTATTATGAAATCCTTACCGCCGTAGCTCCGGCCGATAACCTTATGCGAACCCGAGTACGGACGCTGAAGGGGTGTTTTATTTTCCCCCGTTGTAAAAAGACGTGGGAGCAGTCGCGAAGTTCCTTAAAAACGAAAGGTTTACTTGCGTCGTTGTACTGTACGGGCACAGGCTTAACGCGGTTCATATATTCCTTCCATTCCGTGAGCAATATCCCGTCGTCGGGCTCGCTACCCTTTAGAAAGATTCAGGTAGTCTAACCATACTTTTTCACCTTTTGAACGCACTTACCTGAGCGCGCTATTCCGACCCGCCCAGCGCGCGCACCGCATAATCCATCTACCTGGCCTTGTTCCCTGCAGCAGCTGTTCCCCTATTGTAAATCATTACACCTATATATATTCTCATCAAAATATATACCTTTGCTTCTCAATATCACCTTCCCTTTATAATTTTGCTTTTGTATTTTGAAGAAAGTTGTGAAGAAACCAAAAGTCGTGATTAAAAAAGTGAAGACTGCTAACCTAAGTATCAAATTAATGAAAGAGTTATCTAAAATATACAGTCTTGCAATTGAGAGGAATTCAAATTCAGTAGAAGGCATGCGAAACGAGATCTGGGCCGGCTATTACCACAAAATCTCAACAGACTCCAAACCACAGCATACGTACTGTTCAGACAGCTGGTGCAAGTCTAAGAAAGCCGAAGCAAACGACGCTTTAAAAAATTATAAACATCGTCCTGCTCTTGCTAGTGACGTATAAGAGGTGCTGAAACCGATCTTCGAAGATCTAACAAAACCGAAATTGCTGGAGAGATGTTTGGGCAGAAACACTCAAAATAACAATGAGTGTTTCAACTCAACAGTTTGGGCTATACCACCGAAGCATGTCTATAATGGAAAAAAATCGTTAAAATTGCATGCCTCACTGCTGCCTGCATTTTTAATGAAGGATTCAGCCCACTTTTGAAAATAATGGAAATTATGGGCCTAAAAATCGGCCAAACCACCATGCAGTTCGCCAATATACGCGACCAACAGTGCATGGTTCGAGAGAACCGCCGCTCAACTGAGGCTTCTAACGAGAGTAGAACTCAAAAAAGCAGGCTAAATTAGATGAAAATAGTGGCCTAGAACAAGTTGAAGGCATATTGTATGGCCCAGGCATCGCTGATTGAGCGTAAGATAATTTTTTCTACGATTTTTCTAGCGTTTTCAAGTACCGTGGTCGTGAAAACTAAAAAACTGTTGAACCGATCCTTATGAAATTTTGAACACATATTCTATATGTTTGTATCAACCGTCCAACTACAATCAACTTAAAATTTTAATTTTAACTATATTTTTATTGCACAAAAGATGGAAAAAAGCAATTTTTTCTTTCGTATTTTAGCCACCATTTTGTTGATTTTGTACGTACATAAAATATTCTACTTAGATCGGTTTCTGGAGTCATACTGAACGTACAACGATTTGATTTTTTGTTTCAGACCTCAGTCATAAAGGCAAGATTTTACGACCACGACAACGTTACCTGTTTTTTGAGGCGTTGGCTTCGACCATACTTTACATTTATAAAAAATGTACAACATAAATAACAAAAATTTTTTATGTACTTCAAGAGTGTATTTATTAAGCATTTAATCCTACATCCATATCTTCAATAGCATTCTTAGAAAAATTTCAGAAAAATAGCGTTTTTTTCGAAGGTCTGAAGTAGAATACTGCCTTAACTTATTAGGCCATCATTTTCGTACTCTTTGACTATGTAAATGTTCACTATACATTATATTGCAATAAAGAATAATTATAATTACATATTCTTCAAACGCAAAATCTATGTCGTTCAGAATTTACATATACAATTAGAAATGTTAAGAATGTCTTTATACATGTAATAACCGATAGAGTCATGCGTTATATGCGAATTGTGATAAAACTCTTAGATCCACCGGGCCTGAAATATTTGAATCATTTTTATTTTTAACAAATCAGATTCTACTAATTCAGTTTATACATTTAAATATATATTTTTTATAATGGACAATAGTTTTTTATATTAAATAAATATTTGCTCTATCAATTCGAAGAAATGTATTTATTAAAAATTATCAAGTTTTGTTTTAGTGTATTAAAAATTATAATATAAAAACTATGTGAAACAATACTTGCAGGTCTTATGAAAATACATTTTCTTATACTATATAGAATTTCTACAATCAGTATTTCTTGAAAAGAATGTATTCGAAGGTATCTGTATTTTGTAGAAACGTAGAATTTTTTCTCGTTTCTAGGATCCCGAGACGGAAATGTTGAACTTTTCTCCAAAAATATATAGTTTTTTAATATATTTTATTTGTTTTATTAATATATTTCATTAGTTTAATAATATATTAGTTTATTAATATATTTTATTTAAAATATTTATTTTTTTACAATTTATTTTAATTGCAGGAAACCCTAATCTTGATGGAGTTTACATTTAACAATAAATATTCAATTTGCGTATAAATCTGTTAGGATTTTGTTAATTAGCTTTGGAAAAATCATAAATATTCAGAAAAATACGGCGGGAGACTATTTCGGGACTAAATGAATATAGCTACATCGCTGACAATATTTCAGGAAGCTTTGAAGTAGAATTCTTGACTTTTATGCAGAAATATTATACAGGGAGTCGTATTGTCTCTCTCTTACAAGCAAGGAAGTGGAAAAAAAGGAAAGTAGGGGAACAGTAGAAGTTAAAATATTTCTAGCAGAAATATACATTTCTTCTATACTCTATATCATTGTTATTGTTGGACTACCTTCCTACTCTTTCCCCGGAGCAACAGAGAAAGCACGTTTCCAGGCCCATATCTATCCTTCAATATGGACTTCAGAGCTTCCGTTTAAGCGCGCTTAAATGAATAACTGTCGAGTTATCGTGACACGCTATAAGTACAGCTATAAAGACACCGATTATTTTCCATTTCGGATAATCGTTGAAAAAATCTTGGACGTTCTTGAACCATCTCAGGTACCATTCACCTTGGGTATCTTCTGCCCACATCACAGTAGAGCAGGACAGATCGTCGCCCTCGAACATTCTTGAAAGTACGTCTGGCACATTATTCAACGTCCCTTTCCGATGCTCTACATCGCTACTTTGCCCTTGCAACCGAAGAGCCCATCGAATGGGCCTCACGTTTAGGTTCTGCATTGTACGAATTTGTAATGACGTGGAAGTGATATCTATCTATGTATTGACAAATTTATCAATAATCCATACCAAAGCTAAGCGCTCTCTTTCACACTGTTACTGAATAGTTTCGTTTGGCTTCATTGAGCACTCTAGTCCCAAACTCTAACACTCCTTCTTGTGTGTCTACTTTTTGTGTCAAAACCGCTCCAATGCCAGTATCATTTGCACCTTTTATACAGTGTACTGAACATCAAATAACCGTCGATGCAAGATGCGTGCAGCAGCGATTAGACGCATGAGTGGTTTGGCAATAGTGTCGAAGTCTTTCAAAAACTTTCAATACCACGATGCCATTCCGAGGAAGCGCCTAAGTTATTTCAGATTTTTCCGTTCCGTGTATCGCATCACTAGTTCTATTTTCTCTGAATCGGAATGGAATCCATCTATGAAGACTTGTGAACTACTAAACAAAACAGCCGAGAAAAAACTTAAATTTTTTTTTATAAAAATCCACGACACAAGATCAGGTCATCATAGATGAATTCATTATGATGAGATGAAGTGTGGAGTTCCCTGAGCCTCTAGCACCAACTATAGTTGGTGTGTGACGCGTCTATGTTATACAATGTACGAATTAGGTACTCTGCAATTTATACCGGACTACACCAGCGCGTTTCCTCCGGCTATTGGCGGGGGTTCAGTACGCCACTGTCTGCGAGACGGTCCTCCGGAGCATTCTAAGAATGCGGACTGGTATTTCTAGTCGATTTCTTCTTAGGGATGTTCGATCTCGTCTCCATAGTTGGCGGTTCGGTTTCGAAAACTCTCTTCGTTCTTCTGTCGCTTTCGACCCTCGAATACTTTGAGACGTAGACGATTGACTAGATGTTCCAACCCATGTTCTAACCCTAACCTGCCCGAACTAAGACTCTATTCGAGTTAGTACTTTTAGTACTTTTTCCGAACCGAGATCAAGCCTCGTCTCTTGGCTTGAATCTTCCTGAAGAATAGTTACAAATACGTTGGCTTTAGACTGCTTAGATTTCGGTGCTTTAAATCATCTTACCCGGCGAAGGAAAAATGTGCTGGCATTTTTAACACTCCGAGGAGAGTTCGGCCTCTTCTGGCAAATCGAGGAATTCATCCATCGTGTTGAACGGTTTCCTTGGTATCCTTCATTGGATTTCGGAGTCAACATTGCGCAGCAGACTGTCAAGTACCTCTGTCTCGTGGAGAGGTGAATCTAATCGATCGAATATCGAGAGGAAGCAAGTGATATAATCCTTGGAAGGTTCAGTTCACCCGCTCGTTGGATCCGAGTTTCTGCCTCTCTGAATGATTTATCTCGATACTCGGGACCGGTACCGTATCAAATTTTCGCAGCGGTATGGATGAAACCCCGGATTTTTATACCTCTTTTCTTTAAAACGTTGAGCCACAACTCTAGCTTCCCCTTGAATATTTCGGGAATGCCTGCGTTAACTCTTCATCAATTTGCGAACTTTGTTAGCGCTCTTCAATTCGCTTGAGGAACACATCTAGGTCTTGGTGGAGATTCTCATATAGAATATCCCATTTACGAACCACAATACCGTTGTCCCTTTTGGATATGCCATCGATTTCTTTTTTATTATTACTCGGTAATACTCTGGACAGCGTAATCCTCGAGGTACTTGTAGGCCTCGAGATATTCCATTTCTTCCATACATATCCACGGACACACAGCTTGGGCGTGGCCTAAAATTACCACTGGCTGGAGGTTGTAGGGAAATCAACGATTCTTCCTGTACTGTAGATGCTTGATATGCGAATGTATCTTATATGTGCACCTTTTTTGTGCAGGATCGTCGGCCAATCTGATACTGCTTACCAGCACGGAACATATCTGCGAGAGAGTAGTCAATTTTGTTGACATGATAGTACTTGCCTCTTCTAAACTCTTTGTTCGGAGGTCTTTTTCTGCCATGTACCGCACAAAATCCTTCATTGTATATGGAGGTAGCCTACCACGTGGATGGAGTTCAATTGCACTTAATGATGGGGGTAGGGTCGTATGTCCCGACTGCTCTTCTTGGAGGTGTAGGTCTCCTGCAGTCGTCTTTTGGGTCATATTTCGTTTTCAGACACTGATTTATCCTGCGTCTCTCGAACAGACCGCCGTCACTTCACAGGATAGCTGATGGAAATATTCTTTGACCTTTCTTCCAATAATATATAAACACCATTCGTCGATTTGAGTCGAGCGTATTTTAGAGGAGGGTGGGTAGGTCGGTTTGATTCCATTATATTCCGAATTATTTACAAATGTGAACATGTGGAATATAACTCGAAATGTGCTTTGAATTTATAGAGAGGGATCAATTAATACGAGTGCTCTCGATAATCTATTTAAAAAATAATAAATATATTTTTTTCTTAATCAAGGGCACCTGGAGTCCACTAGTCCACACTAGGTTATCTTAACTCTAGGTCGGAGAAGCTATCTAAAAAAAATTTTATCTTATATGACAATCCAGAAATGATGTCCTCGATTTTATTTGATTGTACTGATGGATTTCCTGTAGAAATTGGGAGAATTACGCAGTCTCAATTATCAATTTCTACACCAGTCTAGTAATAAGAAAACTTGAAATATATAGAAAAAAATATAAATTTCAATAATAAGAATAAAAAGAATTATCAATACAATAAATATAGAATCAATATCAAGCCCAGGAGTGACTAAAGAGTCAATTAAAAGCTTGCTGAGAAAAAATCTAAAAAATGGAAATGATTCAATAAATTACTTTAGTCCCAGGATTATTGAGATTATAACCTGATCCTGTGTGGTGGAATTTAAACAAAAAACTTACTAAAAAAATTTAAGTTTTTTCTCGGGTATTTTGCCTAGTAGGCTCGTTACTAACCTAAACCGTCACTGTCCCAACTACACAGATAGGGTTTAAATCACGTTACATGACCTATGAGACACTCTTCTCTATGTCTTGGTCACGGTAATAGGTGGAACGAGGGGGAATTGTTTTTCACCTAACCAAATAATTCTGTAACCGGGTACTCGGACACGCCCCTGAAATTATTTATTCAATTTCAGATGTCCAGTCGGATTCGAGCCTCTGTTAACAGAGGGTGAGATTACTCAACAGGATAGGTTAATTTTTAATTTTTAATCGAGTCTACTTACGTGTCTCGTGCGCGGTGCTCTGGCAACGAGCACCACGTCTGCAGTAAGGCGGCTCCTTCCCCAAAGACGTCCGCGGCCAGCTCAGATCGCACAGCGGCAGGATTTCGCCGTGCCCGCGGAGGCGGGTGGATCCTATGCGGGGGATGAACACGATGCGGGAAAAACAGAGAAGGGAGAAGGAGACTTCGAGGAAGAACAAAGAAAACAAAGAAAAGTGATTTATAATTACGTTTATTTTCAGCGTGGCAGGCTACACTGAGTAATAAGTTAAGAGACGCAAGACTTGCGCGCACGCGACAACAACCTCGGAATCGTCCAGACCGCAATACGCGTGCACACACTCTCTCTCACTCTCGTTCTCTCTGTCACACACACTCGTTCGCTCGCTAGTGGGGCGCCCCGCAAAGGCGCTCTCGCGTGGACTAACCTTCTCGTACTTATAGCGGGACGTCCCCTATGAGTACGGACGTAGGCGCAGGGTGGTAGACGCGAAAACTAGCGATCAGCAGACGGCAGCAATCCACATACACCGTTTGCGCAGTCTCTGCACAAACGCGTGCACGAGCGCGATGCGCTGGAACGCCCGGCAGATGCTGGTTGTCTCGGCGGGAGTTGAAGGGCCTCCTTCTCGATTCCGGCGACACCAACAGTCATCGGTTCTCGCAGACACTCCACCAGGTTTCGCACACTACTCTCCTCCGCGAACTCTGTACACGCCGCTGCAGACGGAGCGGAACTCGTTACGACGTTTCTTCCTTCTTCTCCCTTTGTCTTTCTCGTTAAAGAATCGCCCGAACTGCGTGTGGACGAATTACTTTGCACGAGGCCGGGACGCACGTGCTTCTCTTATGCGTAACACGAGACTAACTAGCTGTACTTCGCACCTCTCCGCGACGAATGTTCGCTTCCCCTTCTTCGAGGCCGCATTTCGGATGCGGCCTCGTGACAACATATAAAATAAACATATTAGGAATAATAGATAATATTATTAGCTTAAAATATAAAATAATAGAATATTATATATATTTTGACATTTTACGTTATGAAACATTATCAAGGAATTTATACATATAAAGAAATAATTTAGTCTAGCAAAAAGAATAACAGCAAATAAATAATTTCTATAAATCGAAAAGAATTATTGTTACATAAATTATAAATCGAATCGATTAAATTATTCATCGAAGCATTCAAAGCATAAAATTGGCCAAAACAAGTATCTGTCACACCGTTCAGATAATCAAACAAGAATTTGTTATATTGTTGAATATATATTTTGTTATAATGTCTTATTGAACATATAACATTTTTTTTAATCTACTGTTATTCATTTAATATCTCATAAATATATATTTATTTTATATATTTATGAGAAAGATAAGAGAACGGAATAATCTCTTGAAACGCTTTAAAAGTATAATATTTCCTTAAAATTCAATAAGAAAATGTAATAATAATAATTAATATTTAATATTTTTAACATTTAAATTACATTATATTTAAAATATATATGAATGATTAGGTATGTTTGAAAAGTAAAACAGTGAGCTGAGATTACATACATTTGGTAATGGACCATATTTGTTCAGTATATAATAATAATAGAATACCGATGATCGCATCCATAAATAATATAAACATTAAGTATTTTACTTAGTGTTTTCTCATTTTCTAAAATGCCGAAAATTTGTATCGGAAGAATATATATATATATATATATATATATATATATATATATATATATATATTGTAACGATGTGCGTGTCCGCCTCGAACACGAGGATGGCGGATACAGCCGTTGCAAAATGTGTGCTCGGCTGGGCTTAGCCCCGAATCATTTCGATGAGAGGGGTGGTCGATCGAGCGAGCGAGAGGGGTCCGACAAAGGCGAAATATCGCATGTGCAAGGACGCGTGAGGCAAGGCCACCAGTACAAATAAGAGAAAACAGATCGAATAAAATTAGAGAGATCTTTAATCAGACGCGCGTGGAGTCAGGAAAGAGAGAGAGATAGAGAGAGAGAGAGAGAGAGATAGAGAGAGAGAGAGAGAGAGAGAGAGATAGAATAATGGGCTGCCACTTACAATAAGGGCCGATGTCGTCGTGTTGTCCGTTGAAGACGGGAGGCGGCGGTGGCAAGCCGTGAGTGGATGGCAGCACGTTCTTAGTGGCCAGGAAAGGCGGTGCCCCCACTCGTCGGTAGCTCCGGGATGGGGCGGTCACTCCGCACAGGCGGGAGCCGTGTGGCAGGCTCGTTAGTTCGAGACCTATAACGACATCCGCGTAACGGACTCCGCGATTTTCGATCCAGTAGACGGCGGAACATGCGAGTAGCAACGGAAATCACAGTGTTCATTAACTAGCAAATCGGAGTCTAAATAAGGAAGAGGAATGCGTGTACGGGTTTATAAATAAATGTAGGACATTAATTAAGTAACATCGAATTCTATATATTTATAGAGACGCCGCAAGGCATAAAAAACCTCCACTTCATGAGTGGAGGAAAAAGCCGAAAATAATACAAATAATAATCAACGCACGCATAAAACACACTTCACACTTTCGTACCCTTTTGCATTAAAGTATTAACGGAGTACTCCTTACATGGTTAGTGAGGTCGTCACGGGAAGGTGTGCTCCGCTGAACCTCCTGCGCTGCGTTAGGGCCCCAAGCTCCTGGGTACGGGAATAGCCCTTGCCGTAACGGCAGCCACCGGGCACGAATGCCGCTGGGAGCAACCTCAGCGATCGCGGCTAAATGCCTTAGCCCGGTGAATCTCAAATCTTACTCAATTGCTCTTAAGGTTACTTAATATTACGACACACAAGTACAAAACACGCGAGAACACAGGTTTGAAAACACATACAGAAACTACAGATAATACACGCAAAGGTAACACTATAAAACACACTGCGAGTTACAAATAATACACGCAAAAGTAACACTATAAACATACGACGAATGACAAATAATACACGTAAAAGTAACACTATATAATACGTAACCAATTACAACTAATACACGCAAAAGTAACACTATACAATACGCAAAGAGTTAAAACTAAGACACGCAAATCACGATATGAACATACGCAGAGAACGCTCACAGGAAAACTCGTCCTTGCTCGTCGAAGTGCGCACGCGAAGTGTCCGCAGACAGTCAAATTCTCATCGCGCACCGATCCTCGGCGGAACGCACGAGAGGCAGCACCTGGGCCCTGATGGACCCTTTCTGGGGCAGACACGCTAAACTTTATTGCGTCCTGGCGAAGCGCCCACGAGACACCAAAGTTTCTCACGGTCGGTTTAGCTACGTATATTTTCTGGTTCGGGAAAGCGCACGTTTTCTACCATATGCGCACCGCTTTTTTTATGGCGCCCCTGAAGGTCGGATGAGACGAACACACAGGGAAACGGAAAGAGTATCTCGCGAAGCAAAATCACCAGCACTCGAAACCGACTCTTTGTTTTCGTGTTGCGTTTTAGCAGAAGGCTCACTCGCAGGTTTTAAGGCAGAGCTCTCTCTCAATTCTGTCTCCACAAAAGTTCGCGCGCGACGATTTCTCCCCACTCCCCGCTCTCTCTCTCTCACTTACCTGTCCACCGGTGTGTCAGTGCGTCGGCCTGTAACAACTATATATTAGTATTTACATATAGACAAGAGAAAAGTATATACATATGTAAAAGAGCTACAACAGGAGAGAGAGCATAGGGACGTGGCAAAGCAAGCATATGCGGCGCTTGCGTTCCCCGACATACGTCCCCCCCTCCAGACGCTGGTACCCAGAGCGTGGCAGCCCGACCCAAGATCTCTCTCTCTCTAATTCCGACCATTTTGTTATGATAGAGTAACTTTCAAAACTAGAATATATAGCTGGAAAGCACCTAGATAAGGAGAGGACGGTTAAAGAACTCTCTTCCCCAAACAGAGGAGTTTTCGGAGGGGTCCTTTATTATATAATTACATTAGAGTATATTACAGTGAATGTCCCTTTTGGTTCTTCCTCAGCGATTCATTTCGCGCTGGGCGGTTCGGCTCCCTGAGGGTGATTACGCTTTTCAGTGTGGCTGGGGGCGTGTGTTCCTCGTAGTCGGGGTGGTTGTACTGGTTCGGGCACTCCCGTCCCTGGCGCACGCCCTCCAGTTGACACTGATTATAGCACGGCATCCGAATGGGCACGAGCTGTGGTGCATCCGATGCGGTCTGTTCACACCGGGCCTCCACCGTTTTCCGTAGGACGAACACTCTATTAGTGTTCAACTGCACCTCCACGGCGGTGTTGTCGCGGTAGGCTTTGAGGGCCTAGGCCGCCTCCACGACCGAGGGGCGTGCTTTTCCGCTCGTATGGATGACGAGCGTTTCTCCAAACGACGGTCCAGAAAGGACTAGTGCAAATGAGACAAGCGCCCGGATCTGTTCGAAGGCTTGCTGCTGCTCTTCTCCCCAATGATACTTGATGCTCTTCTTGGTTAACCGGATGAGAGCCTCGGCAAGCGTTGCGCAGATCTCCAAAAACTTGCGATACCAGGACGCAAGGCCTAGAAACCTACGGAGCTGCTTCAGGTTCTTTGGTACGGCGTAAGTCAAGATTGGTGCAATCTTATTCGGATCGGGTCGGAAACCGTCACGATCCATGAGGATGCTGAGAAACCGTACCTCTGCGTGTCCGAATTTGCTCTTCTGCCTATTAATAGTCAAGCCGGCATCGGAAATTCGTCGCAGAATGTATTCGAGCCACCTGGGGTGCTCGTTAAAGCTCTCCGTAGCGATGATCACAATATAGAGATAGGCGAAGACCACTGGCTCCATTTCAGGACCGATCAGCTTGTCGCTTAACTGCTAAAAGGTTGCAGGTCCACTGGTGACACGATATGGTATACATGTCTATTCGAATAACCCCATGCCTCGAACCGTGAAGGCAGAGGGATATCGCCATTTCTCTCGAAGAGGGACCTGGTGGTAGGCGCTGCTGAGGTCCAGTGTGGAGATATATCGCACATTTCTCAGTTTCTGTAAAATTACGTCCATGTAAGGGAGCTGACACACGCTGACCTTGGACACAGAATTCAATTTGCAATAATCCACGCAGAAACGGTAACTCCCGTTGCTCTTACGAACCATCACGACGGGTCTAGGCTTGATCAAGCATTTTGCGAACTTCGACTCTATTTTCTGAGAGACCGGATAATAACGCTGTTTAATGAGCTTGGTATCGTCGACATCGATCACGTGATCGGTCAGATGCGTGCAGTCCAGAGGCTGATCAATCGGAGGTAGCATCCGGTTAAGGAGTTCCTCGAGGGCTCGACGTTGACTATCGTCAATATCAGCCAGACCTATAGAGGCAAACCAATATGCCGAGGTAACAGAGACGCAGTACTCTCGATCGACATGGTGTTGTCGCGCGGGTGGATGACCGCATTGAAAGCGTGGTAGAAATCTGCATCGAGCAGACAGTCGTTTTCCAAGTCTGGAATTATCATGACGTTTAACTTCATTTCAGTGTCTGCAATGGCAAACGGAAGGGCCACCTGGCCTATTATCGGGTCAATTTTTCCCGTGGCGAGTTGAGCGCCAAATACGGGAATGGGTCGAACTAGACGACCGAGGGCAGATGCAATCTGCAGGCCGATTACTCCGAGAGCTGTACGAGCAGCCCCTGCATCGAGCAGTGCATGAATGCGAAACTTGCCTTTGCCCACCTGTACCTACTATCATGATTACCGATCTGGGTCGACTCTTGTGTCTGTGTCAGCGGAGTCACGGTCATGATGTTCCTCCTTTAAAAACAGGAGGGGGAAATCATCATTACCCTGTGTCCTCGCAGCTGCCTGCTGATCTTCAGCGGTTCTACACGGTCAGGATTAGATAATAGGCTATTTTTTTGCAAATTCAAAAAAAATGACAAAAAAGATAGCTACTTTACTACAATCTCAAAAAACTATATATATATATATATATATATATATATATATATATATATACTGTTAAGCTAAGCCCCGTATAATATGTCGATGCCTGCGGAGGGACAGGTCAGAAAGAGTGTGAGAGACGGAATGTGGGGTATCGGGTGAACGTGCCCACATGCTGTATACAGGTCCCATTCGTATCGGGTAATCCAATCCCTGTTAATTCTCTTGGTGTTTTCTCCAGTTTTATTCTCTCTCTCTCTCTCTCTCTCTCTCTCTCTCTCTCTCTCTCTCTCTCACTGTCTCCTATATATAAGATTGGTATATGACAAATATGATTATACCTATAGCATGCTCCAAAAATATGAAAAGCAATCAAAAAATTTTTGAAAAATGTTTTGAAAAAAGTTTAGTCTACAATGAGCAGATATTTCTAGATGTATTCAATTTGTAAATACAAATAAATTGCTTATCAAAGCGATTTTGTTGCAATATAATTGTTTTTGTTAAACAGAAAAAAATTACAAATTAAATATAATACATTAAATATTTTAAGTATGAAAGAAGACAAAACAAAGTCAGCGGTTCAAAATATATAAATATATAATTATAGAAATTAGACCTTCAAATATACATTTTTTTAGTTCTAAATATTTGCAATATAGAAAATATTCAATTATACACTACAGACAAAGAGCGCGTTCGATTAATTCTGTTTCTGTTAGGTATACATTATTGAAAAGTGCAGGATTTTTTGGACATATTCTCAAACATAATAAGAATTATGTTGAAACATCTGATGCAGACATCTAATTTCTTTTTATAACTTTCAATTAATGAAGAAATTGATCGATTGTGTTTAGTTTTAGTTTCTCTGCAGATTTTCTTTAGTTTAAACTAGAGTCCGTTTAACACATACTTTTTAAATTAAACAAATGGTTATACATTTACCATTATTAGACTATTTATTGATACTATGTAATATATATTTAAAATACTGAAATGTTTATTTAAATACAGTAAATATTTTTTGATGTATGAAAAATAAAATTTTGTTTTAAGATATTTGGTTCGTCTTTTGAAAAATATTTATTTGCTTTAAAGAAATATTTTAAAAAAATTTTAATTTTGTATAATTGAAACAAAATATAAAATTGAACTGTAGTATCTGAACAGATTAGACCGACATTTTCGTAATCTACAACTATGTAAACGTATGATATATATTATATTGCAATAAAGAATAATTATATTTACAATTTTTTTCTTATTTATTATATAATATATAAAAATATACACACAATATTATATTAGTATTTTAGGCAGCGCAACGCAATTTAATTTGAAAGGAAGAATCCCTGCAGTTCAAACTTTACATACATAATTATAAAGGTTAAGAATCTCTTTATAAAGGTAGTAACCGGTAGTGTCATGCGTTAATATGTGAATTGTGATGAAAACCCTGGATACACCTAAAGAAAAAATTTTGGAAACATTTTTATTTTTAACTGACCAGATATGGAAAGTAATAATATGCTTTGAAATGAAATTTAATCCTTTTAAGAAAATGAAATTGATTTAAGCAATTTAAATAAATTCGTTTTAAGACAATTAACAATATTTTTTTAAATTAAAAAATATCGTTTCAAGTACGTAAATCAGTTAATACATTTAAATATAAATTTTTTATAATGAAACACAGTTGTTTATATTAAACCAATTTTTCGTTCTTTCAATTTGAAAAAATGTATTTATTTAAAATTATCATATTTTGTTTTAGTGTACTTAAATTTATAAAAAGTATTTCAAACAAAAGTTGTAGATTTTATCAAAATACATTTTTGTATTATGCGCTGAATTTCTTTAACTAGCATTTCTCAAGAAAAATGTGTTCGAATGTATCTATATTTCGTATAATCGTAGATTTGTTCCGGGGATCTCCAGATTGAAATGTTGAACTTTTCTCCAAAAATATATAGTTTATATCGAAAAATAATATAGAATAAAAAATATGTATTTTAATGGGCTCTATGATGTTGCTTTTAAATGTCTTTGCAACTTTTTCCATTTTCTAAGAAAATTCGGCAAACCATGATTTTTATGGAGTTTTCGTGCATTTGTTAATGTTATTATGATTAATGTTATTATGATGTTAATCACCCGTGCTCCAAAAACTATAAGTATACAAATTTTCAAAAAATTGTGACAGAACTTATTCAATACAGTCCTACCACTGCTGATGCTTCAGAGGGACTTTTGACAAATTGCATTTTTGATTATTTGTTCAGAAATATTCTCAGAGAATCAAATTATCTATAGGCATATAAATTTATAGATAGAGAATTGTTTACATAGATATTATTTAAGTGTTTAATAAGTCGGTTACATTACAATTTTGAGTAAAGCCCAGATGACGGATGCTTTTATATCCATATATATATATATGTATTAAAAGTTAAAAAATTTTTTTCAATGTAAATCAAAAAAGGGTGACCAACATGCCATCCCCTATATATATATATATATATATATATATATATATATATATATATATATATTTATGTTATTTAACGTCGCTCTATTTATGCTTCCAAATATCGGTGCTAATTAGCGACGGTGGTCTACGATGTGTTTGTAAACAAAGCACATGTAAATTATTACAGCGGTGCCTGTATCAATCGGCCGAGACCGGGATTTGAACTCGGATCACCAAGTTACTAGTACTTCGCTCTAGCGATCGAGCCATCGTAGGCCTAAATATCTATATATATATATATATATATATATATATATATATATACATTAAAAGTTGATTGTTTTGGGATGTTGATTAAAATTATCATAGTGGCGTTTGATGAAAATTTAATTCTCAACTTAAAATTATAAATATAGAGTCTTTTGGACATATCTCGAAAAATATTAAAATTTTCACATTATACATCTCATTATCATTATACATCTCAATAAAATACATATTTTTTATTCTATTTAATTCGTCTCTAAAAGCAATATTTCTTGCAGTGAGTATTTGCAGAGAACCGTTCACAGGATTCCGAAACGGAATAGTTGAACTTTGTCGAGAAATATTATTTCCACCGGAAACTGTATAGAACAAAATATATATATATTTTAATGAACTCTATGATTATGGTTTAAAATTTTTTGCAACTGTTTTTATTTTCTAAAAGAAATTGAACAAACCATGATCTTTATTGACTTTGTTGAATACGTTTATTAACCCCCCCCCCCCAGAGAGAGAGAGAGACAATTGATTGTGGGATTCTTATATATATATATATATATATATATATATATATATATATATATATATGTATATATATATATATGTATATATATATATATATATATATATATATATATATGTATATATATATATGTATATATATATATATATATTGTAAACAGCCAAATTGTCGGTTCTCGGTGAAAACCGAATGTTCGCACGCGATAGCGAAAATGAGCGAAGCGCCTGCCGCGAGAGTGCACGACCGTCGCGAAGCAGGAGGAAACACGAAGAGAAGAACTTCTTCACCGCCCAGCTATCAACGGACGAGGTTGAACAGAGAGAGCACCATCAAAATTATCACCTCCATCTCGAGCTCTATTTGCCACCGGTGTCCACCAGCTTCCCAGTGATTCGGCCAATGAATCTCTATATCCTAGCGATATCGTAGAGCTGCCGATCGTTGTACGATCGCCCCGTACTGCTAGAAAAGCGGAGAAGGAAGGAAGAAAGCCATCGTGATTAAAAAGGAGAGTTCGAGAGAGACGGAAGGAAGGAAAGAAGGAAGAAAAAGAGAAGCACGCGGAAAGAGAGGAAGCGACAGCGGAGCTCCGTCCCGGCAAGTACCGTTTTGTATGCATTATATTTAAGACAGTGCGCGTCCCCGCGACTAAGCGCGCCATGTTCGTTCGGCTGCTCCGCGTCCCTACTAGTTAGTTTATACGTGCCGCATATGTTCCCAGTGCCACTCCCTGCCGTTTGATATTTCCCCGCGCTCGCGGAAACCGCTCCATAGTTAATATGTCGTTGCCGCGCGCTGAAATTATTTATATATATCGTCGTTGTCATTGTCATTAAATAAAAGCAATTTGAATAAATGATTGTTAACTTCACAAGTTCGCTTCGTGTCATTTTCCCGTTCCGTATTTATTCGTTGCAGGTCCAGCCACTCGCGAAGAGCACGTAAGTAATAGGTAACCTGCAGGTAAGAATTACTCTGTTACAATATATATATATATATATATGCGTGCCGTGTTCTTCACTTAAAATTCTGATGTTCAAATTTCGACCTTCCTCGATTTCGACCGCAGGCGCGCGCGTGAGTGTTTGCAAAGAGCATATCAATAAATAGTATTAATATTTATTCTGTACATATTCATTTTTATATTCACAATATATATATATATATATATATATATATATATATATAGACAGAGAGAAAGAGAGAGAGAGAGAGATGTATTTTGGTCGCGGTTAGATGTGTGTGTGTGTGTGTGTGTTTTTTATTAGGCGTAGGCAGAGCAAGCTCTGCACTAGTGGCCTCTTGAAACCAGCATCCGATATCAGGGGTTCGGTGTTCGTCCTCTGTATCTTAAAATAGGATCAGTTAGCCTGGTTCATCCTGGGCTATTCGCCTAGTTCTATCGGCATATCTAAGTTTGATCATCACCTCTTTTGCGAAACTGGCTACTGCCTTCCAGTTTTCAGAAGATTCCAGCATTATTGATAGGATGCTCTCTGGTCTTATTGGCTTATTGATGATGTTCATCAAGTGCTCACGTTGTGTTCTAAAACGAGGGCAGCTCACTAATATATGCTCGGCATCCTCGACCAAAGTCGGACAGATGGGGCAGAGATCATTATTATCCAGGTGAAAGCGGTGGAAATAGGACCTAAAACAACCATGTCCAGTCAGCAACTGAGTTAGGTGGAAATCTAATTTCCCGTGTTTTCTGTTGATCCATCTGTGTATATCTGGCAGGATACGATAAGTCCATCGGCCTTTGCTAGAATCGGTCCATCGTTTTTGCCATATTTCTATAGAACGTTGACGTTCCACGTTTTTAGCACCTTGTAGAGAATCCACTGCGGCCTTATATATGTTATGCAGCCTAGCCAGTTCATCTGCAGCTATATCGAAAGGAAGAATTCCGGCAAGTACCTCAGCAGCGTCGGTGGATACCATCCTGTAACCACTAATAATACGTATACAGGAGCGACGACGGGTCGCAATGGCCAACTCACAATACGATTTAATTCCGACTGCTGACAGAATTAACAACATAAGCTAATAGTTTCCTCTAGGGTGGACGTGGGCCACCAATGTTAGGCATGAGCCGACACAAGGCAGCTGAAACTCGTTGCGCTTTTTCGCCAGATATCTTTAGATGTTCTTTGAAGTTTAATCTGGTATTAAGCTGGACACCCAAGTATCGTAAAGTTGGCACAGAACTAATGCGGCAGCTACCAACTTTAAGAGTAATACTATCTACCTTCTTACAACTGCTGACAAGAACTACTTCTGTCTTGTGCTCCGCTAATTGTAGACCAGCCGTCTTAATCCATCTACTGATGTTGCTGATTGCCTCATTGGCATTTTCAATAAGTTCATCAAGGATCTTAGCCGTCACTACTAGAGCGATATCGTCGGCGTACCCTACTGTTATTGAACCAGGCGGTTGTGGAATCCTCAACATGCCATCATACATAATATTCCACGATATAGGTCCCATAATTGAGCCCTGGGGGACTCCCGCAGTAACCTTATGCTTATATTATTTTTTCAAATATTTTACCTACCGTGTCGAGCATACACAATGGCCTGTATGATGAAGGATCATCAAGTGGCTTATTGCCCTTAGGTAACAGGACTAACCTTTGAGTTTTCCAGCAATCAGGAAAAATACCCTTAAGAAGACAAGCATTATATACTTTTAGAAATATAGCTGGATTCTTCTGTATCGCCAACTTAACTACCGCATTAGGGATACCATCAGGGCCAGGGGCAGTATTGTCTCTAGTCTTAGCGTAAGCATTATGTAGCTCCATTTCTGTTATAGGAGGTATATCGTCCGAGTGTTGCGTGCGCAGTACAGTCCCATGGGTGTCATTGGGAAAGAGAGCGGAAACAATTTTATCAATCAATACCGTGCTAGTGGGTTGTATTGGTGCCCTACTCAATCGTGCCATGACTGTTTTGTATGGTCGTCCCCATAAGTCATTGTTGGCCTCTGCACACAGTTCAAGCCAGCATCGACGCTTGCTTGCCTTAATGGCCTTGACAAGCGCTCTTTGTGCTTCATTAAATAAACTATTGAACGTATCACGATGAGTGCGGGCTCTTTGGGCAAGTCTACGTGCGCGATGACATTGTTTGCGCAATTCTGCAATTTCATTTGTCCACCAGTAGACAGATTGACGATGTTTAAATCCGCTCTTAGTCCTAGTCATCGATGCATCACATGCTTCAGAGATATGCTTCATGAGTGCAGTTGCCAGATGGCCTGGTGCACCATATTCTAAACGCTCTTCTGATATTATAGTGGCGAACACTTCACAGTCTAGCGATCTGATGTTCCATTTCCGTGTGGGCATCCACTCATTGCACTTGTTCTTTACTTTCTTCTCTGCAATCTCATACAAGATCGCCCTGTGATCACTGTGGGTGTAAAGGTCGCTTACTCTCCAATTAAGGATCCGCTGAGTCAAGTCATCACTGGCGAATGTTACATCAATGACTGATTGTTTATCACCCCTAATGAAAGTGGATTCAAATCCCTTATTAACCACGTGAAGTTGAAGAGAATTAAGGCCATCAAGCAGCATACTACCTCTGTTATTTGTTGAAGCGCTTCCCCAGGCTGTGGACCACGCGTTAAAATCGCCAGCGATTAATAATGGTTTCTTGTCCATGGCTTCATCAACTAATTTCGCTACGAGGATTTCAAACTGCTTGTCCGATAAGCTTGGAGGAGCATATACACTAAAGACGTATATTTCTTGTATTTTAGCCCAGGATATCAATTCGCTCCGATGACT
Source organism: Sycobia sp. Sy_11 (assembly GCA_018907035.1). Classification (NCBI taxonomy): domain Eukaryota; kingdom Metazoa; phylum Arthropoda; class Insecta; order Hymenoptera; family Epichrysomallidae; genus Sycobia; species Sycobia sp. Sy_11. The sequence goes on from JACCIC010000100.1 coordinate 1,288,830, forward strand.
CCACTGCTTTAGTACCTGCCTTTTTTTTACGAATCCAGAGGGCAACTCTATTGCTTGTGTCACTTATCCAGCGCTGTGGTCTGACCCTGTCACAATATGGTTCGGAGATTACAGCAATGTCTATTCTTAGCTCCGTTATTCTCTGTTTCAGCAAGTCACGAGCTGCTACGCAATGGTTGGTATTCAGTTCGAGTATTCTCATGTTTTATGTCTGTTTAAAAATTCCACTGTAATCGGGCACTTATAGCTGTATGCTGGATGGTTAATCTCCTTTTTTCTGTCACATTTACAGAGTAAACAGCAGGGCTCGTTTACACACAGCTTGGATAGATGGTCTTATCCACCGCAGTGCCTGCAAAGTTTATTTCTGTCAGGGCCCGAGCACACGGACGCTAAATGGCCAATCTGCCAACACCTGAAGCAGCGCTTTATTTCTGTTTTTTTTCGAACTCTGCAGCTGACCCATCCAATTCGAACATGCCCTGCACGTAGTAACTCAGCTGCGTGGCTATATGGTACAGACACCACCGCCGTCTGAATACCCTCATAAGCTTGCCGCAAGGAACGAGCAATTAGTAGGTTAGTCTCCTTTAGCTCGAGGTGTGTTCTCAGAGCCTCTAATACTTCATCCTTTGAAGTGACCTCATCTATATCTTTAAACTCCAATGTAATGAGATTAGTCAGGATCGAAGTGGATGCGCTATGGCCAACCTTAGTTTTAATAATGCGTGTCAACTCATGTGCATCTTTGGCTGTCCGTTCCAACTGAAGTACAAGGGCACCGCTTGCCTTTCTGGGTATCCTGTTAACCTCATTCTTCACATGAGATAACTCCGGGTCATTCTTTATTTGACGCAGTACCTCCGCGTATGTAACTCCTTCATTGGCCTTAATCAAAATGGAATTCGGCCTATTTCGTCCATTAAGCCTGCGTGTACTAGATAATTCTTTATTTTTGCCTTTGGGCTTCTTACGCTTGATGGTCTGCCATTGATTTTCTTTGGCTTCAGACTTGCCTGTAGGTACTCCAACCGACTCTAGTGGTCCCCTTAAGCCCAATGATGGTTCTTTCGTGCTTTTGCCAGCTATGGTTTTAGGAGTGGAATCCATCGCTTCTGCTGCGCTTTGCTTGGTGTCAGTGCGTAGACTCGGCGTAGTCTGAGTCACCACTTCATGTGTACCAGGACGTTGATACTGTAATAGATCATCCTCTGCCATACTGATGCATTTATATGAGGCATGAATAGAACGAGCAAGATCCTTAATGGTCTTGTGCACGTTATGCCTATCTTTAACAAAGTCCAACAATTGGCTGATCTTCTCACCAAGTCGCTCCAGGTGATTGTTTCTACGCGTGATGGAGATTTCTCGATCCGTCGTTTCTTGATCCATCATGACATCTCCTTTAGTACCCAGTGTACTATCTATGATTATGTTTGATTTGCCCTCCCCAGAATCCGAGGGGCTACCACCGACCATAGAGGCTTGCACTCTATCGGAATCGGTGAGGAGATTGACCGGTCTTGCCGGAGTTACTCCCTGGGGTATATCCTTGTTTATACCAAACATTAGTCATAATTGGACTTAAATTCGGGAGGCCCTCCCTATTAGTCTTTTCTGTCCGCCCTGAGTATTTTATTTCCTCAGTGCCCTCTACAAATTGTAGCGAGCCATCCCCTATCCGCAACCTGGGGAGGCGCCAGATAGAAGAAAGCAACAAAACTCCACACTGGTGTGTGTGTGTGTGTGTACGAGGGTGGATTGATAAGTTTCCGGCCTGACGAAAAGATTGCGCCACTAGGCCTACATTGAGGTGGTGTTCTATAGTACCATCCTTAGATAGCTTGTAGCTATAGTTTCAGTCCGATCGCCATTTTAGTTTAGGTTTTAGAACACGCTGAACAAGACGCCTCTGTGTTTTTCGTAAAAATGGAAAAGCTGGAAAATCGTGCTCTCATCAAAAATTTTTATTTGAAGGGGTTAACGCTGAAGGAAATTAAAGAAGAGATGGACTCAACACTGGTGACATCCTCCCCATAATATTCAGCCGTTCAGTGGGAACAAGCAGTGGGTTTCCGAGTTTAAAAAGGGTCGTGTGAGCACCTCTGATGAGCCTCGCTCAGGACGTCCCATTGAGATCACAACTCCAGATATGATCGAAAAAATCCATCAAATAGTGCTGAAAGACCGCAGATTAAAAGCGCGTGAGATAGCTGAGACCTGTAAGATGTCATATGAACGTGTACAAAATATTTTGCACCAACATTTGTATATGAAAAAGCTCTGTGGAAGATGGATGCAGCGTTTGCTAAAATTCGACCAAAAATTGATTCGAAAGAACATTTCTACCGCCAATTGGGCGTTGTATAAGCGTAATCCAAGCAAATTTTTGCAAAATGGATAGAATTAAAACCGTTACGGAAAGCGACTGCCGAGGCTATATCGCAGGCAGTAAGACAACAAGTCATCCTACGTTTCGGATGCCCGAAAACTATCATTTCGGATAACGGGAGACAATTCGTCTCAAAAGAATTCACGGAAATGCAGTCAAAAGCCGGAATAGCTCACCGAAAAACGGCACCGTACACGCCACAATATAATTCTGTGGAACGAGCGATCAAAGTAGTAAAAACTATGATTTCTCAATACATACAAAAAAATCACAGAACACGGGATTGCTACTTACACGAGCTACAATTCGCGTATAATACCGTTACGTCCGAAACGACGGGTTTTACACCCGCTTATGTAAATTTGGGATGAGAATTAAGAGCGCCCGGGTATCTTGTCCAACAATTCGGTCAAAAATCCAATATTACCGCCGAGCACCGTATACAGAAAATACAAGAAACAATAAAACTAGTGCGGAGCTAACTAGCTAGTAGTTTTCAAAAACAAAAATATTACTACGACCAAAAACGACGGAAATGGAGCTTGGAAGTCGGCGTTTGTATCTATAAACGGTCGCACGAATTATCAAATACAATTGACGCATTTAACGCAAAATTAGCTCCGAAGTACTTGGGTCCGTATATTATCTTCAGCAAGATATCGCCAGTAATATACGATCTAAAAGATAATAAATGAAGAATTAATAAACACATACACATAAAAGATCTACGTGAAAAGTATAATAATCAAGGTAATATACTACCGTGAACTCATTATATAAGAGCCTCCCAGAGGCCTATGAGTCCAGTCAAAATGCAGCACCCGGACGAACAAGAGCTCTGCTGTCGGTTTTTGGAACTTAGTGTTCCCATCAAGTGTTATGGAATCCAATTCCATGCACTAATTAATACTGGAGCATTGATGACCACAACATCAGCAGGGATCGGCAGGATCCTAGAGAGAAGCGGCGCTCGACGTATATATGGGGAAATGGTTCTCCATCGAAACCGGGACCCATTATATACCATCAATCCTGTAAGCATTACATCCGCATACACCCTCGAGGTGGAATACACTTGTAAAAAGATAATCAGAATTAGGCACTTCGCCACACTACCCAGTAAACCGGTGGATATGATCAATACATAGTCTCTCTCTCTCTCTCTCTCTCTCTTTACCGCTAAGCTTAAATCCGAAGCATACGATAGAGGGGATATACTGCGCGCGGCAAGAGAGAGAGCCGCGTCAAGTGTATTGGGCCCGCGGCCGCTATCTCCGTCTAATACACGCCACACACAGACTACCGTACTCTCTCGTCGAACGGCGCGCGCCAGTAGCGAATACTGCGGTAGGCGAACGCACAAGCCTTACGGTACGCGCATTCCAGTATATACAACGGGTGTTCTAAAACAAATTCACCCGCTGTATTTAATTAATATAATTAAATAAAATATTATGCGGATTAAAATATACATATATATATATATATATATATATATATATATATATATGTGCGTATACACTATTGTACGTGCATAAAAACACTTGTACGCAGCACACCGGCTGCAAAAATAAGTAATATAAATTGTAAATATTAATTATTATGATTATTATTAATATTATTATTAATCGATATTATTATTAATATAATTATTATAATTCGGCGGCTCGTCCGAAATTGAATGAGCGGCGACGGAAATAATCGACCGTTTTTGTATAAAAGGGCCTGCAAAAGGCAAAATCGAGAGTTCGCCCGGTGAACCGACTGCGCCGAAGTCGAGTCACACGAACTCCTCCCGGAGCTAAAACTTATCCAGAGCTCAAATGAATACTGACACTAAAAATCCCGCCCAAAACTATTAGTTTGATCTCTGTTGCGAGGCGCTCCTCAAAAGACAGACAACTAACAGTTTTACCTATTCTAAAGTGAACGTGATCCTGGTTGCGAGGCGCTCCTCAAAAGACCAGCCGTTCTCTTATCCAGTACATTTACTTACTTTCCGAAATTATTCGCTTGATCTCTGTTGCGAGGCGCTCCTCAAAAGACAGACAGTTAATAATTTTACCCATCCCTAAGTGAACGTGATCCTGGTTGCAAGGCACTCCTCAATAGACCAGCCGTTCTCTTATCCGTACTAGACGCTTTTCCCTTAACGCTTGATCCTAATTGCGAGGCGCTCTTCAAAAGACCAGCGAAGTTAAGTTCACCCTAGAATAACCTATTTTTAGATTCTACCTGTCTTATTTTTCAATTCCCCGCGTAGAAAATAGCACCGGGTATCCGTGCGGAAGATAGCGCCGGATTAAACTACGCCACGCGGAAACTAGCGCGAATTCAGTAGTTATAATATATATATATATATATATATATATATATATATATTATGATATATATATATATATATATATATGTATATAGCTAAACATATTTCTTTTAAGTAATTATTTCGTTTTATTTTATTTGTTTCAGAAACTTTGTAGATAGAAGGAAGTTTCTTGTCATATTTTTTTGAATAAACATATCTTTATTTTTTTGTTATAAAAAATATACTGTTTTACTAAGTTATTTTCATGATCTATCGTGCTATCCTGAAATACTTCCTCCCCTCTTAAAATTACCCTGGAAATATACCGCGTAGACTATCCCGAGGGGAACAGGAACGTTACAAAATTATGCTAGTCATTAAGTTATATTACAGCAAGATGTCTGAAATATTATTTAAAATATTACTGTTTTTGCACAACTTTTACAGAAATATTTTTTAATGTATTTATATGATATTCCTGTTTTATGAATTGTCTGAAAAATTATTATTAAATTAAATGTTATTCATTCAAAAAAGCTGTTTCTTGGTCTAGAGAGAAATATATACATGTGTAATAAACAATGTTCAGATTTTTTAAAAGAAATTTTTAAAAAAAATAAATTACTTGAAATGTTACATATTGCCTCGAAAAATTCTGAAAAACTTGGAGGATATTTTTTCATGGATCCTGAGATATTTTTCTTCTAGCAAAATTTTTATTATACTTAATAGTTTGCAGGACAAAATTAAGTACATTTTCTTAAATAATTTTCAATCTAATGCTCCAGAAATAATACAATTGAAATGCTATTAGGGCAACATGTGAAATATATATATATATATATATATATATATATATATATATATATATATATATTGTGACGGGGAACGCAAGCTCTACGTGCGCTTGCTTTCCCACGTCCCGTTTCTCTCTCTCTAGCCGTAGCCTGTAAATATGTATTTGTATATTTCCATGTATAAATGTTTATCTGTTACAGGCCGACGCACAACTACACCGGCGGAGAGGTAAGTGAGAGAGAGAGAGCGGGGAGTGGGGAGAGACGGCCGCGCGCGCGAATAATTAGATAGAGAGAAACCCGCGAGTTTTGAACACGCGTCGTAACCGGCCTTCGCTCCACGCACGTTTTTTTTGCTGTTACGGTGTCGTGTTTGGTCGTGTACGGGAACACGCCTCGTGCTCCACGTGCTTCCCCTCACCTCGTACCTCTTCTTCGGGGAGTGTACCCGATCGGACGCGCGTGTTGTGCCACGGTATTATGGGTGCGTGCAGTGCACACGCGCCTAGGACGAGTCCGAGCGAACGGACTGTCGTCCGACCCCGTTTCTGCGGAATAACCGCCCCATCCCGGGGTTTCTGGACGGCGACGTCACCGCCTCTCCCGGTGAAGAAAGGTGCTGCTGCCGGACGAGGACACGCTGCGGGATCATCGAGCTCCGACTCGCTGTAAGTGGCAGCCCCTTTTCGCTCTCTCTCTCTCTCTCTCTTCCCGAACTCCTCGCGCGCCGTCGCCTCGGCGACCCTCGGCCTGCGTCCCGCACGCCTCGCATATAGGCGCTGTACGAATCCTTGCTATTAAAGCCGATTTAAATTTTAATTATTTTTATTTTATTATTTCGAGTGTCTACAATTAGTCGCTCTACCTCACGCGCAATCCTAAACGCGAAATTTCGCCCTTCGCGAACTGCCCCTCTCCCTCGCCGGAATCATTCGGGGCTAAGCTTAGCCGGGCACAGATTTGCAACGGCCGTGCCCGCCGTCCTCGTGCTCGAGGCGGACACGCGCACCGTTACAATATATATAAAGTAAATGAGTTACATTTTTTCTTATATCCATACATTGCAACCTTGTTTTTAATAACATTTTCTAAATTATAGATTAGAAATTCAAGAATGTTGTTACAGATATTTTCATTTTTTGCGCTTAACAGATCTGTATATTTATATTTATTATTCGAGTATATTTCCATATACTATATAATATAATATAATATTTCCATATACCATATAATATAATACCAATCTTATTTGTGCCATTATTTTTTTGAACAACATATGTCTGTTACTTCCTAAGTAGTTGTTGCCAATATATTCTGAGATACAAAAAGGGTAATTTAATACAGAAGAAGTTTGAATACATTGCCTTTTGTCATTATTTTTTAAATATATAGAGTATTTACTTCTTAGCTCTTTCCTTATATTTATATTTTTCAAGTTAGAAAAATTTTGAAAATTATCAAAAAACTGTTGTTCGAACGGTGCAAAAAAATCATTTATAATAAGGATATTCAATTGTATTTTACTATATTTTTATTATTATAATCCATTTCAAATAAACCATTCTTGGTACCATTCTTGGAAATCTTGTTGTGTCCATCTCCAATACCTTGGGTATATAATTCAAGGTCTATTTCAATACTTTACATTATATATATTTTAGTTGTAATTCCAACCGCAGTGCACTATGCAAGGTGCATTTTGGGACGCATAGAAATTTTTGAAATAAATTGCTTTGAACTCTGGTTAATGTGGTTATTTGGTTATCGCCTCATGCTTCACAAGCATATAATATCACCGACTTAATTCCTAAATACGTACATTTCTTTACTATCTTTATTTCCTTAATTCCAAAATAGAACGTCATGTTTTTAAAATTTCTTCCTCCCTTCTTAATATAATGATGTTTGTTTTTTGTGTATTAACATGTAATTTATTCAAGTTGCAGTACTCCATAAATATTTAAAAAATTCCTTGCATTTCACCTTCTGATTTCGCTAATATTACAATATCATCTGCAAAAGCCATTCTTACAACCCTATCCTGATCATTTACTCCTATTTCCTCCACTCCTTTATCTAATACAAACGTCTCTAAATTCGATATAAACAACGAGAATAGAAGTGGGCTATATAAATAGAAGTGTTTCGCCTTGAAGTACACTTTCCGATACTTTGATTCCGTCTGAGATACCAACTTCATTTTTCATATGTATTTTTACTTATGAGTATAGATTTATTAAGATATTTAAGAATTTTGAACCAAATCCCAGTTTTTTCAGTTTTTCCTAAAGTAAATTATGATTTATCGATGGAAAAGCCTTTTTAAAATCTACAAAGGAAAAGCTTTCCTGCTTTATTATTTAACATTATTTGTATTAACGCATTTAATGTAAATATTTTGTCGAGACAGCCTCTATTATTTCTAAACCTGTTTTGGAATTCTGGTAACAGAATTGTAAAATCGCACCATTTTTTAGCTGTAATAAATAAGATCTGTGTAAAGATTTTCACCATTGTGTTCATTAACGCGATTGGTCTGTAACTTTCGGGATCAGCTGCATCACTTTTTTAATAAAGCATACTAATCAAAATAACTGACTAATCGTCAGGTATCGTTTCGAATAGCAAAAGTTTATTAAAAAGCGATATCATATATAGTTTCCAATTTTATGGTAACTTTTTAAAAAAATTCAAATGGAATACTGTCCTCACCTGGAGCTTCTTTTGATTTACATACATGGAGCGCGGAGTTCTATTCTGCCCATGTTATTGTTATATCTAATAGCTCGATAAAATTGTTCGATAATGTTAAGTTATTTATTGCAATTTTTTCATAAATATTTTTATAATATTGGTGCCAGTATTCCAAGTCAATGTTATTAATTTTTTAATAGAGGGCTTGACCCTCGTGATCACTATTTTTCTTCAAAATTCTTTAGAATTTTTAGTTTTTGATAAAATTTCCATCTGTGTATTTTGTGTTCTCTTTTTTTTCTGCTAAATTCTGCCAAATTGTGATATTCTTTTTTCTTGTGTAAAAATTTTGTAATATTATTGTTTTTTGTAAATTTATTTATTTTTTTGCATAATCTTAATAAAGTACTTATTTGCTTTTTTATTTCTCTACATTTATTATCCAACCATGGTTTCTGCAATTGCCTTTAATACTTATTATATTTTTCGCTATTCCTGTAATAAGAACAAATTGTATTATTGTTTCCTTTATATTTTCATACATGTTATTTACGTTTGCTTCTAAATGACGTGCTATAGCTGAACTTCTCATGTATTCTATATATTTATCTCTAATATCTTTATTCCACAACAGATGATATAAATTACTTTGTCCTTACTTTCTATTGTGAGAACAAAAGTTTATTTCTCTTTCTATCGGCGTAAGTCCTACACAGATAGGAAAGTGGTCTGATAATATAGACATTTGTAATATTTTAAATTCTGAGATATCTCTTGCTGCATTTAAGTTAACCCAGACATGATCGATTATAGAGTTACCATTCACGGTTAAATGTGTATAGTTAGCAGGTCTATCATATAGTGATCTACCATTCAGAATTATAAACCCATTTTTTTCCATAAATTCAAGTATTTGTTGTCCTCGTGCATCGACTAGAGTATCGTTAGATTTTCTCTCGTTGTATAAATACGTATACTCTAACATATCAATATCGCTTATCTGTTTTTTCTCCTATGCGCACATTAAATCTTCCCAGTTATCCATAGTATTTGAGTAATTTTCAAATTTGTTCAATATTACGCTTATATTTATGTTCGGACTAATATATATATATATATATATATATATATATATATATATAGATAATTATGTACTTTATATTTTTTACTGTAATTATAAGAATATCCCTATCACTCACAGTATAACTGATGAGGAAAATTTTCGTGTTGAGAATGCAGATTAATCATTCCTTGCAGCGTCCTTTGAAATGATCTCTAGTAGCTACTATATAGGTTCCTTCCATTCCAAGTTACAAAAATTTTATAGATAAATTCGGTGGTAAGTCAATCCATGTTTCTGTTAAAAAAATAATATCGTGATCACCGGTTTCATCTAAATCGTCTAGATTCGATATTCCAGTTACGTTCCAAAATATTATTCTAGGTACCTGACTGTCGTCAGTGTTTATCATCATTGTATTTACATTGTCTCTTTCGCGTGTATTATTAGTTGGCTTAAGAATAAAACCTGGATTATAGCTACTTATATGTATATTTCTATAAGTTGGTGTATCACTCGCTGCTAAATTATCTATGGAAAATTTTGTTGCTTGACCTTTATTGTTATTTTATTTAGGTCTTACTGTATTAATCGATATTTAGAGAATCTTTTATTTAACTCTATCGTTTTTCTTCCTCTCGTTTTTGATGGGGAGACACCTAATTTTGTAATTTTGAAATTTCGCTGTCGTATCTTGAATCGCCACATGTTTTTAATAGTTTTTTTTACCTCGTGTAGAGAGTATAAATGATTATTGATCAATAACATATTTCTTTTTATTTTTGTTTGAATGCCCTTATTGTCTAGAATCTTCTTAGTTTCAAGTAGCTTTTTTCTTTCTTCTATAAACTGTTCTTCTATATACTTTCTGTTCTATAAAAGAGATAATTGGACATGGAGATTTTTTCTTTCATATCATTCCTTTCCTTTTTTAAAGAAATTTTCTTTACTCGTGGCCGAATATAGTTTTAATAAGATGGGCCTGTTTTTATTTTCACTTTTTTTACCTAGACGATATGCATCCAATAATTACTTTCTTCATATTTGACTCCTACTTCTTTTAGGATTTCTTTTAAATAGTTAATAATTGATTCTTGTTCTTGATATTCTTCATTTATACCAAAAAATATAAGATTTTTATTTCTTTGCTTGTTAGAGAGGAATTGCACTTCGTTTACTAAACTTTTAACGACTAAGTCTAAGTTTATATGTTCATCGTATAAATGGTTTTGCTTACTTTCTACTTTCTTTATTGTTCTATTTAATTTATCTATTGCCTTGGCTACACTGTCTACACTAAATGTAATTCTATCCTCCATTTTTTAAAGATAAGGTTCGAGTTCTTGCAATACTGCACTATTGCAGTACTGCACTATTGCAGTACTGCACTATTACAATACTGCACTACTGTTTCTAATTTACTTAGGAAAAACTTTATAAAACTCTTACTTATATAGCTATAGTGGCTTATTTGCAGTAAATATACTTTTAGTACCTAAAATTACGTCTATACTCGACGAACGCTCAAACGAGGCTCCTTAGACACATACACACACACAAAAACACACACACGCGCGCGCGCGCGCGCACATATATATATATACACACATAAATAATGCAGAAATATTCATTTACCATATGAAAATATTTATAAAATATTATGCCGAATTAATGCTTATCCATAAATAGTTTAATTTTGTATTTTGTCAAATATATATTTACTTTTTTGAAACTGATATTATTTATTCCTGATAAATACTTTATAAAATTAATACACTAGATAATATTTCGATAATTGATTGTACTAATAATTTATTTATTATATATTGGTGTGTTCAAAATGGTTTGGCGCCGTCTGCAGGGCAGCGAGAGGTTGGGGAGGTGAAATCACCATCATCGACAGGCAGTGGGATTTTAGTTAATCAGAGAATTGACCTGAATGAAGCACCGGAAATCAACCATATGAAGTGGAATATATGAGTGCGCCGCGTGCGTACATAACTTATCAGAACCGGCAAACCTTAGAGTCAGAAAGCTACCCTAAGTCGAGAAGAAGGGAGAGAGGTGACCCATCAAATGAATGGGAGATTTATATTTTTGTTAATACGAATATTAGACTTAAGATTTTTTTTATGTTGTAAAAGCTATACGAGAGTCTTTATACATTGTTACATTTACAAATAGGTACCAGATGACGCAATATAGCACGCAATATGGTCATATCATCTATTATCATCCGGTCATATCATGGACGTAAACTGATCGGGAGTCCTATATCGGGGATGAGAGTATCATTTTCTTAGTTTTAAATGCCTTAGACAGCCCTGATTAGTCTTTCTCTGACCGGTCATCAGATTTCCACTGCCTCGCCACCGACATTACACCTTGATGCCCATTCACTATGACTCCCTCTGGGTTGAAAGCGGCCTGTGCACATAGCCGTTTATTTGTCGTTTATTCCATAGAATCTCGAAGGCAGAAGGGAATACCGCCCCTGAACCAGCACGCCACTTCACGGGCACGAAGGATTTCCAGTTGCATCCGCTTCGCTTCGGCCTTCACTGCTTTTTGGTCTGCGAGTGCTGCGGTCAGCTCCTCCATTCTAGCTTTCTCTCGGCACTGCTCATGTAAGCACAGGAATGCCTTCCGAGCTTTGACCGACTCTTCGAGGTCGTCGATCTCTTGGGCAATAACGAGATCGACCTGCCTTGACTGTAGGTTGGTCCCGTATCTCCTCCCAGAGGTCGAGTATTCTAATTTCAGCCTTTTTGGCGATGTCCGCATTAGCTATGTAGTCAGCCAATCCATTCAAGAGACATTGCTCCATGAGTTGGAGCTGAGTTAGCCTTGGGGAAGGTGCTTTCGAAGCCTCGTCCCTTCCGGTACCCGAAGCTCTTTATTCAGTCGGAACGGACGAGCAACAGGCACTAGGTGGTGTGAGCTCACAGTTTTTGCGGGCAGTTACATAGCCCCGACGAACAACCATCAAAGCTAGCCCATGTCCCCACATCTCTCAGAGTGATAAATTTTTAGTCAATAAGTCTCTGAACTTGCAACGTCAATAGTAAAAGTCGAACTAAATTAATGGGAAGGTACATTATGTCAAGTAAGAGCGTGGTCGCGTCAATTTATAAAAATTTTATTTGATGAAACTTTTATATTTATATATACATTGTACACATGACAAACAATGATTGTAAATACCATCTGATCAATAATGTGCCCAGTCACCACCGGCATGAACAATTGCCTAGCATCTCCGAGGCATGCTTTCCATTTCAGATACCATTCGTCTTGAGTATCTCCTACAAACATCATAATCAAACAGAATGGATCGTCGTCCTCGTACATCCTTGAAAGGGCCCTTGATAATTATTCAACTTTGGTTTTGCAACCTGAGAGCCCATCGCACAAGCCTACCAGTTCGGTTCCGTATCGTACGAATCAACCTCAGACTACTGTGGTTCGTAAGGACGTGGAAATGATATCTGTTTATGTATTGACGGAATTTATCAATAACTCATATGAAAGCCAAGCAATCTCTCTCTCTCTCTCTCTCTCTCTCTCTCTCTCGCTCTCTGTTATCGAATAGATTTTTTCTTAGGGCGGCCCTCTTCGTTTTTTTAACGCTTTCGGTCTTTGATCACCCTGAGATGTTGATGATCGACTAGAGGTTCCAACCTATCCGAATTTCGGCTCCATTCGAGCTAACACATTGAGTACTTCTGCCAATTTAGGATCGAGTCTCTTCTCTGGCCCGAATCTACCTGAGGAACAGTGGTAGCTACATTGACATTGGCCTGCTCAGAGTTCAGCGATTTATATGCAGTTTCATGTAAGATCGCTTATCCAGAAGTGTTATAGAATTTTTGCAGTCCAAGGCAAATTCAGGCTATGATCAATTCGAGAAATTCGTCAATTGTATTAAACAATTTTTTTGGTAATATCTGTCAAGTAAGAGCGTGGTCGTGTTAATTTACAAGAAAATTTAATTGATGAAACTTTTATATTTATATAAGCATTGTACATGTTACAAACGATGATGACATTCGGTCAATAATGTATCCACTCACCACCGGCGTGGATAATTGCCTGATATCTCCGAAGCATGCTTTCTATTAATTTGACGCCGTATTCTAGTGGCAACAATCTCCAGATCAGACGAATTTAGTCTTCTACGAAGGTTCTGTTTAATATGTGCCCACACATTTTCAATAGTGATTCCCATATTTAATAGCTCATATACGGACCATAAGACGGATGTCCCTCTTAGATCCCCCAATGATTTGTGTTTTATTACCGTGTTGTGCTCCAGGCATCAGAATCCTCAAGGCACCTATGTTTTTCGAGGGATATCCCCACATCTCCCCCATTCAATCATGTTCATAGACACGTGGACTTAGACGTGACGTAGAATTACCATTAGCTGGAAGTTGTAGAGATTTTTCCAGTATGGTAGATGTTTGATATAAGAACGTGTCTTGTATTTTCACCTTTTTTCGTGCAGGATCGGCGGCCAGTTTGCACATTGAGGTACACTCCCAAGAAAATGGCATTCGGTTGCACTTGATGAGAGGGGGGCCGTACGCTCCGATGGATATTCTGGGGGGTGGGGGTAGGGGTCCTGCAGTCGTCTACTCTAGAATTAAACTTCTGATCCATACTTTTGCTTGTTTTCTTCCCCTCATTCGCTTTGGCTTTTGCTTTCTAGGGTAGTTTCTATTTATTCCATCTAACCTCCATATTATCAACTATGGAGGGTTGAAAGACGAAGTGGAAATTCCACTCGCTTGACATGGGAAAAGCTTATCGAAAATTCACCGGAGATGGTAATTAACATTTGTACGGTAGATGTCACTGTCTTCGAAATTCCTCGATGGTTCTGCGTGCAGCAAAGAGAGAAAGCAATAACCAAAGAGAGTAAAGGAAACAAAAAAGCAAAAGTAGGGAAACAGAGATTTTACTTTCTCTTCTTCATATGCTCCATACCCGCACTCTCTTTTCTTCAAATACATGCATTGAACAACCAACCTCACAGGATGTCGTCGCCTTGCGGACAATTCTGTCCCGAAGTCCTGCCGTGTAATTTGCCATGTTTCCATTCCTTCCTACTCTCCATTTCCGTCATATGAATAATTCTCAAAATTGTACATACCCATATATGTTTTCTCTATAAAGTACGAGTTCTTTTAATCAAAATCGAATACTTAAGATGGTACCAAAAAAAATTTATAGCAGGTTTTCATATTAATTAGTTTAAATAATTTATCTTTTATACTTTCTTATTTATATTTATTTTTTAGATCGAGATCTAGTTCTTTGAATAATGCATCCACGACTAGTTTTTTCAATGAAATTGTAGATAAAGTTAGTTATAATTTTTTCAATTTCATATAAAATATTCCCAGATAACAACATTTTCGGTTTAAAGACAAACAATAAAATTGTATTTTTTCATCGTTGTACCAATAGTGTTGTTTTTGAATTCAATTTTTTATTTTAATTTATTTCATTGAACTAAATTATTCCTCATATTGTAATATACATTTTCATGTAATGCAATCTATAAATATTTATATATTTTTTTGATTTAAACGAAATGTGAAATAATAGGTCTCAATAGTTAATAAATTATACAAATTTTACAGATATTATTTATATTATACATTACAAATAAGACAGTTAATAAATTTTAAAACATGATTTTTCAACTTTTAGTTGTTCAAGTCAATAAACATCTAAATTTCGATATATTCTAATGTGACTAAACTATTGATAACCATTTTAGTGAGTGTGTGTAAAAATTCTTTTGTCATAATTAAATTAGTGAAAAATCAAAACATTTATTAAAAAGCTGTTAAAATCAAAATATATAACCATTAAAATGTCATTAATTATCAAATTATAAGTATTTAATATTGCCAATTCATATTTTTGCTTTTTGTATTGTAATTATTTTTTGTAAGAAGTTAAAGATAGAATATAAATAACATTTATAATAGTTAATCTGAAATATAATTTTTTAATTAATCAAATAGTAATGTATAATAAAATTGTGTCAGCTGATAGTAATAATTGAAGAAAAAAGGAAGTGCAAAAAAGAATAAAGTTTATGTAAATAACATAACAGTTTCTGATTCTGATAAAATTACAAAAAGAAAACTTCCTAACAATATATTTTTAGTATAATATATGAAACTTAACTTAATATTACTTTTAGAGTAACTATAAGATAGCTTGAAATGAAAGCATACTTAAGGAAACTGTTCAGGATTATGAACAATAATGTTTATAATACACGAGAATGTAGTTGGGTATAGTTCAGCAGATGGCAATAAATTTATTGTATTTAATTAGCATTAGGCATGCCACATTCAAATTACTATGTTGTCGAATGAGGGAAATGTAGACTCATGCAAGGATTTACTTTGAGCTTTTAGCTTATGGGTGCATTTTTGTAAGTTGTTTTATTTGATAATGAAATCAAGTCTGTAATATTGCCAATACATTGTTGTATAGTTTTTATAGAAACAAAATTTGAAGAAATAAAAAAAAAGTATATTTTTATTGATAAATTCTTTGCTGAAAATCAATAATATGAAGTTATATTTTGTCGAACGATTTTTTTAAGAATTTCAATAGCAATATACTGTTACTAGAAGTAAAAAAATAAATAAATTTAGTTATTATAAATATTTTAAAATTAATAAATATTTTTATCGGTCTTACAGTCTTTATAATATAATAAATTATCTAAAATAATGACAGTCAGGTTGTCCTTGTTTATAGTCAGTCCACGAAGAATCTGAAATAAAATTTATGACTACAAATAAATTAGATTAAAAATTAAAAATAAAAATGAAATTAATAATAAAATAAAATAAAAATAATGAAAACAATATTCTATGTTAGTAAAGATCAACCTGACTGCCCCCACCACCTTAAATTGAGATTCACTTCTGATGTCCGACGTTTCGAACCTCTACGGTTCATCCTCAGAAACTAAACTAAATTGAAAAACTCAGCATGCTATTTTATGTACTCCATTCTCACTACAAATGTATTGGTATAACATTTATAGGACCCCCACCTTCATAACTTAAATTGCTGAGGCTGAACCGTAGCGGTTCGAAACGTTGGCCATCAAAGGTGAATCTGAATTTCAGGTGGTGGTGGGAGTCAGGTTGTTTTTTACTAACATGGAATATTTTTTTATTATTTTATTTTTATTTTATTACTGATTTTATTGTATTTTTATTTGTAATTTTTAATATAATTTATTGTAGTAATAAGTTCTATTTCAGGGGTGAATAAAAACAAGGACAGTCTGACTGTTATTTTAGCTAATATATTATATTATAAAGACTGTAAGAACGATAAAAATATTTATTAATTTAGTATGAATTTAAGAATAAAATAGGCTATTCGAATTTACTATAAGCTTATTAATATAATAACTATATAATAAATTATGATACATTAAACAATTAGTATTCTAAATAACAAAAAGAAAATCTTAAGTTAATTTATCAAATGGGTTGTTATCAAACTTAATATTTTTATGTACTGTTCATCGGAAAATAGAGTTTATTAAAAAAAAAAGCTTTCATGATTAAAAAAATACGTCAATTCGAGTTAATGTTCAGATATAAGAAATCATGTACTTATCGTGAAAAATGTATATATTTACTAGTATTAACATTATGATAATTCTACGCACAGTTGTTATATAACTTATTTAGATGATATTAACACGTAATATATAGAAATGAAAATATGAATATACATGAATATTATCCTATAAAAATAAAAAATTCCCTACGACGTATGGGTATTATAAACATATCGAGTTTATATCCACCTTGATTTTAAACCTGCACATCATCATTTGTATTTGGCACCGCGGAGGACCCCCCCCCCACTTTGCTCGTTTGTCGTCGCCAGTCCGGTCGGTTTTCTTTTAGAGATACAGTGGCGTACGCACTTCGTATTCGGGAGTCGACGAAATCAAAAACCTTAAAAAATTTGAGTTATGCAACTTAAGATTTTTGATTTTTTACACAAAAACAAAGTATTATATAAGAAAAAGATAGAGAATAAAAAGTGCTTAGAATTTACTAAGAAGTATATCTGAATTTTTTCGAGACGATTCGATGAATTTTTCCAATTTGTCATAAATTGCCAATTGGCAAAAATAAAAAAGTTACTCAAAACTCAGTGAAAAAATTTAAACATATTCTTTGATTGATTCTAATCACTTTTTATCTTATTGATTTTTTCGTCGAATGCATTATATTCGAGAAAAAAATTCGTGAAAGTTTGGGCAAAATTTTGCGATTCAGGCGCCATTTTATAGCCGCCATATTGAATTTCTGGATTCGGGACCCAACTGAATTTAAAGTACAACTCATTTATGCACTCATAGTTGAAAAATAAAGTTCAGTCCTCAACGTTAACACAACAAGAAATGGAATTTAAAAAAAAAGTATCGAAATTTTGCATTTTTTTTGTAAACGTCGCCATATTGGATTTTTGAGTGAAAACTTCGCAATTCTGATACCAGAAAGGGAAAGTAGAGCAAAAAATACTTAAGAAAAAGTATGTTTGCTTTGAATATATATGTGAAATATGTGATAGATTTACGGTTGAAAACAGAGTTACGATTTCTTTGTTTTGGACGTTAATGGATTAATTAGTTTGGAAGTAGCATTGAAGGGATTGTTAATTATAATGATTATGTAAAATTATAATAATTCATAGTAATAGTTATATGAGACTATTAAACTAATATATTTATAAGAAAATTTTGTTTCTGTACTCAATTACCATCTCCCCCCAACCACCTATCATTTGTACAGAGAATCCGTCCTGGAGATAGCAGAGGGAGCTAAGACGGTAGGCAGGTGCAAATCTATGATGCCACATTTAACGTGTCTTTTCTTTTACTTTTCACTGGTACTGTATTTTTTAGCGTTTAATCACCCTCTTCTTGAACACGTGTCCGCGAGTCCCAAACAGGAAGTTGGAAATTACTATATATTTTAACTTATAATATTTTATAAAAAATATTAATCTTTTATGCACGATTGACATATCTGTATTAAATAAAGAAATAATTAAATAATTCGCATTATGATTATTTATTCAACTAATAATGACTATTGCAAATATTTATATTAAATACAAGATTTTAAGTTACCTGTGATCTTAGGAAAACGAGCCAGCCAAATTCATAATTTTTCTTTTAAACTTTTAGATTGCCGGGGTTTGAATCTCTACACATCCCTTTAAAAATGGATAAATTATTATCTTATAGGAGGAGTTAGCTATTAACGAAAGCAGATAGCTATGTCGAACTGCGTAGTACGCGCACTCCGTCAATAGGGAAAGTGAGAGCGCAGGGCGAGTGAGGACACATGTGCAACTCGTAAATATATATATATATATATATATATATATATATATATATATATATATATATATACGTGCACGCTAGAAGCCCTTGACGTGTTTCCTTTTTTTTACTTTCTTCTAAGCATATACGGATATTAAGAAAATAATGTACCAGCACTTATATACGTACATACTCCCGCACAAATAAAAAAAAATATATATGTACTATATATGTGTATATGTGTGTACGGGTATGTATGCGTATGTATGATTATATCGGTATTTGAGTATATATTCATGTAGGTTTATATTACATTCCAAAAGGAAAATAAAAGGAATATTATTGAAATAATATAATAATTCGTAATGATTTATATTAATAATAATAAATATAATTATTGTCATCCTCGTTATTATAATAATTATTAATAATATTACGAATTCTTATTATGGTTAACCAATAATCGAAAGAGTTGTTTAATGAAAATCTAAGAACCTAATATAAATAAACAACCTATTTAGTTTTACATCACGATTATGAATAATTATTTTACATAATTACTATTTTCAAACAATTACAAATTTTAAGCTTGTAATCATTAACAATTAGATTAATCAGTTAATTATTATACGAATCAATATTACTAACAATATTATATTTAAAATACTTAATCTATATATGTTAACTAACTTAGACTATAATTATATAAAAATATTGTAATTATAATTGAAAATACTATTCGAAATAAATATTTAACCAAAATATGTAAACGCCTATAAACTAAGTTAATGTTAAACATTGTAAAACATGAGTATGTTATAAATAAACGCTGTAACTTCCTTGATTTTTAAGATAGAATTACGATTCAAAAACATAAATGAACCATATTTTTCGAACGAACAAAATTAACTATATAATATACTCATGGTAAATATGCGAATATGTTTTTTATCATAGAGCGGAAAATCGAACTGGAAAAGCTAATGGGTACGAGTTCGCGCTGTACTCGTCCCCAATATGCTTAGTAAAAGTCGTAATTCTTCCCTACCGCTGCAAGGCTTGCATAGGGCTAATGTAACTACATTTTTAAGGGAGGGCAAGTAGACGAGATATTATGAGCTTATTGGTTCAAAACTATTTGTTACGACTTTTCCATAAGTCCAATGTTAGATTTTTCGTATATAAGAAGGTGGAAAAACGCTACCAGCATCTCAGTTTCGGAGTCCCTCCGGAGAAGCACTGTCCTAGAGAAAGTATTATCGGTATGTCTGACGCAGTGGTATTGTGGAACGTATTCAGTATGTTGAGTAGAACGCTATTAGAGCGATATACCAATATACCAACATCTAGTGCATTTGAAGCATCCGCGTGTCTTTCCATATAATTCGTGGTATATTGGGAAAACGCCTTTGGCTATACCCCAGTATACGTTTGTATAAGGTCCCACTAATGAACAAGGCACCCTTGGTGGTCTATCAGTTCGGCGCTGCGATCCTTCGCATGCCCTTAGTAGACTAAACGTCGGATTGAGTGCTTTTAGCGGTAAACCGACGTATATACTACAGGAAACGAAAACTGACCTAGCCATCGGCGTTAGGCCAGTGGTACGCAGTAACCCTTCGCGTTTGAGTTTTTATTAATACGGCCTTGTTATATGAGGAGCCGTTTACAACCGCTGTTTTTCCCTTTTCTAACGCCTGGTATGTCGTCTCATCGCGTGATGAGGACGTTGACTACCACCAGTTCGGTCCACATTTTATGATGGTAAAATACATTTGCTGTAAAGGAAAACTTGAATAAAATTGGAAAAGTGAGTATTATTTTTTATATTATTGATAATTAATTCTCTGCTCGATTGCTCGGGGTGTCCATGGTATGATTGGATTCTGAGTAAGGTTCTGACAAGTATCTAAAAATTTACGCGGTAAGATATGAGTATCAAACCTGTCAGAAGTCAATCATATTTTCACTGCGCGCCGACCTTGGTAATGAATTTTGCAAGGTAAATTTGACGCGGTAACACTATCATATATACCAAGTTCATATCAGAAGTCAAGTCTATATATAGGCTTTCTGACAGTCTAAACGTTAACAACAAATATAGTTATTAATATAATTACGGATAATATTAATAATTAGAACTGAAATAGTTCAAAAATTAATATATACAATTTAATAAATGATATACAAACATTGTTTTTACTCATGAAACAAAATGTACGTCGTTACTATATAGTATATTTGTAGAAATAAATTGAAATAAATAACCTTAAATATTTTTTTGATCACTTAAAGAAATTTGTTTTGTAATTTTTTTTGTGTTCATTTTATTAAAGTTGATTAAGGTATGGCTCAATAATTAATAGAAGTGATGAATCTAGAGCATATTTTAAATATTTATTGTATTATATTTTTTCTCATACATATTGGATTCATACCCGATAATGCTACAATGTCCCGTACGTTAAATGGACAATATAGTTGTGTTTAATTGCATTATCTTTAAATTGATTTTCAATAGATTGATTACAAATAACTAAATTTTTCTGCATTATTTGGTGCATATTTCGTTGTAAAATAAAACTTCAGATGTTTCTCACGTAATTTTATGTAACTTACACTAATTTTATTATATATATATATATATATATATATATATATATATATATATATAAACACTAGTATTTCCCGTCTAGGCTTCGCCCGAGATAATAATTTAACCAATTTCTTCAACAATTCAATAATATGTAAGTAAAAAGTATTCTATATATAAAAATCTATATTACTATAAATAATTGACTGTAATTTAACTATTGTCGCGTATGTATATACAGTATGTATATATAGAATGTACAACCGTCGCAAGACAGAGTATGTCTTGCGACGACTACTGTAGAGTGTTTTCTGTTGGGGAGGTAGAATACGATAACCAGGTATCCCGGGACGACTTACTGAGAGTGTACTCGAATGATAAAATACGAATCTTCATAGAAGTCTCTTAGACACTACCCATAGAAGTCGTTCTAAAAAATCTGCAAATCGTGTTATAATGCCCAACATGAATCTCCCCATAGAAGTCGTTCCGTCATACATGGACATCGGCTTCTACCATCCGAACACAAAATTTCCCGTAGAAGCCGTTCCAAAACACCTGGAAGTCGTATTCTACAGCTCCAACACGAATCTTCCCATAGAAGACGTTCCTACATAACTAGACATCGTTTTCTATCAACTAAATACAATACTCTTCGTAGAAATCGTCCAGAGATACTTGAATATCGCATTTTATAATCCAAACACGAAACTCCCCGTAAAAGTCGATTTCCTCATACCTGGACGTCGTTTTCTATCAACTAAATACAATATTCCCCGTAGAAATCGTCCAGAGACACCTGGATATAGCATTCTATCATCCGAACTCAACACTCAGTAGAAATCGTCCTGAGACAACGGGATATCGTGTTCAACCGCAAAATGTTGGTTTGCGAATAGCGTATTTTTTAAGTGGACGCGGGTATTGCCTTTTTGAGCAGAAGTGACGATGTATTTTAACGATGAGCACGAAGACGGCGGGCACGGCCGTTGTAAAAGATGTGCCCGGCTGGGCTTAGCCCCGAATCATTTCGGCGAGGGAGAGGGGCGGTTCGCGAGGGGCAAAATATCGCCTGCGGATTTGCGCGAGATGTAGGGAGACTAAATAACTGTACGAACTCCGAACAAATAAAATTTACGTGGCTTTAATATGCATATTATACGTACAGCACCTATACGCGAAGGCGCGCGGCGCGCAGGACGAGGATCGCCGAGGCGGCGGCGCGCGAGGAGTTAGGGAAGAGAGAGAGAGAGAGAGAGTAACGGGCTGCCACTTACAGTCGGGTCCGTGTAGTGGTGTCGTCCGCTGGCAGTAGGAGGCGGCGGCGGCAAACCTTGGACCGGTCACGTCCTCCTGCAACGACGCCTTGGTTCGCCGGGAGAGGCGGTGTCCCCGCTCGTCGATGGCCACGGGACGGGGCGGTCACTCCGCACAGGCGGGAGCCGGGCAGCAGGCTTTAGATCGAGCTCGGCAGTGATGCCCGCGTAACGGGCTCCGTGGGTGGCACGCACGAAAGCGGTACAAAAACTCAAGCGAAGCCAAAACTACGTACCAGGTCGACGTTTGGTTTTTGCTGTTTCTCAAAAAGCCCGATCGCGTGTGTGTCTCGAAGCTCTACTTCCAAAAACTGAAAAACTAATTCTAAAATCTCCCTCAATTACCTCTCCGCCGGTGTATTCATGCGTCGGCCTGTAACGAGTATACATTGATATTTACATATAAACATATATACATATATACAAGGGCGACGATGGGAGAGAGAGCATAGGGGCATGGGAAAGCAAGCCTACACGGCGCTTGCATTCCCCTTCACAATATACATATATATATATATATATATATATATATATATATATATATATATATATATAATTAGTTTGAGTTTCTTAATAAAGAACCCTATTTTGCCATCATTCCTTTTGTACAACCTAAAAAAACAGCCCATTATGAATTCAGAAGTCAATATAACCTATAAAAACCAAAACATAATTTGTGACGACAAATTATATTCAGTATGATTTGGCATATAAAACCATTTTATAAGAGAAGTCGGAGGAAGAGAGAGGGAGAAAAAGAAAGATTTTTCCAGGTAAGAGAAAATAAAATTTACAAATATTAAAAGATATCCATAAGGTGTGAGCGAGTAGTATCAGATAAACCTGAAGAACAAAAAGGATAATACTGAATGACGTCACACCTTCTTTAGGATACAAATCCCAAAGTTGAATATGAACATTCGTTTGAGCTGATCTGGCATTAAGACTTTAAGCGGACTACTTTGAGTTATTTTCGTGATTCAAGACGCCGCCTAGTAGCCGTTGGTGAAACTGATTTTTAAAACCATTATCTTAATTTATTGATGAATGTAAAATAATTTTATATAAAACAGCTTATGTTCTTCCCAAGATAATGTAGAATCTATATGTCAAATTTCAGAACCATCGGTTCAGTAGTTTTTTAATGATCTATACATTTCTAAATAAACGTACTTTGGTTTATGATAAATATTTGTATTAAATTTATAATATATTATAAAATATGAATAATATCGATATATGAATAATAAATTATATATATATATATATATATATATATATATATATATTATGATGCGGAAAGTTCTTAAATTTAAATTTATTTGTTTAAATTAAATTTTCACGCACGAAAACAAGTTGATTATACCCTGAGTTACTCACCTGCTTCTTACCAGGGTGGGTGGCTCTGCCGGCCTGCTAGATGAACACACTGCACCACGAGAAAATAATGAGATAAATAGGAAGAAAAAAATAGCACGAGAAAAAAGAATTAAACTGTACACCACCAGACGTTTTTTTCGAACCTTCATTTTTGCAAAATTTCATTTAATAAGTACGCGGATTTCATTCGTGCGAGTATTCCGTCCCACACAATATTGTCGCCATTATTACCGACCCGACCGCTTATCCGAAAGGAAGACCGAACTTCGAAAGAAACTCGCAATGCACACTCACCTCTCACTCCGACGGTAGCTCTTGAAGTCCACTGGTGGAAGGGAGGGTACAAACAAAGGTCGTTGTAGCCTCTAGGGGAGGACATTTGATGCCCACCGCCTTCTTTCCTCGCTTGGCTTTCTTCTTTGCTGTCTGTTCCTCCCTCTTCTTCCACTGGCCTCTCTTATCACACCTCACTCGCTCTATCTGCCCCTCACTTCTCACATGCTTCGCCCGCTTTCTTCTACTCCTCCCTTACTAGCTCTTTCTGGAATCTCTCACTCCCATCAATACGGTTCTCTCGCCCTTTCTTCCTCTTCTGTCCGTTCCGTCTCTCTCCTCTACATTCACTTTCTTCATCTTCTCAGTTCTTCGCATTCGCTGACCCTTTTCATCACCTCCTTTTCTACAAAACTATCGGATTTCTCTTCACAATGGAAAACTAGTCTTAAAACTAGTCAATGAAAAACTAGCCTTACAAAAATTAGTTACACTTTCGGGACTACAACAACGTATTTGTCATACTCTACAATATTTTCTAAAATCTATGAATTTAAAATTTAGAGTCCAATACTATTCGTAAATTCGTTCTTCATTCTCATATATCAACAATGAATCATTGTAGAGTGCAATTACATAGTTAGGACTATCAAAAAAGTACAGGTGCACTTAATTTTATCATAGTTTTGTATTCACAAACACTTTCACGAAGAATATAAAAATTCTTGACTTATTTTTTCTTCTTTTTCTGATAACGCTTTCTTCACTTGTAGCTTTATTTAATTTCAATTTCCTTTTCAAACTTCTTTCTTCTATATTTTCTCTTCTTACTTTCGTTATGTGTAATTAAATCTTCCTATCTTTAATCGTCTCTTTATGGCTACCTTGTGACTCGTCACAATATATATATATATTGTAACGGATTTTTCACCAACTGGTCAATTTCGGAGAATCCGCCTCTACAAAGATTCCAGGACATCCGCAAGAAAGACTCATATGCAAATATATCCAGGCGTTAGACGCAAACCGTCGATGTCCCTACCACTTTTCCGATTAAGTCTTCCGATGCTTTGAGCTTCTGCACTCAGCTGGCTCAGTTCTATCGTCGTAGACACGAGAGCAGGCAGTTCGAAAAGTTAATTAAGTTCCAGCAGCTTCGATTCCCCGTATTTTAATATTTAATTATTGTAATTATTTTAAGGCATACAGAAAATCATAGACAGTTAAAGGTAACCAAAGACAAGCAAAGGTAATTAAAGATAACCAGTGAGAAAAGGCACCCTTAAAAATTCCCCAGATAACTTTTAAATAATATTTAAGATGACAGTCGGAAAGTAAACCTCAAACGTAACCATAGATTATCTAAGAGATTCCGGACATCATGTATATCCTAAAAAATCCCCCAAATAAGTCTCAGATTATCTTTACAAAGACAATTGAGAGGTAAATCTCCAAGTTAATCAAAGACTATTTAACAGAACTCCGACATCATGTAAGTTACTTTAGAAAATTCCCCATATAAATCTTGTCTATTATCTAATTCTCCTTCTCAAGGTTTAGAGCATCTTCGCTTGAGCCTGGTTTCTGACTCTAACCTTAAATCTAAACTATATCGTAGACCTCTGTCGCTGATTAGCACCGGTGTTTGGAAGCAGAAATAAAGCGACGTTAAATAACATAAAAAGAAATCTAGACTACTTATATCTACGTACTTATTATAATTAACACATTTAAAAATAAATGTATAACGCAGCGAGCGCACCTGAAGCATCCACAAACGATCGGGGTGATGTGTCTAGCCCCACCGATCGACCGAGTCCGCAAAGCCCCTCTGCAGAGACATCATCCGGGTAGTACCTCAGATCCCGACTCGCGGAATCAGAACATCCGCACGAGACCCTGTCTATCTTAGAATGTTAGAATTAGAAGGAAAATGTCTGGCTGTGAGGAAGATGCAATAGGCACAAGAGGTGTTAGAGTGAAGGTTTGGCCGGAGTTGAGTGGGTGAAGTCCCGCCTCCAAAAACACAAGTAATAATTATGAATAAGTAAGACAATTATACATTATTCTTACAGTAATATTACATAAAAAATCAGTTGTCACCAATTCGGACTCATGCGCAAACCCAGACGGCGATTTAATGACATGCATTTACTTAAATTTCTCTTCTATTTTTTGACGCCCTACGCGTTGAAGCCAGAGGGTGGATGTCGAAATATGATTATTTAACTTCATGCGGCGCATCGCGATCAGTGCGTTGTTTAGTAATACTACTCCCGGATCGGGGCGCTACTTAAGCAGTTCCGATTTGGAGTGGTAGCGGTTTCGATATCCTGTAAGGGTAGCCGTGGCGCAAACTTTCTCGGCTTCAAACTACCGATTAGACCACGACACTTACTTTTACCGGAGAGTACAATGGCTTTTGCCCCGAATCCAAATTCGTGTATCACGGATTGGGAATGTGGAAAAGAAAAAACTAAGCGGTAACTAACTAACGAATAGAATACCCAGATTTAATCGGTTTTGAAAACAGTTTGGTACTAACAAATTTTCTATCTTTCCGAGGGCTTATATTTAGACTTTGGGACATAATTCGTTATTTTTCTATGAAAATAATGAAGTAAAATAATTTGACGATGCCTTCATTATTTTTTTCACAGAAAATTTTGTGATAGTGGGGGAGAAGCAGGTTTCTTACAATAAAGAGGACCTAGTCTCCGTTCATCACTTACCATTTTTTCGCCATTTTTCCTCGTTTAGTTATTTTTCTTGTTGAATCTCCTATATATTTTACTTTTAAAAATTAGGATAGTATTTTATTCTTAAATCTTTCGTTACGTTGTTCAGCTTTGCTATGTATCTTAATAGACTCAAAATACATTCCTTATCTTATTAATACAGTGAAATAGATATAAATTAAAAGTAAACCGTAGGCGTCATTTGCTAATCTATCGTGTATTTAAATAAGCTAAAACCTATTTGTTAGATTTCCTAGTATATAATTTGTAAAAATACAAATCCTAGAATTTAATCTGCAAAAACATATCAATACTGTAAACAGCTATACTTGAATGATTTTACAAAAATTATTATAACTAGTAATTTTTTTTTGTGGCGAATTAACGTTATGGACTTCCGCTCTGCTGGAGCCTTAACTTAAGGTTATGCGCGATTAAACTTTAAAGCAATTCGTATTCGATAGCATAGATAAAACTCAGGAACCATACATAAGGACTTACTTCTGAGCTACCCCAAACATTTAAGCCATACCGGCTTGTGCACCTTTTTTCAACTATCCTTTATGGTCCAGAATAGTCTTGTATTAATAGGTATATAAATAAGTTTCCACCGTTTTGAGAAAATGGCACCACCGATAAGATAAGGTATAGTATATGTTGACATCTGAAAACAGTATAACCTTTTAATACCTCTGACTTTTTGCTAGCATTACTTAATTTTCATTCTGTTAACATGTCAAGTTTTGAGTCAAGTAAGCGTCATTTGCGGGAATTTTTAATTTACTTCTTTCATTTAAAGTATTCTGCAGCCGAAGCACATCGGTTACTCATAGAAACATATGGTGATGTTAATTTGAGTGAGAGAAGTTATCGGGTGTAGTTCCCAAAATTTAAAAGTGGTGATTTTGACGTGGATGACAAAACACGCAGTGGAAGGCCCAAAGTGTATGGTGACAGAATTGGAAGCTTTCCTGGAGGAAGATCCATGCCAAACGCAAGAAGAACTTGCACAAAAGTTACGAGTGACTTAGCAAGCTATTTCACAACGTCTCAAAACTCTGGGTATGGTTCAAAAGCAAGGAAATTCGGTTCCTTACGAACTGAAGGTAAGAGACGTCGAGCGTCACTTATTCGCTTGCGAGCAATTGCTCAAAAGGCAAAATCGCAAAGGATTTCTATAGCGAATCATGATGGGAGACCAAAAGTGGATTCACTACGACAACCCATGGGATATGCTCGGGCTTGCCTCTACTTCGATGGTCAAATCAAGAATTCATGGCAAGAAGCTAATGTTGTGCATTTCGTGAAATCAACTTGGAGTAATCTATTACGAACTACTCCAACACAATCAAACTGTTACCGGGGAACGTTACTAACAACAGCTGATGCAATTGAGCCGAGCATTGCAGATTAAACGTCCACAATATGCCAAAAGGCACGATAAAATCATATTTCAGCATGACAACGCTCGGCCACATGTTTCAAAAATCGTAAAGGTAACGTTAGAAGCACTGAATTGGGACGTCTTACCCCATCCTTCGTATTCACCAGGTATTGTTTCTTTAGATAACCACCTATTCCGGCCGATGACTCATAGTCCGATTAAGCAGCACGTCTCTTCTTACGAGGAATTGAAGAAATAGGTCGATTCGTGGATCCGCTCAAAAGACCAGCAATTTTTTAGACGGGGTATTCACCTGCTGTCCGAAAAATGGTCAAAAGTAGTAGAAAGTGATGGGCAATAATTTGAATGACATTATTTGTACCTTTTTTCAAATAAATTCTTATTTCTTTATAAAAAGACGATGGAATTTATTTATACACCCAATAATATTATTCGCAATTAGCAATAAAATTCAGTTAGCAGGCGACATAATTTGAGTAAACATTATAATTTTTTGATCAGTGAAAAATGAATTGTGTTAAATCGTTTTTTCAACATGTCCTTTTACACTATTTTGATTTGAAGAAAGTATAGTAGAAACTTATCGATTGCTTTAAGAATGTTTTATTGCGAACAAGCTTCATCTCTTACAATATGTAAAGAGTGGTTTCAGCGGATTAGAAGTGATGATACTGATGTTAATGACAAAGAACTTTCTGGATAACCGGAAAAGTTTGAAGATAGAAAAATTACAAGCATTATTGGATGAAAACTCAGCTCAAACGCAGAAAGTACTCGCTAATTAGTTAGGAGTCAGTGACAGAGCAATTAGGAAACGTTTACAGGCGATGGGAAAGATTCATAAAGGAGGAGAATGGATGCCACACGATTTGATCGAAAGTGTCATTATGAATCGATACAGCATCGTACTATCTTTGCTTGCCAGGCATAAAAGAAGAGTTTTCTGTGGCGTATTGTGACTGATGATGAAAGGTGGATATACTATGACAATCGTAAGCGCAACAGGTCATGGATGGACTCAGTCTAACCGTCCACATCGACACCAAAAATCGACAGCTAAAAAGTATTGCTATGCATTAGGTGGGACCAGCAGGGTGTGCTGTACTAGGAGCTGATAAAACTGAATGAATCCGTCACTACCGAGGTATAGAAACACCAATTGTATGATTTGCAACAGAAATTGATCGAACATAGATCAGCAATCGCGAGCAATATCCGCAAAGTGATTCTCTGGCATGACAACACTCGGCCACATCTTACGGAAGCCGTCAAAACCACCCTGTTGGAGCTCGAATGGGAAGTATTGCCGCACCCACCATACTCTATAACATGTTACAAGGTCTATTTCAAAAGTTCCCAGACTTTTAAACACGGGTTCAAGCAGCGACACCATCTATTTGTCATGATGAAAAGGCACATATTCTAATTACATTATGTTAAAATTTCATGATATGCTATGTTTGTTGATCGGAAAATGAGCATTGAGCAAACACTGTAATGTAACTAACATCTAGTTGTATTATAATCTAGGCAAAACTTTTACCGAAATACATCAAATGATTCAACAAGTATATGTCAATGATTTTTTATCTCGTGCAACAATTAATGTGTGGTTTCGGCGTTTCAGATACCGTAGAGAAGACCTCAATGAGGACGAATGTTCAGGTTGACCGAGAATAGCGCTAAACGAAAGGAACATCGAGAAATGACGTCAATTTATCAAAAATAAGCTGAAATCATCGGTATGTTATATGAAAGTCGAATTAGATTTCAGTGACATCAATTCAACGCATTTCACTCGTAATATGAAGTGCCCTTCTTCTCTGTACTACGATAATTTGTTTTCTATACTTTTAGGCGAACAATATATCGGGCCACACGTTCGCTCCGTATGACATAATAAATTCAGTTACTCTAATCAGCAGATCCCAGTTACAGTGTGCGGGACCATCAGCGTTGGTTTTGATCCTGCAAAGTTGCGTCGTCACTCGAGCCACTTTTTCCGTTACTTTTCTAATTCAGTCCTAGAACATTGGAATCAAATGTTACTCCTAGGTACCTAACAACCGCTGGAATATAGACCATCCTGTCTCCAATCATAATCTTTATCAATGATGACACTAGTTAAATCATCTACGTATGCAACTAGTAAGTTGTTTTCAGGCATCTGCGCTCGATTCCATTATATATAAAATTCCACAAGTTGGGTCCGAGCTCAGAAACCTGACCCACCCCAGCACTAAGCTTCTTCGTCCTCCAGTTATCGGATGTATCATAGACCAGATAATGGTCTCTTATGTAGTCGCCTATTAGATGAAGTATATGGCACGATGATTGGAAATCTCCTTCCATGGCCCCTAAGACATTAGCTTCTCCAATTGAGTTGAAGGCCTTTCGAAAATCAAGTATTACCAACAACAAAACAGGCGCAGTTAGAATAAGATATACTAGGTTACAGATAGGAGGTGTGCATTGACCAACAGTTTTCTGAGTGTACTTCGACTACTGTTTCCAGAACCTTCCCTACACTTCGGTCGACTCCTGGACCCCTCTTATTTCGAACGAATTTTATAACCATAACAAACTCCTGCATACCAAGCTGTGGGATATCCATTTCTCCTTCTCGTAGCATTGAATCAGATCTGCCAGGATAAGTATGGAAGAGTATCAAAATTCCGAACAACCACACTGTATCCTAGTGCCCATAGATTGCGGTTCAGATTTTTACACAAGTTCTATCAATATCGGCGTTTACTAGCCCCGATCTGGCGGAGGTTTTTTTTTTATGAAAGTCAGCGTTTTTCAAAGCGATGTCATCTCCACATTTCTTAGCTTTTTGTAATAACCTGCTAAGACGCTAACACTTCCGTCTTAAATAAGTCATCTTTGTTGGCCATCATTAGTTAGGTCGTCTGTTAATACTAACTGCTTTATGCGGCGTCAATTCCTAGCAAGCCCGATGAAGGATATTGTTTTTGATATTCTATTCGGAATCCTATCAAGACTTTGTGGCTCACGTTCAATGGCCTGCAAGAATTTCTCTCTTCATTCTCGCGACATACCATGTAACGGGCCCTCCCGAATTGCTTCCAATATAAATGGTGTACTGACGATCGCTGGCTGTGTAGTCCTTAATCACCTGCTAGTTTATTATTTACATAATAAATATTATTTTCATTAGTTATTATTATTATTTATTTTTATTATTATTAGTTTATTATTTACATAATTTAGCTAGTAATCTCTTTACATAACCTTTTTAATCTAAAGTTAGTTCGATAATGCAAACAGAATAATTACATTTATCGTACATAAATTGGCACGGAGTTAGTCAATTCGCGAAAACACAATCCAATATAATTTAGGACACTAATCTCATCGATTTCCGTTCTCTTAACTTCGGCTATACTATTCCCCATTTAAGGACATTCGCATTGAAATCTCCGGCCTCAACCAACTCACATTTCATTTCTTTGACGACCTCTTCCAGGTCATCAAGTATGGCCTAGTAAGCGCCTATGACTTGATTTGGAGTAATGTAACAACTTTCATACATGATACAATTACACGAGATCTAAAACACAGTTTTCATATTCATGAGCCAAGAATCTGACTTATGGGTTGTGCATAAAATTGCTTGTCGTCCCAAAATTGTCAGCATTCCATGCCAGATATTCTCTGTCTAATATCTGTTCGCTAATGTCAACCTCAGTTTCGCTGTAAATCTGGGCCAGAATGTAGTCAGTTGTCCTGCTACGATCATTTAGCTTTCATTGATTGAGTGTCATTTAACTATTCTTAGGGCGCTATCTTTTGTACACTCTTCATTGAATCCGCACGTCTCCTGATATGCATCGAATTCGTCAACACCTCTCATCTATAGAGTAGAATCGAGTGTATAATGTTCATCAGTAGTCTATGTCTGTTGTTGTCTTTTAAACTGTCATAGTGAACATTGCAGAGGTCGGGATCCGAAATTGAATCTTGTGCGACCCCACCCGTTACGTGGTACGTTTTCGTTCCCTCCAGCGATTTGTATGTCAAATTTCGGTTTTATAAATAATTTTGTATAATACATAGAAGGTAGGAGTCTATTTTGAAGGATAGCTGCAGTGTTTCCAGTTTGTTCGCCTATTTTGACTTCAAGGCATTACAAGCAAGGGTCGCCAGAAAAAGAATCGGTCTAATTTTGTGGCAGTCCACGTTGATTTTATAAAATGTATTTATTACTTTTCTTATTGTACTGGTTGGTAATTGACTTTTTCTGAATCCGTACTGTTAGTTCAATCAACCTCCGGGGTTTACAATTAACTGTGTTAGGGTGGGTTTCAGCAAAAGTTCGAATAGCTTCCCTGTCGTATTAAGTAGGCAGAGAGGCCTGTAGGAAGGCGGCAGTTCTTCGATTGTTCTTGAAAAACCCTTCTATCAAGATATTCTTGAATAATTTTAGAAGAATATACAGACACTGCAGTATAACGGCTCGGATTATTTGTTCTGAAATATCAATTTCACTGGAACCTTATTAGATTTAAATGTAGTAGTTCTTCTGACGAGCTCCAACCCCGTGAAAGGAGGTATATCCATGTAAATCTCACGGTCTATCATGTCTGTTCTATCAAGATGCTATTGGAAGAGTTAATGGATAATCCTTGCCATTGCTTTTGCGACTTTTGTCCTTGGTGAGGCAGAAGCTCTGATGATTCGGGTGATAATTATATATCTGCCACCTGAGATATCAGTGTCCACCTCGTCTTGCAATCTTTTCCAGCATTTTGTCTTATTGTCATTAATCCCGAATCTGAAGTACCGCCTGGTAGACTTATATTCCATTGACTACTGTCTCACCTCTGCTCGACATTCGGTTCATTGAGCCTTTCGCCTCAGCTTTAAGAAAGTGCTTGTGAGTTCAGTGATCTCCATCTCCATCAGTACGAGGGTCGTTTGATTAGTCCGTGTAAACTTAGACAGATGTCACTACTGGTCACATCGAGGTTATTTTTAATTAGTAGCGTCTCTTGGAAGAGCACATATCAAGTTTCAACCAGATCCGCCTATAACTTTGTGTTTAACATTCCTTTCAATAAAAAAAATTGAGTGGTAGTAAAAAATGGACGAAAAAGAATTCCGTATGTTGATTAAACATTACTTTATTAAAGATAAAACATCTCAGGAGACTAAACAGAAGCTTGATAAGTACTATGGTGACTCTGTACCTTCGATTAACGCGGTTTATAATGATTCATATGAGCAGAAGAGACGCTGAACGTTCTGGACGCCCTGTGACGGACACCATTAAAGAAATCGTCGATAAAATCGATGGTATGGTAATGCATGACAGAAGAGTAAAGGTGCGCCAGATTGCTAATGCGGTACGCAATTCGTGGGAATGGCTAAATAATATTTTGCACCAACATTTGGATATGAAAAAGCTATCCGCATTCCTCCCTCCAGAAGTGAGCATTGATCGCTCTCCACGATCACATTGCCACGAATGTTCCGGACCGTGTTCTCGACCGCTTTTATTTTTCTGACGTACTTGGAAACGCTACAGTTTAGACTGAAATAGACGCAGACATAAACAATTCCAATCACCCGTGTTAACACATAGTTTTTTCCCACACTTATTCTTAGATATTAGACGAGCGCCTTCGGGGATGCCTTGCTTGAGCTGCTAATAAGCTAGATCGGTGTAGGTCTGCTTTGTATGATTCGCTATGAGCAAGTTTATATTCAATTGCATTACCATCTCAGAGAGGTGCATATCTGCTATACTACTTCCGATTATATTATATTAGAGTATTCTGATCTTTATTTTGTGACTTTTGTCTTCGGTCTGGTGAGTGCTGTCTTCAATGCATAACACAAAGATGAGCCAGGAAGATGCCTCCGTGACTGACCTATCTGGTTGATGCATACAAAGCAATCTCTCATAGCCTTACATTCCTTATGATAGTGTTTCTTGTGACTGTATCGCCAACAGTATTTTCATCTCTGCGATCCAATACAGTCATTTTTAATGTGTCTGTATGATCTAGTACAGTATTCTGAATGTGTCTGTATTCTAAACATTTATGATATTGCGGTACACATATCCAAGCTCGTATCCGTGATATAATACATCTGATTTTAAGCCCTTCTTTGTTAAGGAGCTCTGTGACTCTTTGCATTAAATTGACAAATTGCTATATTCTACTCTTGAGTGTTTGCTTCTAAAACGTAGGCGTTACGTTCTTCGTTTTTGTCCGTTTCGCGACTTATAGAATCCGCGATGTCTTTAGTTCTTTTACAAAAATTGTGCAATAATTATCCAAGTCTGGAAATTCCAATGGTACCTGAAAGTCAGGCCTTTGACCAGTCGAGTCTGTTCCACACTACCTTGTAGAAAGCGTTGAAAGTATGTCTTCTCATCCGTTTTTGCTAGACTTGTAAGTACCGCGTCGTTTTTGGATTCAGAAATAGTTAGGTAACCTATATTTGCATATGCTTCGTACTTTCTTGTATGCACGTATTCTAATTCTGCATTGATATCTCTATTCATTTATCCCATTCAGAGTCCTCCTCTGTGTACTGTTTACCGAATTCTCTTAACGCGTGATAAAGCTGTTCGAAGGACCCATTACATTGAGAATGCAAAGCAGGTCTCGAATGTAGTACCAGCTATTTGCGGAATAACCATTGGTTGTTTTGCTCTCACTCGGTGGAGTTTCTTCAGTTGAGTCTCTGCATTGTTGGATACGCCTTTGTCCGTCTGCCTTTAATTTATCCGAGTAGTAATCTTGTGTTACGGTTATACGTATTAGAGATGTGATTACCTATCGATGATTTATGATACTCATAAAAAATTTCGCCTGTAACCACCAATCGATGAATTATGGTACTCATAAAAACTTTCATCTCTGTAAGTAGATGTAGCAAATTTCAATGTTCCTTTAGGAATTATTATTTTAATACCGGTATTCTTAAATTCGTTTAGAAAAATATATATGACTTCGCATTATTCTAATCCTTGTATGTCTGGAGAGTGTGCTATACTGAATTCCTTACTGTTTTTTTTGTAAAATAGTTGCTTTTAACTGTTTACATGTTTTCTACATATTTTCCTTGATCTTTGACCATGAATTGGGTTTATCACCTTTGATACTCAGAGGAATGAAGAAGTTACGCTAGTATGGGTTTATCTTAGCTTCTCCTACGTATTTTTGCTCCAGAATCTTATTCATTTCGGTAACTTTCGGTACTGCTACGTCGCAAGTTTTTTTTTACTATTGATTAAATATACAATATGATTATTAAATAATTGATTTAGTTCTTTTGTATCTACATATGATTTTTGTTTTCTCGGAAACTTGTTCTTTTACTATTGCTCTATCTCCAACATTATCCATTCTTTTTTCATTGTCATAATCTGAACCATCTGAATCAAAGTAATATGATCTTCTATTTTCATTGAGCTTTCGATGCTAGGAGTATCTACATCGCTACTAATTTGATAGCTACTATATTCGGGTGTTAAAGTAATGTGAAGAGTGCATACCCGGAAAATATGAGTATATATATATATATATATATATATATATATATATATATGAGCGCCGCTCATCTATATTGAAAGACCAAACGCACAAAAAGATGGCAGAAGAGAGCGGGCGTGAAGATGTTTGAGCGCACGCTCTCTTTATGAGCCGATACAGGCTTTGTAGGGATAGAAAATGCTAATACGGTTTTCGAGAGCCCGAAGAGGTTGCTCGGCGTAGCGCCGTCCGGTGTGGAGAAGCAGACACGGACTGTTCTACTACTGCGGCTTGTATTACGATTCATTGTCTAATTCGCTTGTACATTTATTGCTTGTTTGTAAAATATCCGTTGTACTTCTCTTCGAGCCGAATGTTGCTCTATTAATTTTCGATTTATTTATCTGCGCAAGGTGATTTTATGTGTGTTTGTTAACTCAGGCATCTTGACTTCAATGATTTACTCTAGCTTTCTTAGATCTTGAACTTCAGTCATTAGTAGTCGATTTTCTCGTTCACGAAGACTATTATTGATATTTATTTCTCGCAGGTGCGGAAATCTATATCACTATTTTTTACAATAGCAGTATTGGCTGGCTTATTATATTCCTGTTGCTTTTCCGTAGTCACCCTTTCAGTCACTTACGCTTCTTCATTGTGCTCTTGAATTTATTTTTTATCTTCACGTTATTTTGGACGATCTGTGGATCGATTGTGTTTTCAGTACTGTTTTTGACATTGGCTTTCCATTCTTGATCTTTAATCCTATTCGCCCTTCTTTTTCCTATTCAAATCAGCGCTGTCGACTTCCAACTTAGAAATACTATTATAGCCCTTTTTCTCTTTCTCTAAACATTAAAAATCACTTTAACTTCCTTTGTAAAATTAGAAGCATGAGTCTTTTTACTGTAGTCTCTTTCTTCTTGAAACTTAGGGGTGATAGCTGATCTGTTTGTAGATGCTGATATGTTATATATAATACTTTTGGTTTCATTTAACTCAGAGTTCGTCATATATTCTTTCGGGGATTTGGATTTTCGGGGTTTACAATCAATTTATCGAGATTAATATGCTTTTTCTTTTGTCCTCTGGTAATTATTTTTACGTTCTAAACAGGGTTACGGAATAATGTATCAGCGTGCATTTTTCTCTTTTCTGAATTTTAAAAGGCTTTAAAATAGTATTTTCAAAGTTTAAACCTCTATTTATTAACGAAGTAATCAAATCTGCTCTTTTAAAACAGACGAGTCGTTGGTGGCCAGTGACGAATGTGAATGCACATCTAAACACGTACGGCCCAAGATTTTGTACTGAATGCAGCATAGTGAATGCTTCGTTCTCATATTTCTTGTAACGTACCAGGGTAGATTGATAAGTTTCCGGCCTGACCCAGAAAAACAACGTTTTTAATAATTTTTTTTATTTCTCAACATGATCTGCTCGAAGGCTGTTACATTTCTCATAGCGGTGTTCTTGTCTAGTAATGCCATCTCTATAAACTGATTCGT
This sequence comes from Sycobia sp. Sy_11, assembly GCA_018907035.1. Taxonomy (NCBI): domain Eukaryota; kingdom Metazoa; phylum Arthropoda; class Insecta; order Hymenoptera; family Epichrysomallidae; genus Sycobia; species Sycobia sp. Sy_11. The sequence goes on from JACCIC010000100.1 coordinate 1,326,196, forward strand.
CAAGCTCCCCAAAATACCCATTTACTGCTTCGATTACTTCTTCATTGTCCGCAAATTTCTTACTGCCAAGCTATTTTTTGAGGTTAGGAAAAAGATAATAGTCACTCGAGGCTAGGTCTGGAGAGTAGGGAGGGTGCGGCATCAATTCAAACTTCAGATCGTTGATTTCAGCCATCGCAACGATGATGTGTGGGCTGGTGTGTCATCGTGATGAAACAAGATTTTTTTCTTCGCCAGATGAGGTCATTTAATTTTCACTTCGTGGCTCAAACGTTGCAATAAGTCTGCGTCGTATTGACCAGTGATAGTTTTATCCTTTTCAAGGTAATCAATGTATGTAGTACCTCTTGCATCCTAAAAAACAGTAGCCATAACCTTGTTCACCGAAAAAATTGTTTTTGCCTTCTTTGGAGTTGATTCCCTTGGTCCAACCCACTGTTTAGACTATTGTTTGGTTTCAGGAGTGTAGTGGTGGATCCAAGTTTCGAATCAACGGTTACGAATCGACGCAAAAATTCGCTTGGATTACGCTTACTCAACGCCAAATTGGCGGTAGAAATGTTCTGTCGAATCAATTTTTGATCGATTGTTAACAAACGCGGCACCCACCTTGCATAGAGCTTTTCCATATACAAATGTTGTGACCTCAATGGAGCGTCCTGAGCGACGCTCATCAGAGGTGCTCACACGACCCTTTTGAAACTCGGAAAACCACTGCTTAACGGTTGAATATGATCGGGAGGATGTCGTCAGTATTGAATCCATTTATTCTTTAATTTTTTTAGCCGTTAACCCCTTACAATAAAAGTTTTTGATGACAGCACGATTTTCCATTTTTACGAAAGACACAGAGGCGTCTTGTTCAGTGTGCTCTCAAACCTAAAATAACATGGCGATCGGACTGAAACTATAGCTACAAGCTATCTAGGGATGGTACTATAGAACGCCGCCTCAAGGTAGGCCTATTGTCGCCATCTCTTGGTCAGGCCGGAAACTTATCAATCCACCCTCGTAGTTCAAGTTTGAGTAGAACACGTGACTTATAAGCGATCGGTGGATCTTTTCCGAGTTTCACTTGTGACAGAATGCCATCAATACCCATAACCGCTACGAACGTGTCCTAAATGTTTTACTGTTTATTGCATTATTTTATAATTTCTTGGTTCTACTTTCTAGTATACTTTGCGTAATCTTTCTAACACTTCATGGAACAATGCTTCATATTTTTTTAAATTTTCGGTGTAGATTACTATGTCATCCATATAGGCAAACTTGCCCTTGCCGAAGAGGGCCTCGAGCGTCAATTTGATTGCACGTTGAAACTCCACACGTGCGTTTTTCAAACCGAAGAGTATTCTTACAAATTGAAAATGTCCATGGGGTGTTGTAAATGTAGTTTTATACATGCGATCCGGACTCATCGATATTTGATCAAATCCGGAGACACCATTCATGATGGTGTAATATTTAGCGGCATCAATAGTGTCCAGTATTTTGATGATATTGGGAAGCGGGTATGCTATTGCTACTGTTTTCTCGTTCAGATCACAAAAATATACTCCAACCCGTAATCGTCGTTTTTTATTAACTAATTGCTTTTTTGGTACGGCCCAAAGAGCTGAAGAATAATTACCTCTTGAGTGCCTGATTGTGCTTTATTTATTTACTTCGTCTTTGTGAGTATGTAGTAATCTATACTTTTATCTACTCACTTGGACACCATCGGTTGTTGGAATTGAGCCACTACATTAGTCATGGTAAGATTGTTATCTTAGAGATAAGAGATTGCCGTAAGTTCGATTAATTTGATTAGGCGATCAGTGGGTATGGATATTGGTGATTTATAATAGGTATTGACATCTGATATAGTCTTTTCAGTCACTTCATAGTTAAACTCCTGAAGGTTGATATTGTTGAATCGCATTAGACATTTATGTTTCTCGAATTCACAATTATGTGTAGCACTCTTTTCGAGTTCATTGTTATGGTAGATGAATATTTCTTTGTCGTATATGAAATCTAATTTGGTTTTTCTATTTTTAATTTGATTATCTTTTTCGAAATCAATAATAGCTTTAGCATTATATAAAAATCGACTCCTAGGATCGCATCGTACACTATGGCACTGTTATTTGGTAATACAGTCATTCTTGATTCTATGCCTAGCATATAGACGAGGGCTACATTGAGTATAGAAATTTGTAATCCATCCAGCCTTTTGAATAAGTCTAGTGAGTTGTATGAATATTCTCGATTGATGGTAGTACTTTCGCCTTCATAACGCTTGTTGGATATGCGATATCGATTAAATACGCCTCTTTGGTTTCAAAATAAAAATCTAGTTGATTTCCAGTAAAATTAGTATTACGTATCTTTGAGTTAATTTGTACGGTATTATGTTTACCGGCTAGCGTAAGTTCGTATTCTCCGATCTTCAAAATATTTATCTCAGAATTCGCTATTCCTCTTTGCGATATTAGAAAACTTATTCCTAGTACTTCATCGTAAGAAAGTTTCAAACTTTGTTCCGTGACCTGAAATTATTACGCTTATTAAGCTTATGAATTACTACGCTTATGAACCCTTTTATTTCAACTGTTCCCAGAGCTTGAGTATAGGAAAAACGAAATTTTGTTGCTCCCAGATTTTAGAGTAACATTCGGCAGCAACTATCTGTTTACAGTGGTTACAATTCGGAAGCTTACTTTTCCATACTCGCTATATTGGTAGAACACATGTGGTCGTGTGGCATCATTGGTTGTGTTGGGGATATGGAGACGCTGTCTCTTTACCGCTCGCATTATTTCTTTTTACATTCTTTTCTTTAATTCATTAATGTAATCCCTATATTTTTACAATATGCGCAACTTCTGGAGGAAGGACAAGATGACAACACGTATCCTGGTCGATTCCGCTTTCGATAAGTAGGCCAGGATGGTTTATTAGTTCATTGCTAAGCTCTGTTTATTGCGTTCAACAGGTATATTGTTGTTCTCTGTCTCAGCTCGTTGCACCGGAAATCTCTTCATTTTTAGTAATATGGCCAACCAAATTGTATAATTGGCAAATAACGCAGTTGCGACATGTATTTGCTGTGTGCCATGGTTTATTATATAACTGTCATACTCCACCTCATGACCTATTCATATATTGTTCTATATAATTTGAAGCTATATGTCCGGACCGACCGTATCATATGCACGCTCCATGGAAGATTCGTCTAGTTCACAGATATACGCCTTTTTATAGACTTCTCTTGTTCAAACTGTAAGTTTGCGGCTAAGCCTTTTAATAAGTAATGCTTGTAAAGATTTCATTTTTCTTGTATAGCATTAATTATAATATTATTCAGATCTGTTGCTGGTGCTGCAATACTTCTATCGATTTCCTTCTTTAGGCCTATCCGAAAGCAAGTAATCAGAGTCGCTTCGTTTTCTCAGTGTATTCCTTTGGTCCCGAATCCTAAAAGGGTTCTCTCTGCTTCGATGAATTGGGTCACAGATCTTTTACTCTATTTGCGAATGAAATTACATATTCATCGCCTCGCTCGAACTCCATTCTTAATTCGTCCTTCAGTTGTTGGTCAAATCAACCATAATTGTCCAAGTCAATTGGATATACATATACCCAATAAACGATATACATAAACCCAAGTCAATTGGGTTTATGTATATCGTATCCGGTCACACGAGCCCATGACATCTTTACGAAACTCGATTGAACGGTGGTGTCTTTTATTTCTAACGCTTCGTAACAGCCTCAGAAAAATTTATTTAAGGTAATATTACGATCGTCACATACGGGTTCTACGTTAAGAGTGTCCTTCAACTGGACAGTTTAGATGGAATTCTTACGTGAATACTTTTATTATTCGGTACTAGTATAGAAAGGTTTATAGATTATTTTTCAGTTGCTATAGTCTAACCTGCCTGCTTAGTCCGTAGATTGTAACAGGACACCGTTTATTATCTCAGGTAAAGCCTTCACAACTCGCAATGAAGGTTCAATCTCTTTATCTCATAGGATCTCCTTTGATGGCGTGGAGACTTTAAATTTAAGGTAATGGGGCAGTCAAATTATTCTTTATAAACATAGAATATAGTTTATTATTTTTATTATTTCTATTGGTCTTACAGTCAAATTAAATTAAAAATAATATATTAATTGTATTAATATATGTTTATATTAATATTAATACACATCAATATATAATTAATTATAAATTATAATGACAGTCAAACAGTCCCTATTTAAAATCACCTCCGTAGACTAATTTGAAATAACAATTTTTATTAGCTAAAAAAGAAAAATTTTTATTTAGAAAAATATAATCTGACTGTCCCAACCATATTTACTACAATTGAAATTTCTGCTGCTGTTGTCCAACGTTTCGAGCTCGCTATAGCTCCTCATCAGGGACCAAACTAAACTTTATATTAATATTCAAATATATATATACTCTCATCCCCAACAAAGTATAAAATTCAAAAACCTAAATATACAATCCCCCTTACACAAAATGTTCAAAATCAAACAATTTAGTAAAGAATGGTAAATGTTATCTAATTTACTTGACTCTAATATTAAATTTACATTATTTCGATTCTTTGAAATGCGAATACTTTTAAGACTATCTTTTGTACGTATTCTTAACACCTTGCTCCAAAATATCCACATTCGCAAAATCAAAAGAATGTAAAAACTTCAAACAAGACGCAATATGTGAACGTCGTAAATTGTATTTATGTTCATAAATTCTGTTTTTTAAATATTTAGTTGTTTTTCCAATATACCATTCAATACAATTCATACAATTAATGTTGTAACCAACTCGAGACAGTTTGAAACTGAGACCATCCTACTATTTTTTAAGCAAATTTGAATGTTATATTTTCGAAAATTTCTTTTAATTCTTTCTGACAATCCTCTAACATACGGTAAAATAATATGATAATATAGCTTCTTAATATCAACTCGTACATTATGTCTATGTTCGGTTTTCTAAATGTCAAACAATCTTTTAGCAATTAATTTATTAATAAAGTCAATTGGTTCAATCAATTAATAATATCCATTATTAATGAAAGTTTATCGTACTATCTGCAATTTATTCTGTCTAAAATCCATATGTGACAATTTTATTGCTCTGTCAATGACACCTTTAAGTATCCTAATGGTGGATGTTTTTAATTCTGTACATGACAGAATTAAATTTACAAAAGAATTTTCAATCAATAATCATTTGAGTTTTTTTGACATCAATATCATTAGGTATACTAATAATAAAGTGAAGCTTAATTGGTATAAAAAACCTACTAGGTCAGGCAGGTTTTTAGATTTTAATTCACATCACCAATTCGGAAACAAAATCGGACACTGAAAGCCACTTTAAGTAAGTTATTTAATAATTGCAAGGGTAAGGATGATCTATATTTAAAATCTGGAGTTGTTTACAAAATTAATTGTATGGATTGTAATGAATGCTTCATTGGACAAACAGATAGATATTTACAAAAGAGAATATATGAACATAAATATAGTTCACATAGTTCACATATTACTTCTGGTTTAAAAGAACATTGTTTGAAGTTTTTACATTCTTTTGATTTGGAGAATTTGGATATTTTGGAGCAAGCTATTAAGAATCAAAACAAAAGGGAGAGTCTTGAAAGTATTCACATTTCAAAGAATCGCAATAATGTGAATTTAATATTAGAGTTAAGTAAATTAGATTACATCTACCATTCTTTACTAATTAATTGGTCTTGAAAGTAATGCCATTTTAAAAAATTGAAATAATGTGAATTTAATATTAGAGTCAAGTAAATTAGATGATATCTACCAATTTTTACTAAATTAATTGGTTTTGAACATTTTGTGTGAAAGGGGGATTGTATATTTAGATTTTTTAATTTTATATTTTGGTGGGGATGGGAGTATATATAAATTGGTATATTAATATAAGGCTTAGTTTGGTCTCCGATGAGGAGCTTTAGCGAGCTCGAAACGTTGGACAACAGCAGCAGAAACTTCAATTGTAGTAAAAATAGTTGGGACAGTCAGATTGTATTTTTCTAATAAAAAATTTTCTTTTTCAGCTAATAAAAATTGTTATTTCAGATTAGTCTATAGGGGTGATTTTAAATAAGGACAGTCTGACTATCATTATAATTTTTAATTAATTATATATTGATATGTTGATTATTTAATTATATATTGATATATTGATATTAATATAAAGATATATTAATACAATTATATATTATTTTCAATTTAAATAGATTTTAAGACCAATAAAAATATTTATTAATTTTATCTAAAAACAGTCGACGTAAGCACAATTAAAGTATATTATTTTTAATTTTTAATCTTATTTTTTTTTAGTAATAAGTTCTATATTAGAGACTTCGGAGGTAATCATAAATAAGCACAGTCTGACTATCATTATTTTAATAAAATATATTATAGTATGTAGACGGTAAGACCGATAAAAATATTTATTAATATATTCTGCTATTTCGATAATTGTTTTTTCTTTCTTCAATCAAATATTATGTAATAATTTACAATCACAATTAAAACAAATTTAACATACTTGTGGAACTGAGAACTCTAGGCAAATATGACCTGCACTTTAACAATTAAAATAGACACCTCCAGGTGGGTTATTTGATGGTCTCGTAGGAATTCTGCATCGTACATTGCTCCATATTCTTTCACACCATGGTCTTCCATTTTTACGCACGCATTTGCCAGTTTTGAAATAAGCCTCCTGTATTTACCTCCAGCCAATTTACCTTCTGTTTATGTAAAATGATGAATATTTTGTTTGCGTCTCATATGCAATTTATTTTAACGTCTTAGAAAGCTGTAATTACAACTACCTCATGCATTCGAGATAGTATATCGGCTACCTTATACGCTATTTCTTTCTCGGCCAAATTAATGCAAAATATTTCTCTTCACTAATGATGAAGTTTCGCTTAACGGGTGTCAGGACTATACTAATATATAACATTAGATGTCCCTCCATTATCTTCCACTTACGTGAGTATAGTTTTAATGTGATGTGATGCTAGAAAAATCACTAGCATCCTATTGCACTGTAAGCGGTTAATTAAAATCGGATATAATCAATACTTATACATTGGTAAGCGCTTTTTGTAGAGTCTCAAAAGTTTCTTGTAAGTTTGAATCCCATTTCCACGAGGGTTCTCTGCTATTAACTTTAGGATTGAAATCCTTTACTCTAAATCATGGGGATTGATTCCCGAGTATCAACTGAAAAATTTCCAAGAATCTACCTAACTGTTTAATGTTATTAAGTGTCGGGTATTAGCTTACTGGATTCACTATAGATTCATTTGTACGCAATCTACGATAGCTTAGAGCATCGTCATTCATATTTATCTCGATTAACTATTAATTCTACCATAACTACTTTCTTTAATACTATCTACGACTACTTGATATGCTCTTCAAACGCTTCTGTATCAGCTATTATATCATCTGAAGAGGTAGTAATATATGGTTCACATTCTATTTCCTATAATGTATCCATAAGTCTCTTTAATCCGATTGACTCAATAGACAATCTGAATTGAATTCCACGACACTGTCACAATATATACTAAATAAGGGTGTTCTTGACATAAGGGGTGTTTCTCTACTGTTATTTTTATTTCACTTTGTCAGAGACTACTTTCTCTTCTATTTTTGCTAAATTATATTTCGAGCTCATTTTACTATTAGCCTTCATCGTCTAGTTCTGACGATTCATGTCCTCACTACAATTACTACCTATTCTCCCTTGTTTCTTATTGGATGAGTTATTTAATTTCCCAATTCTTCCTGGAATAGCTCGGGTATTAATACTGTTAGTAGAGATCTCTTAATAATTCCCATTCACTATCATAATATTCGAAATGCTGTAATGATGTAACCTTTCGTTTTCGAATATGGTCGCAATATTTCGGTAAAAAATTTCTATTTGCAGTTGGAATCTATCCTGCTAAATATGGGGGTTTTAGAAAATGAACTACAATATATTAGGCGCACAATTTTGTTTCGGCCTATTGTTTCCAAAATCTGAGGCTATATTCTTAAAGAGATTTTCATGAATAAAAGTTTTGTCCCTCACCAGCCACTAATTTTTGCGATTTTTCGAGAAAATTTCAAATACCATCTCTAAAAAATGATGTGCCATGTGAGGCTATCCACGAATCGATCTATTCTTTGATATCTTCATAAGAGTGAAAATGCTTGTTAATTAGGTTATGTGCCATCGATCGAAATCAATAATAGTCGAAAGCCGTAATATGTGGACATTACCGCAGCCATTTAGGGCTTCGAATTATGTTTTGCCTGGTTTTGCGATATGTGGCCAGACATTGAAATATTGCAGGATAACTTTATCATACTTTTCTTGGTATTGTGAGAGATTTTTTTTTTTTTTTGTTATAATTATATATTTTTCTTAATAAATATTTTACCTAAAAGAGAGTTCAATTTAAAGAAAAACGTAGCTCCACAATAAAATCAAATCCTTATTTTGGATTTGATTCTTTAAAAATTGGATTTAGTATTTAATAATAAATAATGACTCAATTAAAAACTCTAGCGGGTTGAGCGAGAGTTAGAATTGAATTTATTTAAATATTTATACTGTGTGCACTTGGTGGCGCGCTGAGCGACCAAGGATCTACGCGGGCCGAGCGTAGGCCAAACCTGTAGTGTAAATAACACCGGCCAATTGAAAGAAACTTGCACGAGCGAGCCTAATGACGGATGGAGAGATTTTTTGTAGACTCATCGCGTTACTTACTAAACGTCCGCATACGAGTTTGTAAGGAGTGTTTTTTGTACTTTCTTCTAAACAGATGTTATAGTTAAGCATAGCCAGATCAAGCCAGCTATCCCGCAGATCGTCGTTTGTGGTATATTGCTTTAGGAATTCGCCTAAGATATGGTGTGACCGTATCAAGGAGTTATTGGATTGGGGTTCAAATGCCGTTGTCAGTAATTTTTTTATTTTAAAGCGTTTAGCTATCCTATACATTAGGCTACTTAAGAAATTCATACCTTGGTCCGTGAGAATCACCTTTGGTGTTCCGCATATAAAATAAATCTTTTAATAAAAGCGTCGGAAATTGTTGTGGACAGAGTATCACGAAGTGGTATTCCCATACAGAACTTCATGAATTGATCCTGAATGGTGAGGATGTATTCGTTGCCATTCTTTGTGGATTCTAATGGCCCTACTACGTCAAAAGCCACCTTTTGTAAAAGTACACCAGTTGTGTCTGTAATTATTATTCGTTGTTTGGTCCTTAGTTGAACCAGCTTCTTTAATTTACAGTCCAAAAATCGTTGAATTTTATGTTGGACGTCATCTTTCAGGTTTTCCCAAAAATATTTTTGTTTTATTCGATTGTAGGTGTTAGACACACCTCTATGTCCACCAATGGGAGAGTTGCGGAGTTCGACGAATATTTCGTCCCTTTTTTCGTTTGACACATATTTCAGGTTATCAGTACCAATGAGAACTTTCACATGTGAGCCGTCGGACATTATTTTCAGTAGTTCGTGTACATTTTGCCATTCTAGGGTTTCATGCCTTTGCACTTTCCAATGCGTATAATGGTTTCGCCTATCTTTGCCAATAGTTGTCTGCGTTTTACTAGGATTTCATAAATGTTTTCTTATATTGTTCCTAGTGATATCGGTTGTTCTTCTTTGATCTATAAAATCAAATTGTTTTTACAATTTTTCTCTTAATTTGTTGAACATACCCCAGTCCATCGGATTTAGTTTTATTTTGTGTGATTCTAATATTTTTTTCGCATCTTCATTACAAAGCTATCTGCTACTATTGACAAAGAGGACCTAATTGTCTTTTCGGTGACAAGTGATTCCTTTGCTTCTATTACTTGCTTATATCCAGAATGTGCTTTCTTTCTTGTACTTTTTTCATCGGAAAGGTCTGATTCATCTGATCCTAATGAAGAAATAGAGCTTGTATTGGTTTCCTAGGTGTAGGAACATTGGCTGGGAGAGCGACTGGCTTAGCTTCAAATTCTTCCTCCAATTCGCTTTCGGTATAATTTGGTGCTGATTGCGCAACATTTCTTGCCGAGCGCTTATTGTGGTATGGTAAGTCAACCCTTTCCTTTTCAGATCCTTGTTGTGATAATTCTTGTGCGCCTTTCTTGGGCCTACCTCTTTTTCGTGGAGTTCCTTTCTCTGTGGGTTTCTGTTCTATACGCTTACCGGCCGTGTTTTTGATTATTGGGGAAGTTGATTTGTGTTTGCGGAATTCACGAGTGACTACATTTGTTTCCATTGTGTCCGGTAGCTTGCGAGATAAGGCATTCGTGTTAGAATTTAATTTCCATGGTTTGTAGAGAACCGTATAGTTGTATTCAGACAATTTAAACCGCCATTTTTTGTAAGCGTGTTTTCAAGTCGGCTGTTTTGAACCATATTAACGGCTGATGGTCCGTTATAATTCTAATTTTTTACCATAAACGTATGACCGAAATGCTTTAACGCTGTGTATAATGGCTAATGTTTGTTTTTCATACACTTCGCAGTTTAATTCAGCATTACGCAGTACTCGTGATGTGTACCCGATAGGTCTATCCCTTCTGATTTCTCCTTGTAACAAAACATCTCCTATAGCGCATCCTGACGCCTTTGTAGTTACATTAAATGGTTGTGAGATCGGAGAACTGTAGCAAAGGTGCATTGCATACTATAATCTTAGTCTCTGGAATGCACTTTCTGTTTTATCGGACCACTGGAATGGGATATCCTTTTGTAACAATTTAGTCAAAGGTTTCGATATTGCAGCAAAGTTTTCTGTTAATCGTCGATAATAGACGGATAAACCAAGGAATTGCTTGATATTCTTTCCGTTCTTGGGATGTGGGAAATTGTTTACGGCTTCAATTTTTTTTTGGATCCGGGCTGAGTCCTTGTGCACTCGGCCGGTGTGCTAAATAGTTAACCTCTCTTTTTAAAAACTCACACTTATCGAATTGTAGTTTTAGATCAGCTCCTCGGAGCCTGTCTAATAATAATTTTATTTTTTCTTCGTGCTCTTCTAATGTGTTAGCGTATATGACGATGCCGTCTAAGTATACGAAGAGTTTAATGTTTTGCAGCCCTTTTAAAAGACTACCCATCAATCTTAGAAACATTGCGGGCGAATTTTTGTGTCCGAAAGGCAGTCTAACGAATTTATAATGTTCAAAAGGAGTACTAAATGCAGTTTTGTATGTATCCTTCGAATACATCTTGATTTGATGAAATTCTGATGCTAGGTGAAATACTGTGTAGTAGTTGGCATCTCCTACCTGGTCGAATATCTCAGTTATATTAGGTACGGGATAGGCGTCACTAACAGTTTTGTCATTTAGAGCTCTGAAGTCGAGCAGCATACGCAATCTATGGCGACCTTTTGATTCTGTACGCTTGGGAATGATCCATGAAGGGCTGTTACAAGGAGAACTAGAATCTTTTATTATACTCTTCACTGGTAAATCGTTTACTTGTCTATTGATTTCCTCTTTTAGTTTATGGAGGAATTTATATTGCTTAATATTAATGGGTTCATCGTCGGTTGTTTTTATCCCATGCATTATGATATCTGTGCCTGGTAGAGTGTCTTCAAGTAAAAAAAGACATCTCGATTTTCTTTGACCAGAGTCTTACGTATTTCTTTTCTATAGGATTCAGGTATTCGGTATGTATTAATTCCTTTATATTTAAGGTTTGGAGTGATTCGAAACCTGTGCCTGTCAAGAAGGCTCGTTCTAATTCATTTACTTCGTAGTGAGTGGGTAGTGTACCCTTTTTTACCAGATTCGATTCTGAGCCTGCGGCCATCAGAAATGTGCAGGTATTTCCGGTTGGATCTCGAAGTTTTATGGTAGGTAAAAGTTCTCTTTCTTGTTTTATGTTAATGTTGTATTAATGTAATATGTTATAATTCCATATGCAGGCGTGTCTAGGGTTCTGTTTCCTAATTTTTGGCCGATAACCTGATCTTTTATAGTCAATTTTATGTTTAAAATCAAGTATAGTGCGACTATCCATAAGGTAGTCGGATCGTATGATTCCATCATAAGTGCTGAAAATTTTGCTTTCATTCCGGCTGTTCGAATTTGTACTACCTCCAGCGTATTTTCCATACTATCGCCCAGTCCGTTGAACGTATAGGTTTTATTTCTATTTACGACTGCTTTAGCTGGTACAACCCCTTCCTTAACAATTCATGCTTCGGAGCCGCTGTCCGGGATAAAAGTGAGCTTATTTTCAGGGCCGAAGTGTACTTCTACATATAGTATATAATGAATGATTCCAATCCGGAGGGTATTCATTCCCGTATTATTAACTATAACTGAGTTATAATTGTTGAGCACATTGGTAGTTCGGGAGTCTGTTCCCTTCGGTCCCTGGGAAAGTAACCACTGATTATAGAATCTTTTACGGCGTTCCGCTATGGCGTGACCGACAATCTTACAGTAGGCGCAACCGAGTTAACTGGGCGGATTTGTGTTCGGTTGTGGGATTTAGCGAGTTCTATAATAGGCGTAGGTGTGCCCTATACGTCCGCGATTTAAATTCAATCGTTGGTTTCTTTGAATTTCCCTGTCGACGGCCATCGCGTCCTTGACTATATCTTGGACCTGGTCTGTATTCTTTAAGCGAAGCGTAATGTGAGGTCTAAGTCCAGCTCGAAAACAGTCTATCAACGTACTGTTCACGTGGGTTTTAAACGCTGTTGTAGCGGGTGCATTGGTAGCTAGTCATTATTTTCATATATTCATGTGATTATATTCATATATTCATTTTTGCATTTATATATTTATTTTACATTAGTATGTTAATTTTTTACTCATACATTTATTGAATTTTCCTGTTTAATTTGTATTTTATTTTTATTTATAAAACATTTTGTTATTATGTTTAATTATACTCTTTTTATTCATGAATTATTATTATTTATTAATTATTTATGACTGGTTAGTACACCAGAGGGCGGAGAAGTGCGTTTGTATAGAGGAAACAGCTGCGCATTCATGCGATCGGTAGGTACACAAAATACGGGTACATCGAAAACTCGCCCCAAATGCCCGGAAAAAGAGAAGGACAAACCTGCTGAGAAAGTTATCGTCCTATCTAAGTATAAGGACGACAAGAACTTTGGAGGCGGTAAAGATTCCGAAACAAACACAGATAAGCCCCTAACATGCCAAGCTGCTACGTTCCCAATGATCACAGATGATCACAGTCGAAGACAAATTCCGACATACAATCCCTTTAAAATACGCCGCGAGTCAACTGCAGTGGCCACTGCAGACAAAGTATCCGAGGAAATGACAAAGGATATAGATACTGCCAAGAAACATAAGCATATTCTAGCATTAATGGACATAAGACCCCTCTAAGATTTGGTACTCTCCCCTCCCCAAGAAACCCTACCCATCCCAAACCTCGACGATTTTGCCGGACAAGTCCGCATACCAGCTATGCACGAGGGATGCTGGAATTGCAGGGGGTTAGGTCACGATTACGTCGATTGCAGACACCCATACAAAGGCACGTTCTGCTGCAGGTGTGGCAATACATCGAATGATGTACAATCATGCACAACGTGTAAGGGCACACCAACCCCTATAGCTTCGTCTTGGGAGGGGGAGAGCGGCATCGGAACGCAGTCGAAGAAGGCAAAGACGATACAACAGGAATCATCTGAAGCGAAAGAAGAAGGAAGTGGCGCACAGACGACACAAGCCATGGTGATGGCTATAGTATAGGGAGATACCACCATAAATCAGCAATCAGTTGTTGAAACGTTACAACAAGTAACCGGCGCACTGGGTCACACCACCAAACCAGTTATGGTATTCATGCCAGGAGCGCCAGTCTACTTTAACAAGTAGAAGTCATGTATCAGCTATAAAAACTTCCCATATCATACCATATTGTTGCCACATCGTAGCTAGGAAAAGCCATATTAAAACCATACTAGAGCCAACCCAAACATTCCCCTTAGTAAAATTGCAGACAGAGCAGATGTAAATCGGAGGGTGCAATCGCAGTGATTAATCCGTGTTGAGAAAGGTCGAACAATGGCTCGTATAGACGTAACGATACTTGCGGCACAAAGCCAGAGTGCGATCCGATCAACATCGGCCCTCTCTTAAATACTGAAGTACAAAAATCTGATACCTCCCATTTCTAGCGGAGCATCAAAAACGGGGAAGAAGAAGAAAGCTCAGAAATACTCGCCAACTACGAGCCGACGACAGAATGAAGACAACGGGTAACAAATAAGTTCAGGCTGAAAACGACAACATTCCCATAAGTCAGCAATACGAAAGAAATATGCTAGAGGATAATATGAGATTACAAACGACAATGGGAGTGTATAAATAGCAATAGAAGAATTGTAAAGTACGAGAAGAGGAAGACGGTGAGGGAAGAAGAATGAAGAATATAAATTTAAGTATAGAGATAGGAAAATATAAATACATATAAATGGCGTCAAAAATAGATATAGATGAAATAATAGAAGTAACCGTAGCTAGGAAAAAGTTTAGACATAGGATTAGGAATAGGTAAACAATTTAGCTGTAAGAAAAAATAGCTGTAAGTTCAGTATTTTTATTATTATTATGCCAAATCTTTTTTTATGAAGTTAGTTTAAGAAGTTCTTTGATTAAGGTATAAGTTACTATAATAGACATAGGTTAGGTACCGTTATAATAATAAGACGGTAGTATAAGGTTAAATATAGAAACGCGCAAATAGACAAATTTTGTTTTCTTTAAGTTTCATTAACGTCACCATGTTTCATCCACGAATAGAGTAGGTAGCAGACGTAGTATGGAATGTCGAAAATGCTTATCTACGAGATCGTGCTGCATTGATCTGAATAGATGGTAATCAGAAGACGCCGTGTCTGCCAAATACGCTGGATGCGGTAACACCTCCTATTTTAGCTCTAAAAGGGTATTTTTGACGGCTTTCCCAACGTGCGACCGATCGTTGTCATGCAAGAAAATGACTTTGCGTTTCTTTTATTATTTACTTTCCTTCACAATCATATTTAAATATTCCTCGTAGTGATCTTAGAAGTGATAGATTATATCTACTAGAAGGTAGCTCAATACCAAAATTTAAGAAAAATACTGTAAATTTATCCACTGAAAATAAATTATTTTTTAAAAAACAGTATATCTAAATACAATATGATCAAATTTGACCCGGACTGGTATATTTAAACTGAATCGGTAAAATGTTTTTTTTCTATATTGATACAACCTTTCTTGATGTTCACATGAAATTTCAGCGCCATATTTCTATTAGTGTGTATTTTCAGCTGTTTGTTTACGATGCAAAAGGTTGATCAACGAGTTTGCTTAAAATGTTGTGTTTCCAATGGAATTACGGCTACAGAATCGTTGAGAATATTGCAGAAGTGTTTTGGGGAGTCTACCTTATTGCGAACGAAAGTATTTGAGTGGCACAAAGCATTCAGTGACGGTCGTGAAGTCGTCGAAAACATGCCTTATACAAGTCGCCTTTCCACCTCTGTTAACGACGATAAAAGTTGAGAAAAATTATCATGTCAGCATCAGAGGCTCTTAGCATTTCGTGTGGATCGACTTAACATATTTTGGTTAATGTTTTGCATATCAAGCGTGACAATGCTAGACTCGTTCCAAAACATCTGAATCTTTTGCAAAAACAACGTCGAATAGAGGTCGCAAAAGAGATGCTTCAAAACTTTACTGAGGATCCTTCATTCATCAAACACATTATTACTGGTGACGAGACATGGGTTTATGAATATGACGTCAAAACTGTCCAATAATCTAGCGAATGGCTCTCCGATAATAAACCGAAAATAACGCGTCAAAGTCGGTCGACAATCAAGGTGATGCTTACAGTTTTTTTCGATTATGATAGGGTGTCCTTTTTCGATTACCATGGGGTATCTTTGTCTTTTTATTAATGCTCGACGTAGTATATTTGGTTCGAAACCCATTTGGACATCCACGGTAAGAAATAAATAATTAGTTAAGTATTTTGGTCCTTGCTTGAAATGAAACAATCGTTGCTTGAAAATTTGCCATTATATTCAACAGCAATTCCTAGTTTTTCTAAAACTTTACCGAAAGAATATTGTACTTCTCCATCGAACCCTACATTGACAGATCTGCTCAAAACCTTAATTACTTAATAGAAATGCGTAGAATGCACAGGATTATAACACGATAGGTTTTCGTTGCACCATTTTATTTTTTTTCGACTGCAGATACTAAAATTTTTTCAAAATTTACTTTTAAAAGAATTTTTACAAACAAATTTATTTTTTAAATTAAGACCACTAAGACTTCTTAATTTTCGTTAAATCATCCTGAAAAAGAATGTTATAAAACATGAGTATTATGTGTAATAATATTGGGATTTTGTAGAAATATCTTACTCATATTCGAAGTAGAATTATTATATTTCTTTAGAATTTTATATTTAAATAAAGATATAGATATTTTTAATCTGTATTTAATTATTGTTTTTATTATCTCAAAAAGTTAAAAGAAATAAAAACATATATTTTTAGTTGTTATTAAAAACATATTTAATGTTTGGTCCGTTATATACTGCTTATTTTATTTATCTACTTTCAACATCAAATATTCATCACCCATATAGTGAATTAATTTAAATTATTTTTTGAATCCCTACGCAGATAACATTGAGTTCGCAGACTATCGACAGATTGCGCGCTTGCAAACGGCTTGACATCGCTGTTTCTGCTTGCCGGATACTGTATTATTTGCGCATAGATTTCGCATAAAATTGCGCAGGCATAATAAGCGGTAAATCCGTATTTATATTGTACGTACATTGCCGATATATTACAGGCATGATCGTGCAGGTAAGAGTAATGCCGGTAGATGCGGTAGGTATATTAAATTTATTTATATATATATTTTTTGTGAAATAAATAAACAATTATATTTTATACAAAATAGTTTTTATTTACAATTAAATTTAGAATTTATACACATATTAAAATATTGCAATATATTACAATTTATTAGAAATTATTTCTATATTTTTATTTATATTATTTATTATTTACTAGACCTTTTTTATTATGATATCCATAATACGGCATAATAAAAAATAAAGTAAAATATCTGAATTAATGTGAAGCATCTTCTTCTTCTGCATATGAATGACGAGAAATTAATTTTAGTTTGTGCATCATAGTTCTGATGATCACCTATAACATATATGGTTATGAATTATGTGACGTTCGAGGTAAACTGTTCTGCTGCACAAGATGTATTAGAAGTATGCGCTGACCCTTTTGAGTTTCCTCCACTAGCTCGGGCCCTGTTCCGGAAGAAGTTATGTTTACTCTCTTACGCTAATAATATAAACCTGCTCTTTTTTAGAGAAGTTGGAGGCCAATGTCTTCACGCAGATAAAAACTTCGGCCTTTCAACTTATTTCTCTAGTCCGTCTAAAAACCCTATTCCTTAGTGGGAAGTGCAAGCTTTATAGGTCATGCATAGTTTTCATGCATAATTATATATATATATATATATATATATATATATATATATATATATATATATATGGTATACATCGTGTTATTTTCTTATAAAAGTTGGCGGAGAATTATTACAATTATTAACGCTTATTTATTCGAATAATATTTATACCCACAATATATATGCTTCGCAATTATAATAATTAACGTAGTTGAAATAATTTCTTATTTATTACATGTGTATATTAACAAACTTGTTATATTACTATTTCGCGCACATGTGAGAGGATAAATTGTTGTCAGAAGGTAAATTATGATGGCTTGTTCTGTATATGTCGTTTATCCGCGCATTGTCATATATTTCCTCATATATATCTACATACATATACGCACACACAATATACATCAATGCTCCATTATATATTTATTTACGCGTGTGTACGTATATTCTAATCCTAATTTAATATGTATAATTCGTAAAATTAGTGATCTTTATATTGTATCTTGTTTAGAAAAAAAATTGAATTAAAAACTAATGAAATCAAAAATGTTCGATATAATTTAGAGTATCGAACCAGTCATTCATATATAATGTAGCTATAGTTTTATTTGACTTATATAGACAAATCATCGATAATAGAGAAAATGATAGCATTCTTGATTTCTTACATTCGTACAGGTTAATTATAAAAACACAGTATTACCTGTTATACGTATTGCTTAATATTATCTTGTATTTATTAATTATTTCCATATCTTACAGTTATTAATTAACTGTAATAAGAAAAATGGATGGCGACGTAACAGTTAGTTATGTAACTGATTATACTTATTCCAAATATCAAAGAATCAATCAACCGTGATATAAATAAGAAAAATTTATATATACGTATATAAGGAATCAAGCGCACGAATATCTGAATTTATTTTACATTTTTTCCAAGTATTTCGTCTCGAATATGGTCAGATATCGCCTCTCTTTTACTACTTAATGTTTCCTGCTCCTCTCTCTTTATAACGCTGCAGCTTCAGTTGCCACACCTGCTACTACTAGAGATGAATAGAGATTGCTAGAGTCGATGTAAACGAAAGGTTTTAAATCAATATCAATAAAATCAATAAATTTATCAAGCAATATTCGGGACGGGATATTTGGAAACAAAAGTCAAATAAATGTAGATATTCATGCGCTTGATTTCGTATATATGTATATATGGATATATATATATATATATATATTTCCATATCTTACAGTTATTAATTAACTGTAATAAACAAAATGGATGGCGACGTAACAGTTAGTTATGTAACTGATTATACTTATTCCAAAGATCAAAGAATCAATCAACCGTGATATAAATAAGAAAAATTTATATATACGTTGTGACGAGGAACGCAAGCACTGCGTGCGCCTGCCTTCCCCGTCCCGTTGCTCTCTCTCCAGCCGTAGCATGTACATATTTATCTGTATATTTATATGTAGAAATGTTTGTATGTTTCAGGCCGACGCACAACCACCTGCGGAGAGGTAAGTGAGAGAGAGAGCGGGGAGTGGGGAGAGACAGGCACGCGCGCGAATTAGGGAGAAAGAAAGAGAGCCGCGAGGAGAAGACACCGCGTACCGGTCCTCTACACGCGTCGTCCGTGTTCCTTTTTTGGTTGCTAAAGCCGTGCCGCGACGGATCGTGTGTGGGAACCTACCTTGTGTTCCAAGGTTCCCCTCCGCCTCGTACCTCGTCCTCGGGGAGAGTGCCCGGTAACGCGCTCGTGGTGCTATAGTGGTGCAAGGGAGTGTAGAGTACCCGCGCCGAATACGAGCTCGAGCAGACGAATTGTCGTCCGCCCCTTCTACGCGGAATAACCGCCCCATCCCGGAGGTCAACGTCACCGCCGCCCCCGGCAAAGGAAGGCGCTGTTGCGCTTCGAGAACGCGCTGCGAGACCTGTGGGTTCCGGCTATCTGTAAGTGGCAGCTCCTTTTCTCTCTCTCTCTCTCTCTTCCCGAACGCCCCGCGCGCCGTCGCCTCGGCGACCCTCGGCCTGCGTCCCGCACGCCTCGTATATAGGCGCTGCATCGTATGTGTATCCTTGGCGCCGCGGCATTAAAACGTATTTAAATTTTAACTATCTGCCTTATTTTTCTTTCCCATTATCATCAAGCTCTATTAGCCACCCTATTCCACGCGCAGTCCCACAACGCGATATTTCGCCCTTCGCGGACCGCCCCTCTCCCTCGCCGAAATCCTTCGGGGCTAAGCCCAGCCGGGCACAGATTTGCAACGGCCGTGCCCGCCGTCCTCGTGCTCGAGGCGGACACGCGCACCGTTACATGGCGCCCAACGCGATCTCGGGATCGCACTTTATATAAGAATATTTTATATATCTTTATATATATCATTACATATATACATTTTATAATATATATGTAATAATATATTGTATTATAGTGCCCCGGCGAATATTCGCAAGTGACGCGGATGCGCGAAAATAATTTAATAATTTTATTATATTGAAAATTGTAATACTACAGAGTGCGAACGCACAGCACATCGCGAGTGTTTACGTTGCGAGCTCGTAGATGTAAACACTCTCGAAGTCGGCCAAGGCCAACGGCAATTCGGCGAAAGCGGATGAAAAGCAGCACAAGTGAAATATAATGCCGAATACGGTAATATAATATTTGTGCAGTTTTTCAAGCAAAACTAATTTTAAGTTAAATAGACACATATACATTAATTTATATAATACTTATATATATATTAATTAGATGTAACTTTAAAATTTAGCTTAAACTAAATATGTGAATTCCATCTAAGCTAAACTAAAATTAATCAATAATTAATTTTTAAGATAGCGTAATATGAAAATATAACTGATATAAATAGATTCACATTCGCCATTATAATATAATAATAAAATTTTCGCCGTTACAGGCATAAGGAACATTTAGTGTAAATTAAATATAATTAAAAGT
Source organism: Sycobia sp. Sy_11 (assembly GCA_018907035.1). NCBI lineage: Eukaryota > Metazoa > Arthropoda > Insecta > Hymenoptera > Epichrysomallidae > Sycobia > Sycobia sp. Sy_11. Next base: position 1,346,747 of record JACCIC010000100.1, read on the forward strand.
TCTCTTCATTACACATAGTCGACTATAAATAGCGAAGTCAGCGATCTGTGTATACTCACATACACACACCACCGCGACTCTACGCTGTACATACAGTGTACATGCGACTAACGCAAATTTTTCTTTGCTCTCAATTTAATTTGATCAAAATTGATTATCCCCTTTATGCTTTTCGCTTTCGGATCTTCATTTTGATATTGTAATATCTCTAATATTTGTGCAGTATAATTTAAAAATTAAAAATTTTTTTTTTTCTTCGAAAACTAAAAATTAAAAAATTTTTTTTTTGAAAACTAAAAATTAAAATTTTTTTTTTTTCGAAAACTAAAAATTAAAAATTTTTTTTTTCCGAAAACTAAAAATTAAAAATTTTTTTTGAAAACTAAAATTAAATTTTTTTTAATTTTTTTTTCCCTTTTTTTTTTTTGAAAACGAAAAATTGAAAATTTTTTTTTTTTTGTGAATACTAAAAATTTAAAATTTTTGTTTTTTTTCGAAAACCAAAAATTAAAGTTTTTTTGGAAAACTGTAAAATAAAATTTTTTTTTTGTAGAAGTTATAAAAGAACTAAAAATAAACTGTATTTTTATTTTTTTGTTTTTTTTTTGTGTTTTCCTTTTTTTTCTTTATATTTTTGTATTTTTTTTTACATTGCTTAAAAAATATAAAAGGGAAAAACTATTACAATTTCAAAATAAATCTTTTTTGGAAAATCGAGAATCCGAAAGCCGAAATAAGAATTCTGGAAAAATTTTTGGTAAATTTTTTGACAATTTTTGAAAATTGTTGAATTCTTTTTCTCTTATATTTTCTGGGTTTTTTTTTTGCGTCAGTCGCCCCTAATTTTTGCGTTTTCGCCCTCGCACTCCACTATCTCTTGAGATTGCCGGCTTTTAATTATTTGCTTTTAATTATTTAATCGAAAACTTTGGCTGTAACGCTCTATTTTTCTCACGTTGTACTTTTTTTTTCTTTTTCCGTTTGTTCGTTTGTCTTCTTCTAATTTTCAACGAAAAGAAATAAAAGATGGCAAATCCGCCAAACGAATTTAACGACTGGCTTCAAAGCCTATGTGAGGAAGAAACAAACCTAATTACAGCGGAACTAGAATGAAAAAATGAGGGTTCCCCATTTCAAAGGGCTGCTAGGCTATACCATAGACTAGCAGGAAATTATAGCCCAGGAGATTTTGTGGAATGCGAGAGTGACAGTGATAGTATAAAAACACGCACGCGAAGAGATAAAAATCTGTTAAAGATAATCGTCACCTCGACAATGCGCGACGCAACAAAAACTTATATTTTGGATCGAATGGAAGCGACGTACGCCGAACAAGCGGACGGATCAGCTGACATACAGCAGGCTCGGGAAATTTACCCGAGCACAGATCAAAGAAATATAACAACAGCTGTCGATCACCAAATACAAAATCTGATCGACTTCAATTTGGCCGAGATGAACAGGCATGAACCGCTCGCATGGAGCACTGCCAACGAATCGCCGATTCAGGCAGCCACCACGAGCGTAATTACGCCTCTCGACTCGGGTGTCACGAATGACACCACACGTCGAACCCAAGTCGCATCTCAGGCGACAAATACAACAGTCGAGCCTCAACCGACTGACCTCGAAAACAATGTAAACCTTCGTCAGGGATTACATGGCCTGCAAAATATGCTGCAAACTTGGATGCAACACCAAAACTGCACTGTCCAAGATTTGCAGCAGAGGCAAAGTGAGATGCACGCTACGCTAGCCAGCATCCAGCAGCAGCTGCAGAAATCGGCGCGACGCGACCGTGTCACTTTCCAAGACACGTACGATCTGCAATACGTGGAAAGTGACAAAAACCTCAACAATAATAGGTCTGTAGGGTCGACCGGCGAGCCTACATTTTCGGCTCCTTGCCACCCTCGGTACCAAGGGCCTGGAAGGGGGGGACATCACATGGATCGAGATGTGATGAGCTCGCCCGCGAATACAACGCGATCAACGCTGTCAAGCACCTTGGCCCAGCGCACGGATATTGGTAAGACCGTGCGCCAATGGAAAATTAGATTCAATGGTGCCAAGGGGAAAAGTGTATAAGAATTTCTGCAAAGGATCGCGGAATGTCGCAGGTTGACACCGCTCACGGACGAGGACATGCTCAATGCCATGACGGAGCTCCTCGACGGTGTCGCCCTGCATTGGTACCGTCTATCTCGGAAAGACTGGACCACGTGGCAAGAGTTCTGCCACGCAGCCCGGAGCTGCTACGGCGTCGATCGACGCTTCCAAGCTGAGCTAATCAGCGAAGCGCAGCGGCGTACGCAGGCGAAGCGCGAGCCAACACGTGACTACGTGTTTTGTTTGTTAACGATTCTCAATCGGTTCGAAGAATCATGGTCGGACGACAAGCAACTCGCCCTGATCTACCGTAATCTACTCCCGGAGATACAGAAGTTAGTCCCGCGGGAGAAGATTACGAGCGTCAATCGGCTAATCGAGCTTGCTCGAGAGGCCGAATGCGTCCTCGATGCGGAACGAAATTATAAGCCACCGCCATCACCTGAGGACTGCATAATGCCCGAAGTGGCCTTCCATGCGGCCGACACGTCTCGAACGCGCCCGAAACCAAGGATCGCGGCCGTGGACGTGAAGCCGCCCAACTTCAAAGCTCTAGTGCGAGAAGTTTTACAAGATGCTGGCTTTAGAGCCACCTCACCTGATTTAGAGGCGCCCGGCGTCGCAGCCCTTACCCCAAAGAGGAGCGGTCGCGATTCACGCCCGAGGTCGCCGCGTACAGGAAAAACCAGAGCGTCGACCTCACCTAAGTCGGAGAGGAAGCCCTCCTTCAAAGGAAAGTTGGTGCACGAGCCCCTCAGTGACAAGAACAAAGGTCGGACAGCAGGTCCTGATCCGCGGTTCTTGTGCTGGGGCTGTAGTTGGCCTGGCCACACCTTGCGCAGCTGTCCCGAGTGTTCGGGAAACGCGAAAAAGGGCGAGTAATTGAGGTCCAACTCGCCCCTACGCTCCGTGAGACCTCTGAAGATCAGCATGCAGCTGCGAGGACACAGGGTAATGATGATTGCCCCCTCCTGCCTGTAAAGGAGGAGCATCACGACCGTGACTCCGCTGACTCAGCCACAAGTGTCGACCCCGATCGGTATTCACGATGGTGGGTACAGGTAGGCATAGGCGAGTTTCGCATTCATGCACTGCTTGATGCAGGGGCTGCTCGTACAGCTCTCGGAGCAATCGGCCTGCAGATCGCATCTGCCCTCGGTCGTCTAGTTCGACCCTTCCCTGGATCTGGCGCTCGACTCGCCACAGGAAAAATTGAGCCGATAATAGGCCAGGTGGCCCTTCCGTTTGCCATAGCAGACGTAGAAATGGAGCTAGACGTCATCATAATTCCAGACTTGGAAAATGACTGTCTGCTCGGTGCAGACTTCTACCGCGCCTTCAATGCGGTCATCCACCCGCGCGACAACACCATGTCGATCGAGGGTGCTGCGGATTTCGTTCCGTTACAACTCTGCACCGTCTCAGTTACCTCGGTGTATTCGCTTGCCTCTATAGGCTTGGCCGATATTGACGATAGTCAACGCCGAGCTCTCGAGGAACTCCTCGACCGGATGCTGCCTCCGGCTGATCAGCCTCTGGGCTGCACGCATCTGACCGACCACGTGATCGATGTCGGCGATGCTAGGCCGATTAAGCAGCGTTATTATCCGGTCTCTCAGAAGATAGAGCTGGAAATGCATGCGCAAGTTCGCAAGATGCTTGATCAGGGCGTAATTCGCAGGTCAACCAGCGAATGGTCTAGCCCCGTCGTGATGGTTCGCAAGAGCGATGGGAGCTACCGATTCTGTGTGGACTATCGCAAATTGAATTCCGTGTCCAAGGTCAGCGCGTACCCGCTTCCTTACATGGACGTAATCTTACGGAAACTGAGAAATGCGCGATACATCTCCACACTGGACCTCAGCAGCGCCTACCATCAGGTCCCTCTTCGTGAGGAATCGCGACACCTCTCTGCCTTCACGGTTCCAGGCATGGGGTTATTCGAATGGATCCGTATGCCATATGGTGTCGCCGGTGGCCCTGCCACCTTTCAGCAGTTAAGCGACAAGCTGATCGGCCCTGAAATGGAGCCGGTGGCCTTCGCCTACCTCGATGATGTGATCATCGCTACGGAGAGCTTTGACGAGCACCTCAGGTGGCTCGAACATATCCTGAGACGGATTTCCGATGCCGGCTTGACCATCAATCGGCAGAAGAGTAAATTCGGACTCGCGGAGGTACGGTTCCTCGGCGTCCTCGTGGATCGTGACGGTTTTCGACCCGATCCGGATAAGATTGCACCAATCTTGACTTACGCCGCACCAAAGAACCTGAAGCAGCTCCGTAGGTTTTTAGGCCTTGCGTCCTGGTATCGCAAGTTCTTAGAGAACTTCGCAACGCTTGCTGAGCCTCTCACCCGATTAACCAAGAAGAACATCAAGTACCATTGGGGAGAAGAGCAACAGCAAGCCTTCGAACAAATCCGGGCGCTCGTCGCATCTGCACCCGTCCTTTCTCGACCGTCGTTTGGAGAAACGTTCGTCATCCAAACGGACGCCAGCGACTCAGGACTAGGCGCCGTGCTCACGCAAGCCGTTGATGGCGTGGAGCGCGTGCTCTCCTACGCTAGTCGCACGATGACTGCGGCTGAGCGTAACTATTCGGTCACCGAACGTGAGTGCCTCGCCGTGCTATGGGCTGTGCGTAAATTCCGCCCGTACATTGAGGGCTATCACTTCCAGGTGATAACCGATCACAGCAGCCTTCGTTGGCTGCACTCATTGCGCAACCCCACGGGCAGACTCGCCCGTTGGGCCTTGGAATTGCAGGGATACGACTACGAAGTCATCCACCGGAAAGGTACCTTGAATTGCGTACCAGACGCCCTCTCTCGTTTGTACGAAGACGAGCCGACCTGCGAAGTCGCCTCCCTCGGCGTCACCGATGTGCAAGACCCCTGGTATTTGCGCCTTCGTAAGAAAGTGGTGAGTGATCCGACCAACCTCCCATGGTGGAAAGTCGTTTGGCAGCGACTATACTACTACCGTCCCGATCCTGCCGTCGAGGATTTAGTAGACGACCAGGATGCGTGGAAGTTAGTCGTGCCTAAAGAAGATCGTCGTACCGTTCTGCATGAATGTCATGAGGAGCCCACAGCTGGTCACTTCGGACGCCATAAAACGTATGACCGAATTGCACGATCATATTATTGGCCATCAATGCACAAAGATGTGACACAATTTGTCCGTGACTGCACCGTGTGCCAACAATGTAAGGTACAGCAAACTGCACCAGCTGGCCTGATGGGCCATCGAACGGTCACCCGCCCTTGGGAAATAGTAGCTGGAGATGTGATGGGTCCATTTCCGCGATCTACCCGGGGATACGAGTATTTTCTCGTCTTCATGGATCTATTCACTCGCTGGGTAGAATGTATTCCCATCAGAAAGGCGAATGCGCAAACGATTCGCCGCGAGTTGAAAGATCGCGTATTTTTACGCTTTGCAACGCCCGAAGTATTCCTATCGGACAATGGCACCGAATTTCGTAATAAAATCATTGAGAAATTCCTTGTGGAGCGTGGGGTGGAGCATTCCACGATACCCCCTTATCACGCTCAAGCCAATCCGGTAGAGAGGGTCAATAGGACTCTGAAGACCGCGATAATCGCCTTCATTGAGGAGTCTCACAGTACTTGGGATGCGCACATCGCCGAGCTGATGTTCGCGTACAATACATCAGTACAAGACTCCATTGGCGTAAGTCCGGCCTTCCTTAACACGGGTCGTCACCCCTCAGCCCCTGGAACACATCGTCGCCAGGAGGAGCAGCGCGCACAGATTGCGCAAGAAGAGGCTGCTCTACAACATTGGAAAGAGCGCATGGAGAAATTATCTGATCTCCATCTAAAGGCAGCGGAAAACTCGCAGAAAGCGCAGGCAAAGCAAGCTCGCTATTATAATGCGAGACGTCGCGACGTGCATTACGCGATTGGCGATCGCGTATGGCGGCGTAATCGCATCCTTTCGTCAGGCATACAGGGCGTCAGCGTCAAGCTGGCCCCAAAATTCGACGGGCCCTTTACCATCACGAAGAAACTCGGCACGAATGTTTATCGACTGATCGGCTCTATGGGAAGAGATGCTGGTAAGCATCACGTCGCCGACCTGAAGCCCTACCATCGAGATCACGACCCCGAAGATGATAGCAGTTCCGACACGGAAGAGCCTTCGGGCGAAGAGCGTGACTGCGATGCGTCGAATTGTAATGTCGAGGCGAGCGAGCGAATCCGCATTGTAACACCACTGGTGAGCGTACGGCGCCCCGACGACGCGCCTCATTGTAATTCCGATACAAGCGTGCGAAGCGATACCCCCGGGCAATGCCACGCGATCTAAGACCGATATCGCACCGCGTAGATTAGGGAGGCCGCGTAGGACGCGAATTGTAACCCGTCGAAGAACCCAAGCGCGAGCCCCTGCGGAGCCCGATGACAGCGGAGCCGCCTGCCATAACGACGTGCACCTGGTGAGGCGAAAAGTAGGTCGCCCCAGGAAGAGCGGACGCTCAACCCCGCCGCGGGACCAATCACCCCGCCGCACTCGGGCCCAAGCCCGCACCCATCAACGGGCCGACTAACTTCGATTATTGACTGGCGCCGTTATTGACGGAGGAACACCGGCGATTGTTACCTCCAAAAACAACTGCGTCTAGGGAAGAGAGTTCTTTACCCTTCCTTCCTCATCCCAGTGATCCTCAGCGGTAGACCGCAGCCACCCCGTTCCTCATCCTGACACGATGGTCGATCTGAGAGAGAGATGTTGGGTCGAGCTGTCACGCTTCGGCTACCAGCGTCTGGAGGGGGGGCGTGTGACGAGGAACGCAAGCACTGCGTGCGCCTGCCTTCCCCGTCCCGTTGCTCTCTCTCCAGCCGTAGCATGTACATATTTATCTGTATATTTATATGTAGAAATGTTTGTATGTTTCAGGCCGACGCACAACCACCGGCGGAGAGGTAAGTGAGAGAGAGAGAGCGGGGAGTGGGGAGAGACAGGCACGCGCGCGAATTAGGGAGAAAGAAAGAGAGCCGCGAGGAGAAGACACCGCGTACCGGCCCTCTACACGCGTCGTCCGTGTTCCTTTTTTGGTTGCTAAAGCCGTGCCGCGACGGATCGTGTGTGGGAACCTACCTTGTGTTCCAAGGTTCCCCTCCGCCTCGTACCTCGTCCTCGGGGAGAGTGCCCGGTAACGCGCTCGTGGTGCTATAGTGGTGCAAGGGAGTGTAGAGTACCCGCGCCGAATACGAGCTCGAGCAGACGAATTGTCGTCCGCCCCTTCTACGCGGAATAACCGCCCCATCCCGGAGGTCAACGTCACCGCCGCCCCCGGCAAAGGAAGGCGCTGTTGCGCTTCGAGAACGCGCTGCGAGACCTGCGGGTTCCGGCTATCTGTAAGTGGCAGCTCCTTTTCTCTCTCTCTCTCTCTCTCTCTTCCCGAACGCCCCGCGCGCCGTCGCCTCGGCGACCCTCGGCCTGCGTCCCGCACGCCTCGTATATAGGCGCTGCATCGTATGTGTATCCTTGGCGCCGCGGCATTAAAACGTATTTAAATTTTAACTATCTGCCTTATTTTTCTTTCCCATTATCATCAAGCTCTATTAGCCACCCTATTCCACGCGCAGTCCCACAACGCGATATTTCGCCCAATAAGCCGAAATCCTTCGGGGCTATGCCCAGCCGGGCACAGATTTGCAACGGCCGTGCCCGCCGTCCTCGTGCTCGAGGCGGACACGCGCACCGTTACAACGTATATAAGGAATCAAGCGCACGAATATCTGAATTTATTTTACATTGTTTCCAAGTATTCCGTCTCGAATATGGTCAGATATCGCCTCTCTTTTACTACTTAATGTTTTCTGCTCCTCTCTCTTTATAACGCTACAGCTTCAGTTGCCACACCTGCTACTACTAGAGATGAATAGAGATTGCTAGAGTCGATGTAAACGAAAGGTTTTAAATCAATATCAATAAAATCAATAAATTTATTAAGCAATATTCGGGACGGGATATTTGGAAACAAAAGTCAAATAAATGTAGATATTCATGCGCTTGATTTCGTATGTATATATATATATATATATATATATATATGTATGTATGTATGTATATATATATGTATGTAGATATATATATATATATATATATATATATATATATGTATGTATGTATGTATATATATATGTATGTAGATATATATATATATATATATATATGTATGTATGTATATATATATGTATGTAGATATATATATATATATATATATATATATATATATATATATATATATATATATACTAGCATCCCCCGTCTCGGCTATGCCCGTGATAATAATTTAACCAATTTCATAAATAATGCAATAATATCTATGTGGGGCCTTGAGTTCAGCTACCACACGCGTCCCCGGGGTTGCGGATAGGGGAACGACCACTCGCGGTCAGTCACGAAATAAGCACTTCTAAGAGTGACGAATAAGTGGCCGTGGACAAGAACTTCGAGCGAAAATAGTGGTATTCGCCCGTCTACACACCAACTCATCATTCACACACCTACATATCTGTAAGATAACCGTACCCGGACTGGGGAGTATATCGGGAACTCTATAAACGAGTTTCCCACGAATGGTGGAGATGGAGACCCTATAAACGGGTAACTTCCAGGCGGGTTATGAATGAATGAGAGGCCCTATAAACGGGCATCTCTCACGTATGAATGTGACCAGTTTGAGCGACGGTAAGATCTTGCGGATGCAGTGATTACTTGTTGATTGGTGGGATTAGCTGTGAGGGAATCACTTCATGCTTATGTGCGTTCCCCTTCTGGAGGGTACAGTTGAAAAACCAGATGGCACTCCTGGGCCGCCACAAGTAGGGGGCCCGAACCCAGTCTAGCCAACATGGGAGGCTGCCCCACACAGTGGTAAGACGTCGTCAGACGTCAAATCTCGCTTCTCGTAGTAGTGCCGTATGGCGTACGGATGGGACCCTGCTGCGAGTCGTGGGGGAGGAACAGCCGAGGCCACCGGAATGTAGGAGGGCTTCAGTATTGGGGAGATTCAGGACGCTGAACCGTCATCTCCAACAAGTGATCCTCCTGACCATCACAAATATAAAACATTTAACACAAATTAACAATACAATCATGAAAGGTAATAAAAAAATTATAGCAGGCTCTCGAGTGCCGCCTGCAAGCGACTCAGTAGAGTCAATGGAGCTTCCCGGCTCTCCTATCACACCAGTAGGCAACCTGGCTGGTGTGACAGAAAATGCTACAGGTAGCAGTATGAATGAAACTGCTAATGTTTATAAATCGCCGGCAACTTGGGAAGCTGCTGAGTGTAAATTGCAGGAGCAATTTTACACAATAAGCAGAGTCCTAAGTAAAATGATGGAAAGGACTTGCATACAAAAAAATGTAAGTCAAATAATAAAAAACGGTTTGAGTGAGATCAATGAAGCAGTGGAAATCGGACAGTATGAACTGAAGCGAATGAGACTGCTCCGACAAAAACAGAAAGATAAAGGACGGAGTGAATGTGAGGAGGCAACTCCTCAGAAACGGAAAAGAGACCGTCAGACCCCTACTCCGGAGCAGGCGGCCGCACAACAGCGGACGATCGAGACCGAAACATGGGCGAAGGTGGTCTCAAAACATAAAAAACCGAAAACGACCGAGACGGACAACAAACCAACAAAAGAGCAGCCAAAAGCGAGACTCCAAGGTCGCGGGTCTGATCGCCCTAACCTCAAAGGCAGGGGAGGAGCGATCATGATCAAGCCGGCTGAGGGACAGACGTACGTCGACGTGGTACGTACAATACGGCAAAAGGTGGACGCTGACAAGTGTAATACTTAAGTCAGAACAATAAGAAAGACAAAAGACGGTGCGGTACTTTTACAACTCTCCAGACAGAACAACGAGACGGACTTCCGACAGGTTCTTCAAGACGCTGTAGGAGAGACTGGACGCGTAAAAGATTTGACCTCCAGGGTGACACTGGAATTCCTAGACTTGGACTGTGTCACGACCAACGAGGACATCGCGAACGCGTTAAGTCGGGAAACGGGACGGACTGCAGACCGTCGGCCCCATGTTCTCGACGTTAACAGTCGAGGACAGAGAATGGCGGTCTGCGATTTTGACGTAAAAGAGGCTACCGACCTCTTAAGGAAAGGGCGTATTAAAATCGGGTGGGTTGTATCAAGAATAAGAGCAAGGATACGCGTCTCGCGATGCTATAGATGCCTCGGGTTCGGTCATGTACGGAAAGACTGTAAAGGACTGGACAGACGAAGCTGCTGTTGGCGATGCGGCCTCGAGGGTCATTCCCACAAGGACTGCAAGAGTCGTGGGGAGTGTTTCCTGTGCACTGAGGATAATATCCGAGACAGGGGACACTTACCCGGCTCGTCCTCGTGTGCCGCGTTCAGGATAGCACTCACTTGCGGATTGCGGCGGAACTGAACATCGACGTGCTGATTATCAGTGAGCAATACAAAGACAGACGATTACCGACTTGGCTCACAAGCGGCTCAGGCAAGTCCGCAGTTTGGTTACGTGGAAAGGTTGCGTCGAATATCGTACGCAGCGGGACTGAGGAGGACTGTGTCTGGGTAACGGTCGCTGACATAACCTATGTCATTACCTGAGCCCAAACAGCAGTGCCTCCGAGTACGCGGCTAAACTTGGAAAAATCGAGGACGCGTTGCGGGATATCCCTGGTAACGTGATCGTGGCGGGCGACTTTAACGTGCGGGCGATCGAGTGGGGAATGCCCTTGACCAACAGACGGTCGTCGTTGGTCCGGTGGTCGTTTTTCAGGACCATTCTTGCTGAACGACCATCGGAGATGCATAAACAGCATTCACAGACTCCGAAAAAAAAAAAAAAAAAATGCAATAATATCTAAGTAAAAAGTACTTTTTATATAAAAATCTATATTACTATAAATAATCGGCCGTAATTTACCTATCGTCGCTTCTGTATAAAAAGCTGCTTCAATGTAGCGTCTACTTCAAAAAGTTGATAATTTGCCGACTATTTTATACAACACACACACACACACACACACACACACACACACACACACACACACACACACACACACACACACACACACACACACACACACACACACACACACCCACACACACACCCATACATACACGCGCGTACACACATATTACATACGACTTTTATGTGAAAAATTGTACTTTCGAGTTCGAGAGGTAGAAAACCATGTCCAATTGTCTCTAGAGTACGGAGAGTAGTATCTTTGGACAATAGAATATGTCTTAAGACGACTCTTACTGGGAGTGTGAGTGTTCGAATTATAGAATACGAATCTCTTCATAGAAGTCGTACGTACATGGACATTGTTGCCCACCAACTGTACACGACACTCACCGTGGAAGTCGTTCCAAATCATCTGAAAATCGCATTCTAGTTCCCGAACATGAAACTCCCTGTAGAAATTGTCCCAACATACCTAAAAATCGTTTTGTATCAACGAAACACAATAGTCCCAGGAGAAGTCGTCCCGAAAAAGCTAGACATCGCTTCCTAGCGATTAAACACGAATCTTCCCATAGAAGTTGGTTCTATCATACCTTTACGTCGTTTTCTATCAACTAAATATATCATAGTATTCCCCGTAGAAATCTCCCGGAGATACCTGGACATCGTATTCTATCATCCGATCATACAACTGCCTATAGAAGTAACGTGATAGCGCAATCAACCGCCCGTACACGCCAATACAATATTTCTCAGTAGAAATCGTATTTAAAATGTGTATATATATATAATATGTACAATATAATATACATACAATATATATATATATATATATATATATATATATATATATATATACAAAATATATACGATGGATATTTCCTTTTTATGCAGAAGTCACGATATATTATATATAATAATATACATAGTTTCGAGGTTGTTCATACTAAAAAAATAGTCTCTTGTCACAATTCTGAACTTAATATAATGTATAAATACAAAAATATAATTTGTCGTCACAAACTATATTCAGTATGATTTGTCATACAGAACCATTTTATAAAAGAAGGGGAAAGAAAGACGAAGAGACACAGAGAGAGAGAGACGGATTGACAGACTTTCCCATGTAAGAGAAAATAACTATTACAAAAATAAGATATCCATAAGTTGTAAGAGTAGTGTCATATTAAACTGAAGAATCAAAAGGATTGTACCAACTAGCGTTACACCTTTTTTAGGACACGAATCCCAAAGTTGGATATAAACATTCGTGTGAGCTGGCCAGGTATTAATACTTTAAGCAGAGTACTTTGAGTAGATGTTGGTGATTCAAGACGGCACCTAGTGGCGGATGGCCAAACTGACCATCCATCTGGTCAATGGTCAACCTGGCGGATGGTCAAACTGACAATCAAACTGACGGTCAAAAACCATTAACTTAATTTATTGATGAAAGTAAAATGATTTTCAATGAAAAAACATAGCCTATGTCCTGCCCAAGATAATATAGAATCTATATGTCAAATTTCAGAACAATCGGTTCAATAGTTTTTTTGGCTATCGTGTACAAACAAAAATACGCTTTGTCTTTATAAATTAGTGTCAGTATGATATGATATGTTATGATATATATATATATATATATATATATATATATATATATATATATATATTCAGATTCACATCTTTATATACATGAGGAACATATATACATATTATTATATACATAGATTTTTACTACAGATTAGAAATAAAAATCAGGCTGCTGCAAAGAATAAAAAAATAAGTGTATTCACCCCCTCCTCCACAGTGAGAGATCGAGAGAATGGATTGTGGGATTCTTCTATATATATATATATATATATATGCGTGCAGTGTTATTCGCTTAAAACTCGGATGTTATATATATATATATATATATATATATATATATATATATATATATGTATATATATATATTCACGGAATCAAGCGCACAAATATGTGCATTTATTTTAGTTATTTTTTAAATTTTAGTTATTTTAGGTTGCGTTGGCCAAAAACACGAACGCGCAAATTTATTTCGAATCGAATACACAAATAATTATTTAACTTTAATTATCAAACATGCGAAAACGATATTCCGGCAAACAATTATCTAGCGCGAATATGAAATTAATTCAATAAACTACATTGAACAGGCGGTAAACATCCCAAGAACGTGCAAAGGTCGCGGCGACTGCTGGAGAATGTCGTCAACGCGACAGCTAAAACTGAAAAACGAGAGAGAGCACACTAGATCTACTCTCTCTCTCTCTCTCTCTGTCTCTCTCTACCGCTGGGAAGACAAGGAAGTTGTGGGAGAGGGGATACACCACGCGCGGCGAGAAAGAGCCGCGCCAAGTATATTAGGCCTGTGTCGGCTGTCACCCTCTAACATATGCCGCACGCACAATACCGTTCTCTCTCACGGCAAGATACGCGCCAGCATCGAAAGGAATACCGTGGTAGGGGAACTCGCGAATTTCAACACCGGACGCGAAACCGCTCATTGTATTCAATTTTCAAGAAGAATTAAATACTTTAAACTACGAATACATATTTAGACATATATATATATATATATATATATATATATATATATATATATACATATGTGTATGTATACAATTATAAGTATATAATACATTATTTGTAAGCAGTATCACGGCTGCAATTATTAATATAATTATAATAATTATTAGGATTATAATTAATATTACAAATTATTATTATTATTATTATTATCATTATTATTATTATTATAAAATCGGCGGCTTGTCCGATTCCGATGTTAGACGACTGGCGGGGATTATATTCGATAATTTCACTATAAAAGGGCCTGCAAAAGGCATAATCAAGGAGATCATCCAATGAACCGATTGACCCGAAGTCCTTTCACATGAACTCCTCCCGGAGCTAAACCTGTCCAGAGCTCAGAAATTCCTGCCTAAATATTCCTCCGAAACTATGAGCTTGATCTCTCGTGTGAAGCGCTCCTCAAAAGACAAATGACTAACAATTTTACCTTTCCAGAAGAGAACGTGATCCTGGTTGCGAAGCGCTCCTCAAAAGACTAGCGGAATTAATTAAACCTTAGTTTTACCTATATTAAATTCTATCTACCTCGTTGAAATTCCCCGCGTGCAAAATAACACTGGGTATTCGTACGCTAAATAGCGCCGGCTTCATTAGCGTCTTTAATAAAATCGTTAATATAATCTTTAAAAAAATTATTAAAAAGTTATTTGATACTACTTTTTTAATTACTTGTTCGGATGAATTCCTATACATTTTCAAAGTTTTATATAATTTGAGACCTATGAAGCTGAAAAAACGATAAGCAAAACAAGAGGATACACTGAAGCAAGTTTGAATGAATTTATAATTTTTTATGTTAAGATAAATTGTATACAAACAGTACAAAAATCTTTTGTATACCATTGGCATTTTTCAATTAAGTTTAAGTGGTGATTTCGGTTCATTAAATACCAAATAATATTTATTCGAAGTCTCAGAACAGTGAGATTGTCTTAATATTTTTTCAAAGGTTAAATATTGTATTCGCTAATATTTTGAAGTTATTTAATTTGAGTTTCCTTTTGATAACAGACACAATTAAATTTTTCTTATCTATATCACTGTTCATTGGTTTTTTTATATTTGGAATAATTATCATCAGTTACATAACTAAGTAATAATCATGTATGCTATAGTTGATCCTCAGAATTATTCTGCTCAAACTAAAATTAATTTCTCTTCATTCATATGAAGAAGCAGGAGATGCTTCACATGAATTGAGATATTTTCGATTTACTTTTTATTATGCCGTATTATGGATATCATAATATAATTGTTCATTTATTTTACAAAAAAATATATAAAAATAAATTTAACATACCTACCAAGGCTAGCGGCATTACCAGTACCCGCACGAACATGCCTGTAAAATATGGGAAATATACGTACAATATAAATACGGATTTACCGCTTATTATGCCTGCGCAATTTTATGCGAAATCTATGCGCGAATAATACAGTATCCGGCAAGCAGAAACAGCGATGTCAAGCCGTTTGCAAGCGCGCAATCTGTCGATAGTCTGCGAACTCAATGTTATCTGCGTAGGGATTCAAAAAATAATTTAAATTAATTTACTATATGGGTGATGAATATTTGATGTTGAAAGTAGATAAATAAAATAAGCAGTATATAACGGACCAAACATTAAATATGTTTTTAATAACAACTAAAAATATATGTTTTTATTTCTTTTAACTTTTTGAGATAATAAAAACAATAATTAAATACAGATTAAAAATATCTATATCTTTATTTAAATATAAAATTCTAAAGAAATATAATAATTCTACTTCGAATATGAGTAAGATATTTCTACAAAATCCAAATATTATTACACAGAATACTCATGTTTTATAAAATCCTTTTTCAGGATGATTCAACGAAAATTAAGAAGTCTTAGTGGTCTTAATTTAAAAAATAAATTTGTTTGTAAAAATTCTTTTAAAAGTAAATTTTGAAAAAATTTTAGTATCTGCAGTCGAAAAAAAATTAAATGGTGCAGCAAAAACCTACTGTATTATGATCCTGTAAGTATTATTTATTTAGATTTATTATATAAATTAATTATTTATTTAGAATTATTATATAAATTAAATTGTAACAAACTGCACGTTTACTTAAAAATTTCAAATTAAAGTTTGATGGATAAATATCAGTTATAAATTAGGTTTTGCCCTCAGCTGCCCATTTCATGCTGAGATATTTTTTTTTCTCGTAAATCTGCAGTCTGTTACAATTTAATCTACATAATAATTCTTTTTGTTAAATAAGAGAAGATTAAGAAAAATTAAGAAAAGAAAATTTAATACATTAAATATTATATTATTTATACATTAATACATCAATACACAAGAATAATAAACACAAAACTGGAGTTGAAATTCTTTAAATGTGTATAGACTTTCTTGTGTGTAAGTGTATGCGCGTGTGTGTGTATATTTCCTTTACTTCTTTTCTCGATATATTTTATTTCTGCAAAATAATATTTTACAACCGCGTTAGATCAGGAAAACTTAGTTATCGCGTACATATACAAGTGTTAGTGTGGTATGTCTCTCTTATATAATTTACTTTATAATTTATATCATTTTAAACAAATCCATTTCATAAAAAGAATATTAATTAATAAATATTTTTTCATTGGTCTTACAGTACAATTAAATCAATCGAAAACAATGCGTAACAACATCAATACACATCTACATTAACATTAATACATCAATACACAAAAATAATAAAAACAAAAATAAAAAATTAAATTAAAAATTATAATGACAGTCAGACTATCCCTATTTACCATCACCCCCGTAGACTAATCTGAAAATAAAATATTAGCTGAAAAAATTTTTTTGTTCGTAAAGTGCAGTCTGAAGGGCGATTTGTAGAGAGGGATTTTATATTTAATTTACTAAATTTGGTAGTGAGGATAAAGTATATATAGATTAGAATGTAAGGTTTAGTTTAGTCTCTGATGAGGAACCGTAGCGAGCTCGAAACGTTGGGCTACGTCTTCAATTAGGTAAGAGTGGTGAGGACAGTCAGACTGCACTTTACTAACAAAAAAATTTTTTCAGCTAATATTTTATTTTCAGATTAGTCTACGGGGGTGATGGTAAATAGGGATAGTCTGACTGTCATTATAATTTTTAATTTAATTTTTTATTTTTGTTTTTATTATTTTTGTGTATTGATGTATTAATGTTAATGTAAATATATATTGATGTTGTTACGTACTGTTTTCGATTGATTTAATTGGACTGTAAGAGCAATGAAAAAATATTTATTAATTTGTATATAAGCAGTCGACAAAAGTACAATTAAATTATTTTAAAAGGAATCTTATTTGAATCAAACAAATGTTTATTTGAGGTAAATTAAATTCATTAAACTTAATTAAACAGTTATAAGAAAACCACAAATATTTATTTAAATTTGTGTTTAATACAAAAAGATACATATTTAAAACGAATGAAGATTTTGTAATTTGGAGTAAATCATATATTTGAAACAAACAATTAAGTTTATTTGAATAGCGAATATGTATATTTATTACATTGCACTAAATAAATTTTTGAAAAGTAATAAATATTTCTTGAATTTTGCGAAGCTAAACTAAATATACGTAAAAAATAAAGTTAAATAAATACATGTTTGAAAAACTATATATATATATATATATATATATATATATATATATATATATATATATATATATATATACACTCAAATTGAACAAATATATTCGATTTTTGGAACAGCTGTTCAATATGAACAATGAAATAGATTTATCAAATGTTAAAATATATTTATTTGATTATATCCAACAACTTATTAAAAACTAATAAACATTTCTTTAGTTTTATTAAAATAAGCACAAAGATTTAAATCTTAAATTTAAATGTTTAAATCTTTTAATAAAACTATTTATATTGTGTAAGTAAATAATTTTTTCAAAAATAGAAAAGATTTTTTTGATTTGTATATACATTTTGTAGTTGTTACGATTTATTTATAAATCGTAACAACTATATAAAATATTTATTTGATTTTACAACTGCTTTTTAAAAAAATTGAATGTATTTGTTGTATATATATATATATATATATATATATATATATATATATATATATTGTAACATCTATAGGTTACCTTACTCTTTACCTGTTAATTACTACTACTAATGAGGAAAAAAGGAGGAAAAAGGCAAATAGAGAGCGAGAAAGAGAGAGGGGGGAGGAGAATAAATTATTAAGATAATATAGTTAGTTAGTAGTTTTTCTGAGAAAGTCGAGTGTAAAATCGTTTATAGAAATAATAATTAAATAGGTACCTGAGAATGTAAATCAATTTGCAATATTTGCTTGAAAAAGGAGATCATTAAAGATTTGTTGATTTTTAAAAACATCTTGATTGTGTGACCGGCCGGTTGTTTTCTTTTTATAAAGAAAGCATTTTGGAACGAAGTTCAAAATTAAAAATTCCTGGACCAATGTTGGGCGCCATTTCTATAACGGGGTGCTTATCTAATAAATACCTGGTAAAATCAACCGTTCACAAAGGTGTAAAGCACGCCGAACGAATTAAGTTGTTTTAAAAACAATTTGGTAGACCGTAGGTTCTTTATTATTATTTTTCCTCGGACTTACCTCTTATGCTGAAATTTCTATATTTTTAATCTATATTATCAATAAATTATACTAAGAGATATTTAATGATTCAGGAAAGGACGGGTTAATTAGGTACAAGGGGAGATATTATTATATTTTCTATTACTAATAAAAAGAAAAAGAAAATCTATTTAGTTCAATAGAAAAAGAAATTTTAGATTTATTAAATTATATAAAATTAAATGATATACTACCCCTAGCTAATATGTACCCGCTCTATGTTAATACACGATTCCGCTCATACAGGGTGTGAGATAGAAAAATTTATAAGCATAACAGAGAAATAAAGCAACAAGAATGCCACCTTACGAGGAACAAGAGGAACTACTACTGAAAGCTGTGTACGCGCTTGTTACTCTTATGATTTCTATTCTATACTATTATCTCTCTATCTTTCTCACACTTTATTTTGCTAAACCAATTTTCTACAATAGTCAGATATTTATATTAATTACGTTATATTGAATAAAATCGAATGACAAAGAACTATTATCCAACGAAACCTAATTAGATATATATAAATAAGATCCACCAACCTTATGATACAACGCTGAAACTTTTCCACCCAACGTTGGTCCAAGAATTTTTAATTTTGAACTTCGCTCAAAAATGCTTTCTTTATAAAAAGAAAACAACTGGCCGGTCACACAATCAAGATGTTTTTAAAAATTCACAAATCTCCAATGATCTTCTTCTTCAAGCAAATATTGAAAATTAATTTCTAATCTCAGGTACCTATTAAATTATTATTATTTCTATAACGAAAAACTATTAAGCTATATTATCTTAGTAATTTATTCTCCTTCTCTCTCTCTTTCTCTCTCTCTGTCCCTTTTTCCCTCCTTTTTCCATCATTTGCAGTAGTAATTAACATGTATACGGTAAGGTATCCTATACATGTTACACCCCCCTGCAGACGTTGCGTATACCACAGTAAAGCAACTCTGCGACAAGACCCCAAGGATAACTTAAGGAAATATGGATAGGGAAAAGGAAATAATTTTCTAATTATATACATATATAAAATATATTTTATTTACTATATACACTGACACCACAACAGCAAAAAAAATAAATAACAAAAAAGAAAGAAAAGACTTCTTCGCTGTTGGCTGTCATAGAAAGAGAGAGTTCCCGAGACCTCAACCGCCCTTAAGGAACCAAGGTTCTTACGAATTTGTGGACATGATTAGGGCATATTTTCTTTTTCGTGACGCCCGGGTATCCGCAAAAGTAACACAGGTGGTGTCGGCAGTACTATCCACTGGGGTCATGGACGTAGCACGACCGGAAGACTTCATCTGAGAGGGTCGTTGTCCTCCTCGTCCTAATCCGGATCTTCCTTCTTGATTTCTTCAATCACTTCTGAGGAGGGATCCGGAAGGAACCAACTCGGAAGGATGGGGCGGGCAGATCGATAGTCTTGACGGACTATCGTCAAAACTAAGTCCTGCCCCCACATCTTTCCGAGCAGCTCCTTAAAATTTGCAATGAAGCCATCGTCCATCAGGTTATCCATCTGAAACAGATAAAAGAAGGACGAACTATATTAATAGGAAGGACAAAACTATTTCGGCTTCCGGGGCCTCTATTTCTATGAAAGGACGCCATATCTTGAGACGTAGACCGTGGCATCATAACTTTATTTTTGTACGGATGACCTCGTTTCCTATCCGGGACGGGATCTAATGCCTTGCGAGTATATTCGAGGATATCCTGCGCAAAGGACCTCGCTTTAGAAACTTCACCCCATAGCGAAGCTTTTTGCATTACAGGTGGGTCGCTCGTCACCGTGATCCAACGGCGGTTATGGATTAATCTCTTCTTCTGGTTCCAGCGGTCGTTGTGGTAAAACCTCATCCTCCGGTTCCGGCGTAAAAGTGGTCTTCAAGAGATCGTTTTCCTAGGATAGGACGTACGGTTTGAGTTGTTCAGCATGGCTTAATTGTTCAAACCGTCCGTCACAATCTTCCAGCTCATACGTATTAGTCCCTTTCTTTTCTATGATAATAAAAGGACTTACGTATTTAGGGGCTAATTTAGACATTGCCCTTTGGCCCGTAGAGAATAAGACACGATTTTTATTCCATACCAGGTCACCCAACTGGTATGGAAAAGGACTTCGCCTGGCACTATAATAATCTACTTGTCAACGCTGTTGTCCGTGAGATCGTGAATTAACGGTCTCTTGGAGCTCTCTCAACTTATTCATTTTCGCTAGCCAGGAACTCTCTCTTCTTCTTTTAGTTGAGTTTCCGCCGTAGCCTGATCTTGGCTAGGGCGGAAAGTTCCTGGCGGAATTAGCTCTCGTCCGAAATTCAATAAAGCCGGAGAGTATCCAGTGGAATTATGTGGCGTCGTGTTTAGCAAGAAACTTAATTCAACGAGTTTCTTGTCTCACATATTATGGGATTCTTCTACGAACGCCACAATGCGGGTTTGCAACATCCTGTTGACCCGCTCCACCGGATTAGTCTGCGGATCGAGTAAGGGTATATATATAAGTATACTCGCTTCCACTAAGTATTCATCGATCGTACGATTTTTAAATTCTATACCATTATCCGACAGGAAGACCTCTGGCGCGCCTATTTTGAAAACGATCCTCTCTTTAAATTCTTTGAGGATCGTCCTAGAATTTGCGATACATTTGACCCACCTTGCAAACAAGTCTTGAAATACCAGGATATACTCACATATATGGCGACTGTTTATACATGGTCTGGTAATATCTCCGGTGACCATTTGCCAAGGTCTCTCTAAAACACCCCGACCCATTAATCCGGCAAGTGGTCTTTGGCCTACCTTGGACTGCTGGCATATAAGACAATTTTTCACATATTCTTGAACCGTCTTATAAAATACAGGCCAGTAATAATATTTGCTGATTTCAGTGAAAGTATCACGACGTTCCTTAGGAACGACAATCTTCCAAGCGTCTTCATTGCCCATGATGACTTCGAGGACTTTATCTGAACGATAACAATATAATTGTCCCCCGATTACTTTCCATTTCGGATAATCATTGGCACAATCTTGGACATTCTTGAACCATTGTAGATACCACTCGTCTTGAGTATCTCTTGCCCAGGTTACAGTTGAGCAAGATAGATCGTCTCCCTCGGACATCCTAGAAAGGGCGTCTGGCACGTTGTTCAACATCCCTTTCCGATGTTCTACATCGAAACTTTGCCCTTGCAATCTTAGAGGCCACCATGCCACCATGCGAGTCTGCCAGTTGTGTTCTGCATCGTAGGGATCCACCTCAAACTGCTGTGGTCCGTAACGACACGGAAATCATATCCGTGTATATAAGGACGGAACTTATCAATAGCCCATATGACAGCTAAGCACTCTCTCGGTCACCGAATAGTTTCTTTTAGCTTGGGAGAGTGCTCTACTCGCAAACTCCAATCCCCATTCTTGTCCATCGATTTCCAGCGTAAGGACCGCGCTGATACCAGTATCACTCGCATCTGTGTGCACGGTAAACTAGATATCAAACGACGGGCTATGCAGGACGGGTGCCGCAGCGATCATCGATTTGATCTTGTCGAAAGAGTCACTGATAACGACAGTCCTTTCTAGTTAGACGTGTGAGTGGTTCTGCGATGGTAGTGAAATCTTTTAGTCATTTTCTATGCCACAATGCCATTCCAAGAAAACGTCTAAGTTGCTTTAGGTTTCTCGGTTCCGTGTAACACATCACTCGTTCGATCTTCTCGGGATCGAGACGGAATCTCTCACGATTCACGAGAACACTTAAATATTTGATTTCGGTGTGTCCGAAGACACTCTTTTCTCGATTTATCGTGAGTCCAGTTTCATGTACTCGAGGAAGAGTACAACGTAACCAGTCTAAGTGTTCTTCGAATGTCTCTGTGACGATGATAATATCGTCAAGATATGAGAACCCATTCGACTCGAGGTCTCGTCCGATAATTCGGTCTATAAGTTGTTGGAACGACGCTCCGTCGTTAGATAGACTGAAGATTATCCTGGTAAACTGGAATAATCCCATTCCAGGTACCGTAAATGCTGTTATTGATTAGGATTCCGGATGAACTGGTATTTGATGTTACGCACTACTCAGATCTAAGGTAGAAATATATCTGATTGTAGCTTCCTTAGAATCTGGTCCATGTTAGGCGTATGCATCAGGTTTCGAAACTAAATCAACTTTTCGAAAGTAGATGCAAAATCTATATTTTCCGTACTGCTTTTACGTACCATTACCACTGGGCTTGACCAACCACTTGTGGATGGTTCGACTACTCCAGTCTCCAACATTTCTCTAACTTATGAATGCATCTCTTCTTGTATTTTTATAGAGACTGAATATGCCTTTGACGTATAGGGCGAGCATTTCTGCATCTATAATGCGTTCCGCCCACGTTGTATGTCCAAGTGGTACTTCTCCCGCTGAAAAGATTTTATTCAAGAGCTTCTTCATATGTTCTTGTTCCTGCCATGATATATCCGCAATACCAATGGATGCTAACCTCGAACACTCCATGGTCAGAACAAAACCAGTATTTTCTTAGTTTATCTCGCCTACTTGAACAATTTCAGAAGATAAGTCGTCAGTCAATCACAATGGTTCCAGTCGTTGGATTTCATTACATGTGACTGCGGCTACTTCCATCCTGACCCGTTTATTCACTACTGTAACCCACCACGAATTATTAATCGGATCATAGATGATTCCGAACGCTCGTGCGAAATTGGCTCCTACGTAGCAATTTACTTCTAAATTGGGGATCACAGCGACCAGTACATCGCGCGTAATCCCTGCCAATTCGAACGGCATTTCGACGTGACCCGTGACGTAAAGTGGAGAGTTTCCTGGGCCTCTAGCACCAACTCCAGATGCTGGGTAGAACTCTCGCTGGCAAGCCGTTGCTAATTATAGTCCAATCTTGCCCATAACAGTGTGAGATGCGCCAGTTCCATACAATGCACGTATCCGGTATTCAGCAATTCGCACCGGGATCCACCAGCGCGCTTCTTCCAGCTGTGTTGCAATTTGGCCGGGATCTAATTCGCCACTGTCACTTTCCTCAGTCGACGGTATTTCCTCAATTGAATCAGGCCTTTCTTCAGTCTGATTAGTCGAGGACGACTAAGGATTCGAGGATCGAGGTCCTCGAATATTCTTGTCCGGGGTCACGTTTGGATTGTAAGTCGATCTGACTCCTAGTATTCGCCTTGCATCCCGTTTCCCGAACACGTCGGGCAGTTATAAGTGCGATAACCTAATTCATCATGCTTACAAAATTTTATCGGACTGTCCGAACTCTTCTTCTTATCCGGTGGACGGCCCTCTGGAGCTTTGTTGGCACGTTCCGGTAATTCCAGCAGATTTCTTCTTAGGGGGTGTTCGATTTCGCCTCACGGGTTGGCGGTTTATTTTCGAAGGCCCTCTTCTTTCTGCTTCTGGTTTCGGCCTTCGATCACCCTGAGAAGTAGATGGTCTATTAGATGTTCCCACCTGCCTGCATTTTGATTCCATGCGAGTCAGTAGTTTGCGTATTTCTGCCATGTCAGGATTGATCCTTTTTTCTTGATCAGGATTTTCCTGATGTTCAGTTGCAGCTACTTTAGTTTTAGCCCGCTTGGAATTCGGCGATTTATATGCGGATTCGCGCAAAATCGTCTTATCCGGCGAAGGAGGAGTGTGGTAGCATTTTTCACACACCAATGTAAATTCGTCATTTCTGGCCAAATTTAGGAATTCTTGGACATTGTTAATGGACTTCCTTGATATTCTTCGCTATATTTTGGGGCGTACATTGCGTAATAGTCTATCCAATTGCTCTGTCTCGGAGGGAGGTGGATTAAATCGATCAAGTATCGAGAGGAGACAAGCGATATAATCACTTGAAGGTGCATTGGCTCCTTGAGTTCGAATTTCAGCCTCTCTAACCCATTTTCCTTGATATTCTGGACCGCTGCGGAGCATTGTTTTGCAGTGGTACGGACTTCATTCCAGGTGGTTATGCCTCTTTTTTTCAAAGCATCCAGCCATAACTCTGTCTTCCCCTTGAATATTTCGGGGAACACCTGAGTTAATTCTTCATCAGATATCTGTGAACATCTTTGGTGCCCTTTAATCCGCTTGAGGAATCATTCTAGATCCTGATGGGAATCCTCGTACTGAATATCCCATTTACGGACCACAAGACGTATATTCCTCTTGGATCTCCCAATGACTTCTAACTTATGACTGGGCAATCCTCCGGATAGCGTAATCCTCGAAGTTTCTGATGGCTTCGAGGAGTTCCCCCTTCCAGCTACATTCACGAATTCGAGGACTTGAACGTGGCGTGGAAACACCACTCGCTGGAGATTGTAGGGAGACTGACGATTCTTCCTGCACGGTGGATGCATGACACACAAATGTGCCTTGTATTTGCATCTTGTTCCGTGCAGCGTCGTCAGCCAGTCATGGACTGCTGACCAGTGCGGAACGAATCTGCGACAGAGCAGATAATTAATTGGTTATGACAGCAATTGCTTCTTCTAACGTCGTTATTCGGAGGTCTTATACTGCCATAAATCGTTTAATTGCGCTTGACGACGGGGATGGGGCCGTCTGCCCCGACTGTTCTTGTAGGAAGAGTAGGCCTCCTGCAGTCGTTTGCTCATCCACACCAGGCTGGAAGTTCAGATCCATTCTCGAGAGTAATAGAGAGGCTTCTATATTTCGTTGGACCTCTTCATCATGCTCCAATGACTCCAATGGATGCCTCTCTTCTCCATCAGCTGTAGAGTCTAGCCAGGCTCGATCACCCTAAGCTATAATCCTTTCGATGAAGAATTTCTTGGCGACTCGTGCTTAAGTAAAGCACGAGTCGGGTCTTCATCTTTTTTTTCAACGAAGTGATCCGGATCGTCTTCTCCTATCAGCCAATTGTTCATTCTGCAAAACCGTTCAAAAATAGTTCCATCGCTTCGCAGAGACAGCTGGTGGAGGTATTCATCGACTTCTCCTTCCACCAGATATAAACATCACTGGTCAATCGGAGTCGATGGTGTTAGAGGAGGGAGAGGTCGATCTTTTGTCCATCGTGTACTAAGTACCTAACTACAGTGAAAAAATTGGAGGATATCTCAAAATGTGTTTTTATAGAGAGGAACTATAATCTAAATCTAAAAAAGAATAAGAATAAAATACAAAATCTTCCTTATCTAATACACTTTGAGTTACTCAGTCTACGTGATGTGACTTACTCTGGAGAAAAACTTTTTAAAATATTTTATTGCCTCGTATGGCACGCCTGAGGTGTTATCCTGGGCTTTAATTTTATTGTATTTGGTTAGTATTTGTAGGAATTGATGTCTCCGTCCCTTGAAAAGTATCAATTCCTACTATTACCTAATATTATGAATCTGATAAAAGAAAAAAAATTAACAAAATAGTTAAGAAATAAATAAAATAAAAAAAACAAATACAATAATTTAAAAAAATATTTTAAGTCCAGGATGAAACAACGTTTTACACTGCTGCCTATTCCATTTTTGCAAGATGGAAATAGGCTCAGGCTCCGCTTAAGAGTTTCATTAAAAAAAATTAAAACTATTTGGATTCCCCCAGTTTTCTGCAGTGAGTCACGTCACGTACACTTTACACTGAGTATCTTGTGTGAAGGAATTCCCAGACACGCTAACGGTAATACGTTTATTTTAAAAAATCTATGGGTGCAACACCTAGTCGCTATCGACCTAATCTAAGGAGGGTAGACCTTGTATATGACCTGATATAATAAAAGATAAAAAAATTTTTAACCTTTAACCACGTGCTTAAAGGAAGTCCGAGGAACGAGGGAAAAAAATTTTAATTTTCTTTCTTATTAATGATAAGAAAAGTACAAAAAAAAATTTCTCTTGTGGGCTCTCAATTGGCGTATTCGCCAAGTGCTTTTGATGAAAAGAATGAATCACAGAGAAAGAGAAAAGTGAAAAAAAAAATTTCCTCTAGAATGTCTAAAGCACATTGGGCACCATTTCTGTAACCGCACTTATCTAATAAATGCCCCGTTACAATATGTATATATATAGTATTTACGAATATGTATTTATTTAATTTTATATTTCATGTACATGTAGTTATGTTTAGAAAAAGTCAAGAAATGTTTATTATTTTTAATCGATTTAGTGTAATGTAATAAATGTATTTGTTCTATTCAAATTAACCTAATTGTTGGTATCAAAAACATAGTTCACTCAAAATTACAAAATATTCATACGTTTGAAATATGTATAGTTTTGTTTCTAATAAATAAAATTTAAAGAAATATTTATTGGATTAAAATAAATACACTTTTATGAAATTTACTCATTTGCATTTAGACTTTTTTTTAATGTGTAATACAGTGTAAATAATACTCTTTAGAAAATTACACGATATGATCATGTAAGTAGAAAGAAGAAAAATCTATAATATAAAAATATAATAAATGTTTTTAGATAATTAATTTATGTAAACTAGAATTATTTATATATTTGTAACGTAAGAAATATTTTTTTGCTTTTTAAATAAACCTAACCATTTATTTTAAATACACGATTGTTTTAAAATTACCAAATATTCGTTCGTTTTAAATATGTATGTTTGTGTTTCAAACAAATAGAATTAGAATAAATATTTGTTGAATTAAAATCAATACACTTTACTTTTATGAAATTGACTCATTTACATTTAAGTTTTTTTTCAGCGTTTAGTACAATGTAAATTATGTTATCATATAAAATCATGTTTATATCAAATTATCGTCTTATTATTCAGTTCTTCACAGAAAATAAAGCAAATTATAAGATTATGACTGTCACTTAGATGAAATTGCTTACACAGAAACACATAACAACGAATTAAATACAAATTTTTTTAATTTTTGAAGAAATTCATTTTTCAAAATTTCAACTTCGTATTCCATTACACTAACAAAAAAACATGAAAATTATAATTTCCGTTAAATTTGAAATGGATTTTTCGAAATAGTTTCTACGCGACCCAACCATTGTTTTAATTTAAGTGGTCCCAATAAATCATCTCTGATCGTGTATTAGTTTTATAAATATGGTAAAATCTTAAAAATATGTAATTAAATTTTGGTTCATAAGCTACAATGTAAAATTACAATTTACAATTACAATTTTTCTTCGAATTACAATTACTGTTAAAAAATCCACTTTAAAAAAATTGCCCTCGAAAAGTAAATTTTATTTGTAAAATATATTATACGGAAATTGAATATTTATTCCTGAATCCAGGAAAATTCTATAAAGGTCATAGTTTGTGGAATTTATCATAGAGAGCAAAAAAAGTTGCAACATATTTAAAATCAAAATCCTAGAGCTCATTAAATATATTGTTGTTTCTATATTGTTTCTAGTTGAAACAATATTTCTGGACAAAAGTTTAACAACTCCGTCTCGGGATCCCCTAAACGGTTCCTCGCTTATATTCAGCACAGGTACCTTCGTAAACAATTTTCTCGAGAAATACTGTTAGTAAAAAGGAATTCAATAGAATAAAAAATTGTATTTTAATTAGATGTAAAACGTTTTTTAAAATTTATTTTGTAAATTTTACTATTTCTTTATATATGTTCGGAAGACTATGTCTTTATAGTTTTTAGCATGAAAATTAAATTTCCATCCAATGCGACTACGATCATTTTCCTCAGCAACTGAAAAAAATCGCCTTATTCATTAAGGTCGTTTTTCGGAAGTTCATCCACGATTGCCGTTATATTACTCACATATTCTTATCATAGTAAGCTTGCTGCGAGCACGCATTTAGATTTCCGTAGCCTAAGAGCAAAGCTGCATTATCAAGAATTTTCCGTGACATTTACATCGCACCGATCTTACAAGCATGAGCAATTAAAAAAACTTGTAAAAAATTAATCATGAATAGTGTACGATTACATAGCTGAGGATTACGAAAATGCCGGTTTAATAAGTTAAGATACTACACTTCTATTTTATATTTTCTTTGAATTATAAGAAATTTTAAAAAATTATAAATTTATAAAACACAGAATTGGAAACTTTCCTTGAGGAAGATTCGTGCCAAACGTAAGAAGAACTTGCACAAAAGTTAGGAGTGGCGTAGCAAGCTATTTGTCAACGTGTTAAAACCCTGGGTATGGTCCAAAAGCAAAGAAATTGCGTTCCTTACGAACTGAAGCTAAGAGACGTCGAGCGTCGCTTATTCGTTTGCGAACAATTGCTTAAAAGGCAAAATCGCAAAGGATTTCTACATCGAATCGTGATAGAATACGAAAAGTGGATTTACTACGACAACCCAAAGCGTTGGAAGTCATGGGGTAAGCCCGCGCATGCCTTTATTTCGATGCCAAAGCCAAACATTCATTGCAAGAAGCTAGTGCTGTGCATTTGGTGCAATCAGCTTGGAGTAATCTATAACGAACTACTCCAACCCAATCAAACGGTCACCGAGGAACGCTACCAATAACAGCTGATGCAAATGAGCCGAGCATTGAAGATTAAACGTACACAATATACATAAGGCACGATAAAGTCAGCATGACAACGCTCGGTCATATGTTCGACAAATCGTAAAGTAAATGTTAGAAGCAGTGAATTAGGACGTCCTAACCATCCGCCGTATTCAGCAGACATTGCTCCTTCAGACTACCACCTATTTCGGTCGATGACTCATGGTCTGGCAGAGCAGCACTTTATTTCTTACGATAAATTGAAGAAATGGGTCGATTCGTGGATCGCCTCAGAAGACGAGCAATTTTTTAGACGGGGTATCCACTTGCTGCCCGAAAGATGGTCAAAACTAGTAGAAAGTGATGGGCAATATTTTGAATGACATTATTTGTTACTTTTTTTACAAGAAATTCTTATATCTTTATAAAAATGGCGGAAACCTATTTGTACATCCAATATAACAAGCATGTACAAGTAACAAAATATGTCATAGAAATAAGTCTATATAAATACTGAATGTTTATTTAAATACAGTGAATATTTTTTTTATATGAGAACTCAGAATTGAAACAAAATATAAAATTCAACCGTAGTATCTTAATTTATTACGTCATTTTCGTAATCTTCAATGATGTAAACGTACACTATATATTATATTGCAATGATTACTAACTATATTTACATATTTTTCCATAATTTTTATTGTATTATATATAAATGAAGATTATTTAACTAACTATAATTATATATATATATATATATATATATATATATATATAGTTATATATATATATATATATAGCAACAGCTAGCAAGCAGGTCGATGTTTTCCAATCTGCAGCAAGTTAAGGAAAACTGGCTATTTCGTAAAAGTGTATTTATTTCAGTACAACAAATATTCATTTGAATTATATATATATATATATATATATATATATATATATATATATGTATATATATATATATATATATATGTATGTATAATGCGTGTTCACCGCAACGCACGGTGTTCAATAAATAACCGAGTATTCAATTATAATAATTTATTTACACGCAGATACACACATTTTAATGGAGTGCTATGGCTCGCATACCAATCACTCCTGGCAGGTTCCGCAACGCGAGAAACGGAGGCATGAATATATGAACATGCGATCGTTCACTGGGCCTGACTCTCATCTAAGGGAGTATCTACTAAGCCACTCGATGTCCGGGGCTGAATCTTGTAGATGAGAGAGATTTTGAAGGTTGCGATGATGGTTGCTCAACAGCTAGAAGCGTCTAACCTGTTTGACTGCTAGTGCGATAAACATTTCCATTCCTTGACGGTAAGAACGAGAAGTGTTTGATCTGTTCGACTGATAGGGCGAGAAGAAGGATCCCGCTCGTTCCTTTTCAGTTTTTACTTCTTCGCCGTGTGAACACTCTCAGGGTTCACGAGTAAGATATTCGCAATTTACCGCGAACACTCGCGGTTTTGTGCGAATGCGTAACGCGCGACCGCCAAATCGGCGGTTACGAACTCCCCCTCCCAAAACCGACGTGGGGAAGCAGTGCTCGCGAGTCCTTTCGGTGTCATGTATTTGTGGTGCGCAGAAATTGTGACAGTAACTGTTAGACAACGCGTATCAGGGAAAAGTCCAGAAAATAGCTTACCTGCGAGGAGTGGTTTGTACCGTTAATGAAAAGGAATGGTTAATTAACACCCATTGGTGTTTTACATGAATCGTATATTTTTTTCTGGCTCTATATAAATCAAAGTTTTATGTATCCATATTACTGTTTTCTTTTTGTATCCTAGTCCTACTAATGAATAAATGTATCAGTGCTAACGCTAAAAGTATTATTTATGACTATCCTATTTATCTCTATTGATTCTGAAACTAGTTATGAACCTACTATGAACTAATTATGAAACTATCATTACGACTTAATTAAACTTTTCTAATTCTATTCTACCTGTTCTACGCATGAATTTCGCTGGCTTAGAAATAATATATACGTTCATACCAGTGTCTTCTTCTCGTATTCTCACCGGCTCGGCTGCTTGCACGTTCTTTCTAGGTATGTGCTCGGCGAGAACATTACGCTGGTTTGATTTTTTTGTTTCTTCACCGCTGTGTTCGATGCTGAAACAATTTCGGTGCTTGAATACTGTGTCAGTCATTTGGATCTGGTACAACGTTGGTGAGAGTGGCAAGTAGCCTACTATAGTTTCGAGCCATTGTTCGCTCTTCTATTGCTTTTATGATCGCCCGCAGACGCTGTGCCATCGCGGTATTTCTTGCGAAAAGATAAAGGGTTATCATGGCTTCTATCTGCCAACGAAGAGGGTCAAGGACAAGATTGCACAGAGTTGGGCCCAGTACGGATCCCTGGGGCATCCTTACTGATCCCAAGTTGTACTTCCTCAAAGCCATCTCGTATGAGGACTCGATGGTCCTTCAGGTAATCTCTTATTAGTTTATAGAGACCCCTGGCGCACGCTTTGTTTTTAAGTGCTGTTAGCACAGCGGGCCATAATGCATTGTCAAAGGCGCCCTTTATGTCCAAGAAGATTGCTATGACATCTTTTCTGCTCGATTCCGTCACAGACCTACGCAACTGAATTATGGCATTCTCTGTGGGTCGCCCTCTCTTAGCCGTATTGTTATGTAATCCTGTTTAATTTTTTCAGGGTTAGAGCTTCAAGGGCTTTGCCAAGTCTTGGCAATAGGCAAACGGGTCTGTAGGACGCAGGGTCCTCAGGTTCTTTGTCTTCACCCTTTCAGATTGTGACGACTTGACCGACCATCCACTCGTTGGGGAAAAACGATAACGTCAAGCACGACTTGTATATATTGATCAGGTCCTGTCTGAAGGTTGTCAGTGCTATTCGAATGATGGCCAAGTCGAAGCTGTCTGGGGAAGGGGCTTTACCCAGCTTCATCTTGGCCATAACCATGTCAGGTACCTCATCTCTTTTTGCTCTTGCGTTTCATCCTGTACATTGTCTGGAGGGAACAGGGTGATTTGTACTAACGTAGCAGTGCTCACCCTTTCCGTCGCGTAGGTGGTATCATCCAGACGGATATATTGCAAGCAACTTTTTTGATGGACAGTTTACCCATTAGAAGTCGGTAAGCCATGCCCCAAGGGTTCTGATTACCCTTCGCTATGACAAATGCCTTTCTGGCCGCTGTGTATTCTTTCTTGAGGAGCTCCGGTCTGACGGGATCGCGCTCTTTCTGAAATACTCGACGGACTCGTTTTGTAGCCCTTTTTAACCTATCTAATTCAGGGTTCCACCAGGGAACCTTCCAAGCAGCTACTCCTCGGTATGGCAGCATTGGACGCCTTCCTAAATGTGGCTGTCAATGGGCGAACTTTTTCGTTTGTCTCCATTTTGGAGCTGATTATGTCTTTAGGGACCTGGTCCCATTCATCCATAATAACAGCGCAGAAGGTATGACAGTTCGCTTTCTGTGTGGAGTGTCGCCTTAATTTTTGACCTTGTTTTGCATCACCTGAATTTGGAGGTGTGCTCGCTCCATTAAGGTGGAACGTGATCGTTCTATGCTCACTCGAGGTTCAGTGCTCTCTGGCGGCCCATTCTGTGATGAGTATCTCGAGATTTGCGGTGACAAGAGTTACGTCCACATTTCCCACTCCAACTTTGTCGGAGACGGTAGCGATACTACCGTCGGTGGCGATCCGGAGATTCCACTGCGCTATAAAATTTTCCAATTTTTCCCCTTTGCGGTCGGTGCGAACAGACCCCCCACAGGGGGATCTGGCATTGGAGTCAGCACCTATTAGCACCATCCTCCCTCGAAGTGCATGCAGCACCTTACTTAAGTGGTAAGGTGTACCCTTATTTTGTGGCTCAGCTGGCACTATCCACTGACCACATACATCGTTAAAGAACACAGCCTAACCTCCGCTACAGCGAAGTGTGTATTTGTTAAGTGCGTTAATTTTAGGGCTGTCACCTCAGGGTTGAGGACTGCTATAGCCGCGCAGGGGATTTGCCCATCAATATATACCATCCGTGTGCGCAGTCCGAATCCCTCTATTCGACCACTACGCTGCTATGGCTCCTGGAGAAGCAGGATGTCTACTTCTCTTTCCACACATTTACATCTTAGTTCCGGAGTCACCCTGCGTGCTCTTCTGGTATTCAACTGTGCAAAGCGCAGGACAGATCCACTTCGATTAACTCGTGCATTAGTGACCATAATCCGTAGAGTTGACTAATCTTTCCATGGCAGCTTTGTACGCACGACACTTATTGTCCATTGTCCCATGGTTACTGGGCCTCTTGACGTTTTTACAATTAACATACTTTGATGTTGACTATTTCTTCATACAATCTTTGCTGCCATATCCCTCTGAACTACAGTGGGAGCAGCATTGCTCTGACTTGCAATGTTTCGCTACGTGCCCATATCCTTGGCACTTGTAGCATCTCGTGACGCGGAGGTAGTCCTGTACTCTGCAGGAGAGCCACACGACGTACTCTTTTGCGTTGCAGCAGTTTACCCCTGACTTCAGGGGATACCTCCACCACCCAATTTGTAGCAGTAGCACTCCTTTTGCCGGTTTTGAAGCGGGGCTTGAAGAATGCAGAGAATTCTTCACTTGTTGAGGCCAGTTCATCATATTGTTCGTATATTTCCAAGATCACCGACATGTTTGCCGACATGTCCCTGGGCACCTCGTAGACAATGAGCCTTGGATTTCCTCTCGTGGGAGCGTCAATTTCAAAAAGTTCCCTAATACTTTTTGACGCTTTTAATGTTTCCAGCCCCGCCTCAGTTGCAGTTTCCACATGGAGGCCTCGCCTGGTCTCTCTGATGTTCCTTATTTGAACCTTGGCCTCCCTTGGGTTGAATGTCTTTTGCAAGACTTCTTTTGCTTTTCCAGTTGAGGATATCATTTCCTCATCCCTCGGCTTCAGAAAGACCACCTTTGGCGGGTGTCTGATTGTGGCTTTTGCAGCTTGGGCCTTTGGAGCGACCAACCTGCGTTCTGCCTGTTTTTCCTGTACTTTGGATATCGCAGATGCATATGTCGGCGGTCCCTTTTGTTCTGCGGGAAACTCTTGCAGAGCTTCCGACTTGACCTCTGCTCGAGCAAATCTGATGGCCATTTCTGAAATGACCACCACTAACTCTTTGAAGCTTTTAAGCCCCTCCTTTTTCATTTCTGTATGCTCTGTTGATTTGAGGACTGCCTTGATGGTTTCAAAATCATCCGCAGGGATCTCGAGGCAGTCCCTGGTGTTATTACCAGGAATAGTCTCTTGCACAGGTGAAGCTGCTCTTACCTCTACTGTTTGCCCGTCCTTTGTAATGCTACTGGCTTCTGTTTCCAGTATTTTTGGTGACTTTCTTTGCTTTGTCGACCCTGAGGAAGGGCTGACTGGGGTGGTGGTTGTTGCTTTGACATCACCTGTCTTGGTGAGCCTCACCTGCGGCGTCTTTTTATTTTCTACTTCATGTTTAGCTAGCTCCCTCTCTGTAGCTCTAGCCCTAGTGGGCTTCCTAGGCTTCCTAGCTTCTTTACTTTCCTCTTCGACTTTCTTCTTATTTGGTCTGTTCATATTAGTTGTACGTCCACGTACTAAGGTCGCTTTGCAGCATTCAGTTCGGTGGACAAAGATTTATTCAAACGGGTAGTATAAAATTCCTCTGGCAGTTGTAGCTCCCTTCTTCTACCCTGGAGTCATGCATCCCCTATCACAGCTGCCATACAATTTAGGATTAGGGGGGTTTTTATAGAGTTGTTCCTTCTCTCGGCCGGGCGATAAAGCCAATCCTCCGGCCCATCAAAGCAGAAGGTTCAATAGATTTGACTGTCTGTGGTCATAGAACCACTTGTAACGGGTTTGCGGTAATTAGGAAGTAAGCGCCGATTTCCCACTCTCAG
The DNA here is from genome assembly GCA_018907035.1 of Sycobia sp. Sy_11. Taxonomy (NCBI): domain Eukaryota; kingdom Metazoa; phylum Arthropoda; class Insecta; order Hymenoptera; family Epichrysomallidae; genus Sycobia; species Sycobia sp. Sy_11. Next base: position 1,381,511 of record JACCIC010000100.1, read on the forward strand.
CATCGGTAACTTCCGGGTGCACCAAGCCCCGTTAGGACAAAAGCTCGTTTCATCCTACCCTGAGAGACCATTGCTGTATTTTAGCCGCATCTTCCATCATACTCCATTTACTAAAGATGAGGGATGCATTACCCCGGCACACGAACGTGGACGTAAACAGTTGGTATTTTAGCGCCGGCGTCTATACACCCAGTCACTTACCTTAAAGGTCTCTTGCTTTCTCCCTTTGTTGTATTGTCTAGCCTGTTCTTGGCCAGTGGTGCTCAGATGTTCTTTCACCATCGTGTGTATTGCTGGCAATCTATTAATTGGATTCAGCCAGTCTCTCTGTGATAAGTTTTACATTTGCAATGCCGCTCCGTGTGTGTATTGGTACGTGTCTGCCGCAACTTTGGTCCACGGCCCTTCTATATTTCGTTGTGCTATCAATTATATGGGCCACCGTTGCCATACCCTGTAAATTTAGCACTCGGAACATTGTTTGACATACTGATGCATATCTCTCAGCATCCCAGGCTAGTAGTAACACTGGCTTATTTTATTTAACGTGTTGGCTGTGTCGAAATACCCATACGTTGGTCTGTTGTGGCACTCACGAAGTACTTGCTCGCGATCGCCTAGTGCTACTACCAGTTTTCAGTCACGTTGTCTGTCACTTAGTGTCTTCGTGAGTGCCTTAGGTAGATGTTTCTATATTTTTGTCTATGATTCTCCAGTCGGGGTATTTATCGCGCTGTTTCTCTATTTTCCATCTCTAATTTTTTCATTATACCATCTGTCTCTTTCTATGTCGCTGAGGAAGGCGGTAGGTAGTCAGCTGGCTGGGGGTCTAGAGAGAGCGTGAAATGTATGATGTAAATCTGCATTACGATGGACAATGTCCATATTATATGCCTGGAGTGCTGTTGCCCATCTCTCCGAGTCGCCTGTGTGGTCCTTTAAAGTATGCAACCACTTAAGGCTGCTGTGGTCCATCACCACCGTAAATTTCTCGCCGAGTAAATACCTGCAGAATTTTTCCACCGTCCACAGGACGGCTAGATACTCCTCGGTCACTGTGTAGTTCGATTCTACCGCTGTTAACGTTCTGTTCGCGTAGACGATCGGATGTTCTTCGCCTCGATGCTCTTGGCTAAGCACTGCGCCTAAGGCGTAATTGCTTGCATCCGTCTACAGAACGTAAGGCTTATGTTGGGTAGGACACGCAACTACTGGTGCTTGTGCTTCCTGCTGTGTTTGTCCCTAGTTTGACGCTTTTATACTAGTAGTTTTGTGAGAGGCAGCTTAATTTTCACCAGATTTTGCATGAATCTAGTGTACCACCTGAACATGTCTAAGAAAGCCCGTAATTGCATCAGGTTGGTAGGCCACGGATATTCGCTCATCGGGCGAATCATCTCTTGGTCAGTGTGCAAACCGCTTTTATCTACTATGATTTACGCGCTCTTGGATCGGTAAGCGCGGGAAAAACTTTCATCATCAACTAAATGCTGAGAAAGAATCGGTTCTCCTCGTCATGAGTTTTAAGGTTCGGATGGGAGTTCGTGACATCCTTTGCCTCGGGGTATTGATTGTCACTATTTCCAGCGAGTGGAGTCGTGTCATGTCGGGTGTAAAGGTCGATTCGGATGTCCACTCCCCTCATGTGTTTCCCGGCTTATTACTTGGGCCGCATCGTGCAAAGTTCTTTGTTGTTACATTTTCTTCGGCACAGTTGTAACAAGACTGGCGTTTTCTATCGGGGCACCTATCAAGCTAGGGTCCCGGTGGATTGCAGGTGCAGCAAGGCCTGTCTTCCTCTTGTTGTCTGTTTTCGTCTCTCCGATCGTATCGTCGTGGCAAATAGTAACCGTCGTAATCGCGTCTATAATCGCACACTTGCAATTGGTGATTACCATCTATTGCGGTATCTTTGGGCATTACCGTTGTTCTGTTGTATTGATGGCCTGGGCGTTCGCTCATCTCGATATGTGTAAACTTTCCAGTTGCGATTTGGCGATTGATAGTCGCGATCGGCTGTTTGTTATCGATGCCGTCAATCGTGGTCCTGTAAATCACGCTCACTGGTTCGATACCCAGGGGGACTTTCTGATGTGAAACGGCCTGGTGAGTATTCGGAATCTGAGTGCGATTCGTATCTCTTGCATGAGGGTGATCTCATCTTTAGTGAATGGAGCATGTATGAGGGATGCGGCTAAAATGCATACGGCTAAGATACGATCAAACGAGCTTTTGGCCTAACGGGCTTGGTGCATCCGGGAGTTACCGATGCTGGGAGTGGGAAACTGGCGCTCACTTCCTAATTACCGCAAAGCCAGAAAACACATAGGGTCATTCTGGAAATAAGATCTAAATGTGTGGAAAGAGGAGTAGACATCTCCAGGAGCCATACCAGCGTAGTGGCCGAATAGAGGGATTCGGACTGCGCACACGGATGGTATATGTTGACGGGCAAATCCCCTGAGCGGCTATAGGAGTTCTCAACCCTGAGGTGACAGTGCTGAAACTAACGCACTTAACTAAAATACACTTTGCTGTAGCGAAGGTTAGGTTGCGTTCTTTAACGATGTATGTGGTCAGTGGATACTTCCAGCTGAGCCACGAAATAGGGGTACACCTTAAGTCAGGTGTTGCACGCACTTCGAGGGAGGATTGCGCTAATAGGCGTTGATTCCAATGCCAGATCCTCCCTGTGGGGGTCTGATCACACCGACCGCAAAGGAGAGGAACTGGAAAATTTTACAGCGCAGTGGAATCTCCGAATCGCCACCGACGGTAGTATCGCTACCAGCTCCAACGAAGTTGGAGAAGAAAATGTGGACGTAACTCGTGTCACCACGAATCTCGATAGGAATCGATAGGTTCTCTCGAGCCTTGTGTTCTGTCGCGCAGCTCTTCCTCTTGCCGTAAAGGGTAGTCGATGAGCGGGACTGACGGTGCACGGCTGATTTAAATTCGTTAATATGAGCGCCAATTCTTATACAGGGGCTTAGCCCATATTCGTGCTGATCCACTTATGATTCCCGGTATTAACTTAAAAATATCTATTGCAGGAATATTTAGGCTATTCATGGACAGGAATATTTAGGCTATTCATGGACAGGAATATTTAGGCTATTCCAGCCGTTCAATGAACTTCTCTACGTCCTCTTGAGGGACTCCTATACACTGTACATGCCACAGTCATAAAAGCTGTCCAGTGCGCGTTTCGTTAGGTGTTTTCGAACGATCAATTCGGGGTGGTTTGTTGGATTTCTGGAGGCACTGGCAGTGTTTCTGGCGCTAGAGTTGGCAAGCCCAAGTACGTTGTCGGGTATGGTTGGAGCATTGCCTGGTTCAGTTGTACTTGTTTTTCATTTAATGTGCGTATACTGTTCACACTTTATAATAGATGATGTTATGTATATGCAGTTATTATATGATATATATCGTATATACCATATATTGCATTATTTATAATTATTAGGTTTGGTGTATATCATATGTGTATTATACAATATATATTCTATATAATATATTATATATTTTCTTTGTATGCCGTGTCTTTAGGTTTTGTGCAGTTATTAATTTACCTGTATGTTATTAAATGCGACTTTCACATAAGCTGACTATGTGTAATTGGTCATCAATAAGTGCAATCTTTGCTTAGTGTCCGTTCAATAGTTGGAAATAATCTTTAGCTATGTGTTTGATTCATATATCTTTTCCTTTTTTCATTATGTGTAAATCAGCTGTTATAATTATGTGTTACCAATAATGTAATAATAATAAAATATATAATAATATAAATTACATAATGATCTATTACTTGGTGTTCTATTATAATCTGACTCGGATATGAGATCTAATCATAAAATCCAGTAACTATGTGAAGACTCGTTAGTCACTTATGTATTCAATAGTATTTATTTATTTATTTATATTATTAATGTTGTTGCTGGTCAATGTTTATTGTGCTTGATATTGTTGCAGTTATTTAGTGGGTACTTTACTCGTCAGTGCCAATATTCAATTACTTTTAAGTTATTTAATATTTATTATTTAATAAATTATCAGGAATTTGTTTAATTATTATTGTTATTAGTAATGCAAATCTTATTAGGATCTATGTATTTTAAGTTGTTAGCTTTCACTTATTACAAGTACTTGTCTATTCAGGTACAAGAACTACTCCATATATGGTATTATGTTTTGATATTAGATGTCAAGCACTGCACTTAAGTTGAATGGTTATCAATTTAAGAAATAGTATTTCCTGGAATTTTTCTAATCTTCGTATTTATTAATTATTATATTCAGTATTTGCACCAAGTTATTAGAAATGTCAAAAGAGAGAATGAGTCTATATGTTATAATGACAAAGCTGAGAAATAAAGTTTAACTGTTTATAATAATTACAAAAATGTATTCATAAAATGTTTTTAGTCTTCTTATTGCACACCTTGATATTTTATTAATCTATATCACAAGTTTTCCTTTATTTGAAAAAGATAACATTATTCAGTTTCTCATGTCTTCTTGATAAAATTTTATGTTAATGTTGGTATTATTTATTAGTTAATATTTATATCGTGTACTCTGTTTGTTAATGTTATATATTTATGGCTGCTTCGCTTCGTTGTTTGGAAGTGCATAAGTTAAGAAAGACTTCAACACCTTCCAAGAGCAATATCTGCTAAGTCGACTTCTCCAAGTCTATAGTTCGATATTCTCACAAGAAAGTAGAAGAAGCGTATTTAGCATCAATCTAGTAGAACTCTGAAAAGCAGTGGAAAATCTCAGGAGACTCTCAAATCTCTCGAAAAATCTCGCCTCCACCGCGGAATCATGCCTTACTTATAGTTCTCAGTGTCCAAACTTAATTGCGGGTAGAAAGCTAAGGCATAAAAGGCCACTCCTTATCTGTAGTATTGGAACTTATATTGACCTTTCTTTGTCTATTTCAGTAAAACAAAACTGAATGCCAGTTACCAGGCGTCTAAGACTTGAAACTTACTATTATAATGTAAGTGACGCGAACAATTTATTTTTCCTATCTCTCCCCTCAATGTGCAAGTAGTTTACAAATAGATGAGAGAAAAATGTAGGATCTTTGCTCAGAATGATCGCCTTCAGGTTTATTTATTAATAAAGTATTAATAATTATTCCATAGTTCTAGACTTAATTTCCATGTACTTTTGTAGCTTTTCACTATTCATATGAGCTTTACAGATCTTCAAAATTCCTATTATTTCCTACCTTTGTAACGATCCGTCTTGTATCTTCTTCTTCCGGTTTTAATATTTAGTTCGTTTTTAGGGTTCTTAGGAAGAAGGAGGATCGTTAAATTAAGGAAAAATAACAATAAAAAAGAATAATAATAACAATAAGTAATAAGAAAAAAATGTAAAAACTAATAAGAAAATCACGCTAGTCACTCCCTACGACAAACAAAAAAATTATTATCAGGTATGTGAATAAGTCTTTCCCGTTTTTTTTTTCAAATTTTGAGCCTTTATTGTGAAAAAATGGTTACAAATGAATTATTGAAAGTATTGGCCATCGCTAGCTACAACTTTTTCCCATCTTTCTGGCAACATACGAATCCCGTTGCGAAAAAATTCGACCGGTTTGGCCTCTATCCAGTCATCCACCCATTTTTTAGCTTCCTCGTAGGAATGGAAGTGCTGGTCAGCCAGGCCATGCGTCATCGATCTGAAGAGATGGTAATCAGACGGAGTAACGTCTGGACTATACGGCGGATGGGGTAGGACTTCCCATTTGAGCGTTTCTAAGTATGTTTTCACCGGCGGTGCAACATGTGGGCGAGCATTGTCATGTTGCAAAATAACTTTGTCGTGCCTGTCGGAGTATTGTGGCCGTTTTTCTCGCAGTGCGCGGCTCAAACGCATCAATTGTCGTCGACAGACCTCGCCTGTGATCCTTTCATTCGGTTTCAGAAGCTCATAGTAAACCACACCTAGCTGGTCCCTTCATATACAGAGCATGAGCTTGACGCCATGAATATTTGGCTTGGCCGTCGATGATGATGCATGGCCGGGTAGTCCCCATGATTTTCTTCGCTTCGGATTATCGTAACGTATCCACTTTTCATCGCCAGTCTCGATACGATGCAGAAAACCCTTTCTTTTATGTCGCTGAAGCAGCTGTTCGCAAGTGAAAAAACGCCGTTCGACGTCTCTCAGCTTCAGTTCGTACGGCACCCAATTTCCTTGCTTTTGGATCATTCCCATGGCTTTCAAACGCTTGGAAATGGTTGTTCGGTCAACTCCCAATGCTTTAGCAAGTTCTTCTTGCGTTTGACAAGAATCTTCATCAAGCAAAGTCGCCAATTCTCGATCTTCAAAGATTTGCGGCCGCCCGGAACGCTCCTTATCTTCCACGTCGAAATCACCGCTTTTGAAGCGTCGAAACCATCCGCGAACACTTGAATCATCGACACAACCTTCTCCATAAGCCTCCTGAAGCAATCGATGCGTCTCGGCAGCAGATTTCTTCAAATTGAGCCAATAAAGTGAAACTTCCCGCAAATGACGTCGACTCGGCTCAAATTTCGACATTTTCACGATATCAAAAATTGATGATGCGAAAAAATTTTAACTAATGTGTTAGTATGGAATTGTTGACATATGAATAAGCTTTGATTATGACATATGTAACCATTGAATACTTGCACAGTATTGGTGGCGCCATCTCTTACAAAAAACGGGAAAGACTTATTCACACTCCTAATATAATATTTTACTATTTAATAATTCTTTCATATTATACTTTTATATTTCAGCGTATTTCGTCGCGATTTAAATTCCTAATGCTATTATAAGCTATTCGGCCTTGACCGATTTTCGCTCTCTCACTTTATTTACTTTGGTCGTCTATTTCTACGGTCGGAGTTTTCGCTTTCTCGCAGTATCGTACTAAATTTTATATCATTCCGAGGGGTTCCTCGTCAGTAATATCAAATTATTAATTTCTAAACAATTCAGGAACGCCTGATCTTATTTAAAAATTATTATACGCTTTTATTAATTAACTATAAATTTGTTACAGTATTAAGTAAATACTTATAATTATACATAATTCGATTGATTTTAATTCCGTATTTACTTCTCTAATATATATTATTTTCCTTCGACATGTCACGCTACAATTTAGATTCGAAGAAACGTCGCGCCTTTTCCTATAACACTTTAATTATACGGATTTCTCTATCTTGCCGATTTATCGATACTTTACTATTATTCTGCGTTAGTCTAGAGGTATTAATTCGAGGAGCGCCTCATCATTAATACCTAGTTAATTTTATCACTGACAAAGGAGCGCTTCTTCTCAGAGATAAAATCTGACATTTAACCTTTTAACTTTTTGACGGATTTTACAATTTCTCGGCGGTCGGTTTGTATTCTTAATATATTATAATTTAATATATTAGGTTGCCAAATATCTCCTTTGCGCTTTTTGCTCTTCATTCAATGCTTTATAAAAAGTGTTACAGTGGTCGGATTTACTTCAAATATGCGATGTTTTGTTCGATAATCTGTTTGCACCTAGATGGCAACTTCATAATCCCGTAGAACCCCTCTCCTTATTTGCGAAGAACTCGGACAGCCACTTTTCACAAGCCTCTTTGGAGTCCAACTTTACATCACCAAGGGCGTTCGACATGGACAGGAACACTTGGCGCTATGTCCGGGCTGTATGGTGGATGCGATAAAACCTCCTATCCGAACTCCGGTAGCTTTTGACAAGTCATCAACGAAGTGTGTGGTCTGGCGTTGTCCTGGTGGAACACTACACCCTTCTTGTTGGCCAATTGTGGACGGTTCTGGTCGATAGCCTGCCTCAAGCGGTCCAGTTGTTCACAGTACAGTTGATTCAGTCCAGAAGGTTTTTTTGCGTCAAATCATACCGCAACCAAACATCAAAATTTTTTGTATCCAGCCTTCTGCAGATAGTTTAAAATGGTTTAGTGAATAACTCTCATCTCCTGGGCGATGTCACGAGATGTCACATGCTCGTCTAACTCGATAAATTCCATGATTGGATCGATATTCTTCGTCACAGGTCTTCCACCGGCTGGCTTATCCATGGTGTCGTTTTTACCGGCTCTGAACTGTCGAAATCATTCCTCTGTGGTTCGAAGTGATAGCGTGCCATCCCCCAAAACACCCTTAATCTCACGGAACGTTTCTTTAGCGGATTTGCCTTTGACGAAGGAACACTTTCAAATGGCGCGAATTTCGGCGTTAGTGAACTCCTTGTTTACACGTCTATAACTTTTGAACGCAATATCCAAATTAATCATGCATAGCGTCGTTTTATACTTTATGTCAAGACCTTTCAAATGATGTATAATATTGCCAGATCCGAGCTCTGTATCGCTTTGAACATAGCCGCGAAATTCCTAAGACCACAAAATGGAAGGGAGATATTTGACAACGATATTTGACGACAATATTATTCCCAGGAGCACCTCGTCAATAATATATTTTCGAGTGTCGCTCGGTGCGATCTTTCTTGTTAGTAAGGGAGCGCCCTTTTCTACACAACATCTACCGCGAACACTCGCGGTTTTGTATGAATGCCTAAGGGGCGACCGCCAAATCGATGGTCTATATATATCGATGGTATATATATGTCTGTGTGTGTGAATGTAGCAATAAAATTTCTTTTTTATCGCTGCCAGTATAAGCTGATCATCTTTTATTGCGCCCCACTGCCAGCTTATTGTCTCAGCAAGATTTCCTCCCGCACGCACCAAAGATAGTCGTCACCCCCCTCGATCGCATCATCGCACAAGTTCGATAAACAACATCTGGAATATCGCACGAAATAATCAGTACTTCGCTTTGGCCCTTGTTTTCATTCGAAAATTTTTATTGCAGTTTCGCTCAAAAGCGTCGGTGATTTCCCGGTATTATCTCCGGTCCTACATTTACCGGTCATAAATGGACCTTGTTCGCGGTTTTGCCGCAGAAAAAAAATGTTTCTAGTAGCGCTGTAACGGAACGAGATCTTATTAATTATCCATGAAACGTAGATATTATCGAATTCCTTTAAATTATTTATAATTGTTTATAATTACTTTAATTACACTGGTCGTTTATTTATGTATGTGTTGTTCAGAATTATTTATTTGATTCTCCTGTTTGACTACCGTGAAGCTTTTTTGAGTTTTGTAATTGCTTAAACTATTGGCATTAAGAGTGCTCCATACCTCTGATGGAAGTTAAAATAGATTGCAGCGCCTGACTTTTAGCATATTGCGGAAATTGATGGAACTTCAAAAGTACGAAAAATCCTGCTCTGTTTTATCGATTGTTCCAATATTAATCAGGGCCGTAGTAGCTCAAGTTGCAAATGCAAATTGAAAATGATCCATATCAAATTTATATTTTATAATATTCCTATAAAATAAGTAGCGGAGTAGCTTATCGTAAGTGATCGTTTTGTCACAAGAAGTTTATTATAATAAATATATACACACACAAATATATATATATATATATATATATATATATATATATATATATATATATATATATATATATATTTAAATATATAATATATATCCCCATACTACAAATTTCTAACCAAATCACTCGACTACTATATATATATATAGGCCGCCAACGATTGCTATATATATATATTTAGTATGTGCATATTCCATAAACCAAAATATCGTAGGAAATTGTTTAAATCATTGGTAAATAAGTATTGATATAAACTCGACGTAAAATTTACATGAATTTAAAAATATTCATAAAAATTAAATGATTTTTTTTTCGTCCGTAAATTTAGATATAAATAATATATGTACATTTAAGATAAACAATTCTACAATTAATTATTATACTTAATTTTTCAAGTCAATTATTTTTTATTAAACAAATAACATAATATTGTATTACTCTGTAAATACTAATTTTTTTCAGTATAGTACTTATATTATTTTGCATATGGAATCAAATTATTATTTACTAGATAGAAATAACAAACTAGTTTATACCTTTTTCTTAATTATACTTTGTATATGTAAACGTCAAAATCTATCGATGGTACTGGGAAAGCGGGAAGATTATTAGCATAACGTTAATATTACATTGCTTACTGCTTAGCACCAGGAGTGCAAAGAGTCTAAGGCATTTATTCTTCATTTATTTGAAATCAAAGTTGACATTCTTTACATGTCTCCTTATAAGATATAAAAAAATTCAATATTTTCAATTCGGTGGCATTATCTATAACGTATTAGTTTTAGTTATTGAAATGCTACAAATGTATCAGTGGCAAATAAAAATATTAACTTTTTATAGTTTTGCTTATTATCTAAAATAAATTTGAATTTGTCATGATTGTCGTGCAATTTTGTACTTAGAATTATATTTTTATTGGATTCAATATATGTTTTTAAAATTTTATCTTTATTAAAATCTGTATTGTTAATCTAGAAATGGGGTATCACCTATAATTTGTGTCGAAGAGAACTGCAATTGCTCTATCGCGTACACAATATAAAAATGATAAGTAATGGTACATAATGGCAAACTAGACTATTTCCTTCGACTATCATATATTTGACTATTCTTTATATAAAATTATGTAATATTAAAAAATAATCAATTTATTATTTATCATTTATCTAAAGTACATTTTTTTATTTGCTCAAATAAATTATGTTTAAATTACTGTGTTCTAAGTAAGCGTATGTTGGAAAATAAGAAATTTTCATAAAATTTTTAAATAGAAATGATATAATATATGAAAATAAATTTTAATTGTTTTTCACCTTCTCTATTACAAAATTTAAAAAAGAATTTCGAGTAAAGATAGTATCGTTTATCTGACGATATCAGTGTTTTGTGTGTGTGTGTGTGTGTGTGTGTGTGTGTGTGTGTGTGTGTGTGTGTGTGTGTGTGTGTGTGCCTTATATAAAATCCCTTCTGAATTTTGCAACATGAAAAGATATAATGTTACCTGAAATTGAATCTCTCTTTTTAGCAGGAATACCTGCAAATCACCTAAACTTAGTCGGATGTTATTTGCTGTATAGAGCACAATTTTTCTCATATTTTATATTTTAATATTTTTTATATATTTAGTATTTTCTGGAAATAGTTTTATGTTTTACTTTTTAGTTAAATTTTTCTCTGTTATTTCTATTTTTACCTTTTAATTAAATTTCTTAACTATTTATTTGAAATGTTTTTAACACTTTTTTTGTATTTATTAATGCTGAATTATTTTGATTTTTTTAATTTTAAGTAGCGCAACATCTTTGATCTTTGGATTCACATTTTAAGGGCGGAAACTGATTTTTCATAATCATTTTTTCTTAATTAGATTTTACAAAAAAATTGCAATTAAAATTTCAACCTGCAACTATAAAAATAACTAGAAATTCAATTACAATATGAAAATAATACAATGATTACAAAAAATAAAAATACTACGTTCAAAAAACAATTTGTATATTTGCTTTATTTAAAATTAAATATAACATAGAACATTTTATAAAAAGATACATTCACTAGCGGATTTAGGTTGTACGTGGCTTGGTGATACAATCACGGCGTAGCCCCCACCTATGTTTCGAAAATAGGACTTTTCTCTAGGATCATACATTTTAGATGCAGATAGACATTTGGTATAATAAATAATAAAAATTTATTCAATTTTTAACGACATAAAAAATAAAACAATAGACTAACGTAGTGTTAACTTTTTTTTGTAATGGTGCGCGTGTCCGCCTCGAACACGAGGACGGCAGACACGGCCGTTGCAAAATGTGTGCCCAGCGAGGCTTAGCCCTGAATAGTTTTGGCGAGGGAGAGGGGTGGTCCGCGAGAGGCACAATATCGCATGTGCAAGGACGAGTGAGGTAAGGAGACCAGTACAAATAAGAGAAAACAGATCGAATAAAATTATAGGGATCTTTAGTTAGATAGTCTGTCTCGTAGGACAAGCACACGTAGTCGTGAAGCGCGCAGGCCGAGAGTCGCCGAGGCGACGGTGCGCGTGGAGTCAGGGAAGAGAGAGAGAGAGAGAGAGAGAGAGAGAGAGAGAGAGAGAGAGAGAGAGAGAGAGTGAGAGAGAGAGAGTGAGAGAGAGAGAGAAAGAGAGAGTAACAGGCTGCCACTTATAATCGGAGGCGGCGGCGGCAAGCCCTGCGTGGATGGCAGCACGTTCTCGGCGGCTGGGGAAGGCGGTGTCCCCGCTCGTTGGTGGCCCCAGGATGGGGCGGTCACTCAGCACAGGCGAGAGCCGGGTGGCAGGCTCGTTAATTCGAGCCCTGTAACGACGTTTGCGTAACGGACTCCACGGATCTCGGCCCAATAGATGGCGGCACTTGCGAGTAGCGACGAAAATCATAGCGAAAGGAAAAGAGTATCTCTCGAACCAAAATCACCAGAACTCGAATCTTTGTTTTCGGGTTGTGTTTTAGCAGAAGGCTCACTCGCACGTTTTAAGACAGAGCTCTCTCTCAATTCTGTCACAGTTCGCGCGCGACGAACTGTCCCCTATCCCTGCTCTCTCGCTCTCTCTCTTACTTACCTCTCCGCCGGTGTGTTAGTGCGTCGGCCTGTAACAAACTATACATTAATATTTAAATGTAGACCAGAGAAGTATATACATATTTAGAAAAGCTACGATGGGAGAGAGCGAGTATAGGGACGTGGGATAGCAAGTGTAAACGGCGCTTACAATATTTATTTATTTAAAATAATATTTTTAAGGAAAGCAAAAAAACTAGGCGAGTTTGATATGTTTTTAGAATATTATGAACTTTCAAAAATAAATAACTATTAATCTTATTATTTATTTTATAAAAAAATTATATAAATATTTGTTTTAAATTTCGAAACATACTAGGACACAAAGTATTATATTAGGTTGCCAAATATCTCCCTTCCACCTTTTGGTCTTATGAATTTCGCGCTATTTTAAAGTTTTCCTTCGTCAAAGGCAAATCTGCGAGAGAAACGTTCCATTTCGAATCGCAAAGGAATGGTCTCGACGATTCAGAGCCAATCAAAACGACACCATGGATAAACCAGCCGGAACACCTGTGACGACGAATACCGATCAAATCATGGAATTTATCGAGTTAGACCGGCATGTGGCATCTTGTGATAACGCCCAGGAGATGAGAGTTAATCATCAAACCATCTGCCGAAGGCTGGATACAAAAAGTTTGATGTTTGGGTGCCGCATGAATTGACGCAAAAAAACTTTCTGGACCGAATCAACGCCTGCGATATGCTACTGAAACGGAACGAACTCGACCCATTTTTGAAGTGGATGGTGACTGACGACGAAAAATGGATCACATTCGACAATATCAAGTGAAAACGGTCGTGTTCCAAAGCCGATGGACTGTCCTAAACAATGGCCAAGTCAGGATTGACTGCCAGGAAGGTTTTGCTGTGTTTTTAATGGGATTGAGCTGCTTTCATATGGCCAAACGCTTAATTATACCATCTACTGTGAACAACTGGATCACTTGAGGCAGGCTATCGACCAGAACCGTCCACAATTGGCCAACAGGAAGGGTGCAGTGTTCCACCAGGACAACGCCAGACCATACACTTTGTTGATGACTTGTCAGAAGCTACGGGAGTTAGGATGGGAGGTTTTATCGCATCCACCATACAGTCCGGACATAGCGCCAAGTGTTCCTGTCCATGTTGAACACCCTTGTTGGTGTAAAATTAGACTCCAAAGAGGCTCGTGAAAAGTGGCTGTCCGAGTTCTTAGCAAATAAGGAGAGGGGTTCTACGGGAGGGGTATTATGAAGTTGCCGTCTAGGTGCAAACAGATTATCAAACAAAACATCGCATATTTGAAGTAAATCCGACCACTGTAACACTTTTTATAAAGCATTGAATGAAGAGCAAAAAAGCGGAAGGGAGATATTTGACAACATATATAACAAAATTAAAAATCCGATTATTGAAATAGTCAGGCGTCGTGGTTGTGATGAAGGGGAATATAGTAATATATGTAATTATACTATGAATCTTTTCCTAGCAAAAAATGATTCATATATTAAAATAATAATTATAAAAAATATTTTTGAATTAATCGTGTTTCATAAAAAAATAAATTATATAACGCAAGTACAGCTTAAAGCAATGAGATTATTAACAGAGTGTTTATGTAGATTTGACAAAATTACAGCTAAATAAAGTAATGAAATCTATTTCATCAATAATTATCATTTTTAAGTAGGCAAGTTCATTTTCATTGTATAGCGTAATTACTGTTAAAAAAAATAAGATCATTTATAATTTGCTGAGTTAATTTTCACATTATTTGTACCTCCAGAACAAGTGACATATCTAGCTATATTTTCAATGCTATCCATGTATGGTCTTATAAAAAAGAATCACCGAAAATCATCGGTGGTTTGTAGGTAAACGATTTCATGATATTTATTCTGATAACTTGCTCTTGTTAAAAACAGGTATTAAGTTGTCAGGCGCGCCCCCAGAATATGTATACGTCAACAAATCTAATATTCAACAAAAATATATTTATATGAGATATATACTTTAATGGATTACACTAAATGTAAATTGTTTAATTTTCTTCAATAATATCTTTTTATGAGGCCACAAGTGTATAACATTAATTTGTAAAATAGATTTTGAGGAAATATGAATTTTTTGTAACAATTTTTGAAACTACTCATATAATATTTAAATACTCATATTTGTTTGTCGTCTGCTTATTATAATTATATATCAAGTTTGTGATCACTTAATATCTATTATTCGTCCGTATATTATTCTTTTATTATTCCTTTATAAATCAGCTAGACATGTGTTTATTCGGGATATACAAATGATATGAAAATTAATTCTATTTCGAAATGATCTCATTACTTTTTTACGCTGTGCTTTTGTTATATAATGAAAATAAACTCTGATATTTAGAAATGATTTTATTACTTCATTATTTCATTACATTACCATTTTATTAAAACCAATTAATTATTAGTGTTTTTCGGAATTTTTTTTCTTTTTTTATTTAAGCTTTATGAATTTCATATTAAATTATTTAGTATTACATAATATATTTATGCCATACATTTTGGAGGTACAGTCTAAATTTTCAAATTACATTTGCGAAAAAAATTATATAAAATTAAAAAGATATTTTGATTTTCAGTTTCGGTTAGGCATCTAACTCTAATTGGAGGTATTATTTATAATTTTTTTAGCCTATTCATTAATATGTCTCTTTCGTTTTCAAATAGGGGACATTGCTACAGGACATGGTCCACATCTTGATCTGTAGTATTGCATGTACAATTAGGCTTATCTATAATATTAATTCGAGCTAAAGAAGCGGCGAGATTATAGTGGTTTGATCGGCTGCTATTAATCATTAGAATATTTTCTCTGTTCAATTTACAGTTTTTGAATCATGGTTTAATACTGTATTGATAAAAGAATTGAAAGTATTCTGTTCCTTTATATTTACTCATACATAAAATCTTATTTTTAGTTGTATTTATGGCATGATTTAATATTTTTCCTGAAATCAAAATAAGTAAGACGTATATTTACATTTGGTTCTAGTATAGTTGCGTTATTTGCTAATATGGCTGCTTGTTCGTTTTCACTGAAACCTATGTACGCTGTTATCCATGTAATTCTGACAGTGCTATTGTTTATGTTTTTACTTTGGAACTCTTACACCCTTCTTCTAATTTTGTGTATAAACGAGTTGGGTTTAATGTTTAAATTTGAGTATTTTAATGCTTGAAGCGGACTGAAGGAATCAGAGAAAACGATTATATTTTACTTAGAGTGTGTTATAGCGATATCTAGTGTGTCATTGATCGCTAAACATTCCGCAGTAAAATTGTACGCGTCATTGAAGATCCTTCATGAATAGAAACATTCATATTATTGGAAACACAAGTTGAACTTTTTTCCGAATTTTAGATATATTTTGTGTAAACTATACATACTGATATATTATAGGGATATATATAAAATGAACTCAGCCATTTCTTTAAAGCTGTAATTTCGTTATATATTTTAATTTTTATGTTCATATTTCGGAATATTTTAGAAAAATATGTTATATAAATATTGATTTGGTATATAAACATTTTTTTCGCTATGAAAATATTTAGTATTAATTACACACATGATTTCAATTCATTTTGAAAGATCTAGTATTCAATGAATTCATGAAATTTAATATTATATTACTTTTTACAATTGGAACATTTAACTTTTTTTTCATTGATGTTGAATGTCATATTAACCATATGAGATCATTAGTGATCAGATGGTCTTAGGTATATAATATACAAATATAGCTTCAATATTACATAATTGTTAATAATTTGGTATGTTATATCTTAATCAGTTACAATTAATAGTAAAATTTTATTAAGTATCGTTAAATGAATTTGTTAAGCCAATTTAATTTGCATAGTTCAATATTGTAGTAGGATTTTATATTTGAGAAATTTATGAAGATGTCTATGGGGTTAATTAGGTGGAGATGTGTTATTTTTTATGCGTTATTCTTACTCTTGTGAATATTACTTGGATTTTTCTACTTATAGTCAAAATCTACTTTGGTTTGAAAAAATGGGTCTATATTATCTGTATTTGTGTTTTTTTTCTATCCATATGTTATACAAATATACTTCTATCGCGTGTAGTGCAATTCTTCTTGCGTGCTCATATATTATTGCAGTATTATTATATTTTATTTTTCAGCCTGTATTGGAGCTGATTTTTTTGTCTGCTTTGTTGGGAATACTATTTTCAGTGACATTGAAATGAGCAGATATCCTAAAGATTTGTATTTTGATTTATTTTCTTGATTTATTGAATTTTGTGAGTTCATAATTAATTTCATTAACTATTGTATTATTGGCATTGACATTGCGCAGTGAATTTAGTTCCCATTTTGAACCCGGACATATAAAGATGAAGGTATGTCGAGTGGATTCAGCATATCTGATACCAAGAAGTATTTAGCATATTTGAAGGTAGTTATAGAAACCGTCGATGCGTTTTGGAGCTTTATCATTGTCCGGCGACTTCGCGATCTGTTTAACCTTAATCTTCGTGGCCGGGGTCGTTCTAAGGAGAGGAGTATGATCTGCTCGAATCGCTTTTATATTCCTTGAACGTTTTCAACGGTGTGTTCGCCCGAGCACTTTACATCTACAATGTCGCGATAAAGATGTTCGAGTGTATGCGCGACGGCGTTCTTATTGCTCTTCTCTGCTTCAGAGCGACCGTCCTCCGTATACACGTTGAAGATGCGTGTGGGGGACCTTGTTCATCATCATCGTTCATGATGGCGCATTGTATGTATTTGGGGAGACTCGTTCTGAACAGCGAGAGGATCTTATCTCGAGGGATATGGGTTCCCGCTTCATGAAGCATCTCTTGCAAATATGCGAAGGGTTTTCTCTTACCTAGTTCCGTTTCACGAAAGATTCTATCTAACTTCTGTTTAAGTGTTGTCGTGTGTTGAGACAACAGCTCTGTTTTTAACTTGTTATACATATGGTGTTATGGTAACAAGTGAAAAATTGCCGGATTTGACCTGATTACTTCTCCAGATATATGGTTAGAAAGTGTTTGTTGTAAACATTTGTCAATGTTCGAGGTTATTCCGCGCCCTACGAAGAGTCGTTCAAATACGGTGAACCACCCGTCGGCGTCAGCCCGTGTGAATTGAGCGAAGCGAATCCTACCACCGCGTTGTGTTTCATGTCCGAACGCGGGGAAGTGGTTCGATGCGACGGAAAGATTGTCGCCGGCGTTTTCAATGTCCGCGTCGCAGCGATGTTATACAGCCAGGTTGTGTACCATCTTTATCAGTTGAGCTACGTGGTCCTGTAACGTTAAGTTATCGGGCCGGATTTCAAACATGTGCGTGTGTAATGCATTAACGCGTTCTTTTCAACTGTCGATACGGTTGTTACTCGTGTTTAATTCGTTTTCTCGTTTACGAAACTACTTGCCGTTCGCGGAGCATTTTTGTGCTTGTCAGAATTTTTCAGAGCACAGCCCGTCCCTTGGACCTTGTTATACGGAGGTGTAGAGAACATACTCATCTTACGTTAGTTTCGCGGCAGCCTAAAAAATCTTCCACTTCGAAGGTATCCAGCAGGTGGAACAGGTGCTGTATCTACCGTTATATTAACTTGCTACAAAAGCCCTGATAGGTATACACAGGTACTTTCACAAAGGTTATGATCGCAACTCCCCTAATGCTGAAATACGCTACCGACCTGCGTGTGTGTTTTAGCTAAAAGCGGTAAAGACTATACGTGTAATAGATTGAGGCACCAAGGCTTTAATAATTAAATTGCAAGCAATATTCAATTATTAATTAATGATTTGAAAAATCTGTTAACGTTAGTTTAAAATTTTTGTAAATAAAGAAAATTAAAAATCTATATGCATAGCATATATGTTCAACAAAGATGTTGGACCTCTTCCTCTCTCCTCCGAGCGGCATAAAGGGCCGATGCGACTCAGCGCACGGCTTCCTGAATACGGGCATGCGGTGTATGTTCTCTCTCTCTCTTTCTGTACGGAGAGGGAGAAAAAAGAGAAAGTTGATGTGTACATTTGAGAAAAGCGTAAGCACGATAACGTCACACTATGTGTGTAGAATTTACGCGTGATCAGAAAACTACATTTCGCTCGATTGTATTATTGCACTCACTTTTTACTAATTTTTCGCGACGTGCAAATACAGCATCTTTCGTGAATTTTCACTGAATTTATGCATTTTCATTTCCGTTTTAATAGTTGATCGTAGCGCTGGGATCGCGGTATAGACTACTCTTAAGAACGTTCCTCACGATTGACGGAAGTTCGAATCGATCGATACACATTATAGAGTCAAGTTAGAGAACTAAAATCAATGTTCTGTACTACCGATATTTCAGGAACGTATTCACAATGAAAGTTGTACGCATAGCCCCTTTCATATATATATATATATATATATATATATATATATATATATATTGTATATATTGTAACGGGATACTTATTTAATAAATGCACGGTAAAAGCAACCGTTAACAGAGGTGTACAAAAACCCCAAACGGATTAAATTGTTTTAAAAACTTCGGTGCACCGTAGTTTCTTTACTATTATTTTTTATCGGACTTACCTGTTTATCCTGGAATTTATTTATTTTTAATTTATATTAATAATAAATTATATTAATAGATTATCAATGATCCAGGAAAGGACGGGATAATTATCAGGTATATGATATTATGAGATTTTCTATTATAGACAAAATGAAAGAGAAAAATTCATTTATGGGAATAGATAAAAATCTTAAGATTTATAAAATTCCATAAAATTATAATAAATTATATCCTACGCCTACCTATTATGCACCAGCCCTATGTTATTTTACACAGGGTGTGAACAAGCAATAAGAGCGCCGCCTTACGGAGAACAAGAATAACTACTATCGAGAGATGCGTGTGCGTTTGTTGTTCTTATAAATACTGCTCTATGTTAATATCTCTCTCTCACACACTTATCATTTCATGGATAAAATATATATAATATTTTAATTACTAAGCAAATCCCTCTATATTGAATTAAATTGATAAAAATGGTTATTCAAGGGATTCCAAATTAATACAAGTATTAAGAAGATTCACCGACCTTGCAAAGCAACGCCGAAAATTTACCACCCAACGTTGAAAAACTTGATCTACAAAAACTCTTCCTTTACAAGGTAAACTCTCCCGAGTTTTCGTCAAAAAAAAAACCGGCCAGTTTTCAGATAAAAATATTGGTTCGAACGAATAATACCATAAAAGGATAAATAATTATTCGAATGTGGAATCAAATAATTATTCAATAAATAATTATTCGAATGTGGAAAAAAATAAAAACAAGTTTTACATTTATTTTTTGGAAGAATATTAGAGCACAGGTACCACACGATTACAACAACTACTACATTACATTTCCAAAATTCTATATATTGTATAAAAAATTATTCTCTTTCTCTTTCTCTCTCTCTCTGTCTCTCTCTCTCTCTATCTCTCTCTCCCTTTTCCCTCCTTTTTCCCATTAGTATTCGTGATTAAGCATCGGGAAATATAATTTCCATAAAAAAATGTGTAATCAATAAAGTATGTGTAGTAGTAAAAGTAGAAAAATTTTACAATGAACGTTAGTAAAATCTACAATATTTATTTGATATATTCTATTGAAAACAAAAGATACGAATCCTTTATGGATTTCGTAATTCAATTCTTCGTGCTGCAAGTTTTTTGTGTGATATATGTAAGGACCGACTGAGTATATATGTGCACTATTTTAAAAATTTTATTCATCTAATAATAATCAATAAATTATTCACAAATTCATTCGTTTATACATTCGTTCAAAAAAATACAATTGTAATGCCTGAAATGAATTGATACAGAAAGTTAAAGGACAGCATAACATGGAAGCTTATAGGATTAACAATTATTATTACTAATGATTCAGAAGAAAGTTTACCTGTATCATGAACAATATATAGCACGTTAGTAGCTAAGGCCTTAGAGTGCGAATCAGAGCGTAACCTTTGAATTGACTCTTTAGGTAAAAAATAGTTTTGAACATATTCTTCAAAGAAATCATGAAATTATGCAATTAAATATATATATATATATATATATATATATATATATATATATACATATATATATATATATATACATATATATATATATATATATATATATATTCTTCAAAATTTATAGAGGTTTAAAAAAAAGAAATTACAAATCATATCGTAATCTAAATTAATTGTGGCTTTTTATAATTAAAAATCAATCAAAATAAATTTAAAACGAATGGAATGAGTGTTAAAAATGCTGATTAGAAATTCATATTTTTGTATAAATAAATATATCAAAAGGAAAATAAATTTATGTATTTAAATTAAATCTTATTAAATTGAATAAATAATTTTTTATCAGTATTATTTTTATTTTATAACATTTTATTATAATACTACTACTATTTTTTTAAACGTGTATTATTTTAATAATATTACATTATCTTGTCTTGTAAAAGTGTTGTCAAGCATTATGGTGTTATGAAAATATTATCAGATGTCATTCAGCGGCTCCAAGAATTCTGTTTGTTTGCATCTACAAATATGGCTGATAGTGATGATATCGTTCGATGGATGGATCATGCGCTACAGCAATCACATCGATAAACCGTCTCATAAAAAATACTAGAATTATGTATGAGAAGCGATGTTATCATACACTTGCAAATCATTTTGACAATATTTTTTACAAATTAAATAGTTATGCTAAAAAAGGGGGTTGTTTGGCGCAAAAGGAGGATGAGAAGGTAACTTGGAGTAATGTTGAATCTGCTTTCAAAATTGTATAAAATTTGGACTTGTAACGAATATCAAACATCAAGATATTCATACATTTTTATATGATGCATGTAAAATGGCGAGCTGTCCTTGACGCATTCGCCCGCTGATTATTGCCATCTTCAGCTGTCTTTTCATGGGTTGTTAATTTAAATAAAAAAGGTGTTCATTTGAGCTAAATTGCTCAACAATACACAAATACCGGAACTTTAAGCACCCGAGGATTCACACTACGTATGACACGTCGTCAGCGAAATATACCTCATGATACAAATATTGCTTAATATTATAGTGATTCGTACGACTGCGATGTGTGACGTCTGGGTTTGCTCACCCTTCTGTACATATGAGCTTTTTTGTGTGAAGCATACGTATTCATATATATATATATATATATATATATATATGTATATATATATATATATATATATGCATATATGCATGTATGCTTTACTATGATTGGCTTTTGAGCCTGGAGTTGTCTCCAGAAACTCTGGGTCCCTGTGCCCTGATGTTTAATTGATATATAATAAGAATATATAATAAAAAAAAATAAAACCTAGTCTTTATTGAATAGTAGATGGAGGCCAAGGCACTTCTCGTGGATATGGGCTTCTTCTCTTACAAGAAGACGCCCTTATCCGCCTTAGCCTACCAATCTAACTTTATCCTACTGCTATTAAAGTTTGAACAGATGTAGAGGAAAGGAATTGGGGCTTGTATAGTCCGAGCCTTTCGAAGGGGGACCAAATCACTTCCCCGGTAGGTTTGTGAATGGTAGAGTAAAGAAATGAATTTAAAAATCAAGTGTTAAATTTTTGGTTTACTTACTTTTATTTCTCTATCAATATAGATACACTAATCCACTAGAGAGAGAGAGAGCGAGAGAGAGCGAGACAGAGCGAGAGAGAGAGAGAGAGAGAGAGAGAGAGAGCGAGAGAGAGAGAGGGAGAGAGAGAGAGAGAGAGAGAGGGCGCTGCTTCCTTCCTTGGCTGCTGCTTTGCTGCTGTTGTTGTCGGTGGTGATATCTTAAGTGGAGTTTGAACGAGAGGAATGGAGTGAAGGGTGTGGTGCGTGGAGTAAGGAGTAATAACGTAGGAGTAGTAGAAGTAAACGTAGACTTAGGAGTGATAGGAGTAATAGAACGGTGAGCATGAAAACCTGCTCTTTTTATAGGAGAAGCTCGGATATCCTCTATTGCTCGGAGTTTCCACTCCTGTGATTGGCCCGGAAAATTCGGGGGCTTGTGTTTCCCGCTGCAAGTGCTGGGAACGATAAGAATGGTATCTTTCTCTTTCTCTCATAGATGGCATTAGGTGTATCAAAACTTATATTTTTATTTTATAATATTATAATGTTTCTTATATTCATACAAGCCCTTTTTCAACACAATTACTCTGTTTTGTACATTTGTTTAGTTGTTGATTATTAATGGTACATATTTATTTGTTATGTTTATTTATTATATATATGTATACATATACATATTTTATATAATAACATATTTATATAGTAATATATCTATGTATTATAAAATTTGTATGTACGTATATTTGTATTATTATTTATTATATATATATGTATATATATATATGCACATATATATTTTCACATAATTGTATATGTATATAATAACACATTTATATATTCTAAGATATATGTATACGTATATTTGTATTTTCTTTTATTATTATTATATATATATATATATATATATATATATATATATATATTTTATTCAGTAACATATTTATATAGTAACATATCTAGATAGTAATATAAGATGTATTATATGTATTATAAGATTTATATATACGCATATCTGTATATTATTTCATTTAATATATATATATTTATTTATTATGTATATATATATAGATATATATATATACATATATTTAACATAGTAATTTATCTATATAGTAATATATTTAATATTTAAGATTTTTACATTACGCATGAAATATATTTATTTATAATATCCTTTATTTACTTCTATAATATATTTAATCGTTCCACACACACACACACACACACACACACACACACACACACACACACACACACACACACACACACACACACACACACAGATATATATATATATATATATATATATATATATATATATAAAATATATAAATCCAACATAAATACACCCATTTTACCGCATATATATCGATGTAGAAATACATATATAATATTTAGATTTATTACAATATATGTATATACTACATGTGTATTTTTATTATTTATACACATATATATATACATATAGATATATATAAATCTAATTGTTATGTAACATACATTTTTGATTTTTAATATACGACTATTTGCTAATCGTATTTTTGTTAACTGTTTATTTATTCATTTGGTGCATATTGTTCATTTGTAAAGCATATTTCAAATTGAATATTTGTGATTTTTGAATTTCATATTATTTGTAAGTTCTTATTTCGAGTCAAAAGATGAGAGAAAGTTCGTTGGAACCTCTCTAATCTGTTGACTCGGTCCAAAAATATGTGGGGGAGATAACGAATTATCGTACAGGTGGAAATATCAGTAGCCCTGCCAGATACTGCACCTGAAAAAGCAGTGTGACGCAACTCGGCGAGGCGATGCGCTGCAGTCCTTTATGGAAAATTTTTATTTTCCGTATAGTTTTGAGTATCGTGCCCCGCCGTGCAGAGCCGCGACATCGAAGATCACAGCACCGGCATGGCTCGGCTTTCGACCTGCCTCGAGATTTCCTTTTTCTTTTTCTTTTAATTTAATGGTGACGTAACACCCCCAGCGTAAAAACGGTGGTTGAGGTACGGAAAAACCGTTCTGCCTCAGTTATTTAAAAATATATCGTTACCATTGAAAAATATATAGACATTCAAGTGAAAGGAAATATATAAAGTATATCTGTGAGAAGGTATTATTCTTGTTATGTTTTCTCAATATCTCGACGGCGTTCTACGTACTTATTTCAAAGAAAGCTCGTGGTTTATTTTCGGTCTGTGATTCTGGTATGGGGTCGAGTGCGTGTGCAGCTTCGACATTCAATCGTTGGTTATTTGTCCTTTGATCATTTTTCTTTGATATCAATAGGCCCGTAAGGCCAGTCCACGTCGCTCCAAGTAGATGAAGCCACAATCCATAAACTTGATGAAGCGCGTAACCATTTATGAAAACGCTAATTAACATTGTTATTGCTTGGATTATGAATAAAATTCCAATGATACCAGCAGTGGTGGTTCCGAAGGAGACGAGTTTTTGCCATACTCTTCCCCATGTGGATTCCACTAGCTTCTCTACTGCGTTTTTGTTTAGTAGCTTCTTCATGGTTCCTTCTTCTTCTTTTATTGCATGTCCGTTGATTTCCCTTGCCAGATCATTGAGAAATGCTGCCTCTTCAACTCGGAACATGATGGATTCCCGAAGTCTTTCTTGATCTTCCTGGGTATAGATTCCATCCGTGGCAAGATCTTGGGGACTTATGTATTTCGAAGTAGGTTCAGAATGTGGTTTTAAGATAGCGGGACTGATTGCTGCTATAGGTTTAGGTAGTATTTCGTACCATTGATCGCCTATTGGTTAGGCTGCCGGAAGAGTGGGATTGCATGTAACTATGGTACCTTTGCTTTTGAGAATGTGTATCCTAGGAGTCATGTATAGTGTGGAATTCCCTTTTAAGACTGGTAGTTCTGTATAACAATTCGAGCTATGATGTACCTTTACTTCCACTGGTATACACTTCACCAGATGGATAACTTTTCCAGCTAGAACCGCCATGTAACCGGGGCCTTTCATGAGATTGTACGTGAACTCTTCGGGAGCTTGAGTGGCGATAGCAAGTGAGTTTTTAATAGTTTGTCTTTCTATGTTACATCGCTGAAAAACTACGTCTTGGTATAACTTTTTCACTTGGGTGCGTATATATTTCTCTACGTATACAAATTTTGAATTGATATAGGTGAATAAATCTAAGTCTGCAGTGTTTGTTTTATGTAATTTTACAAATGATTGTCCTCTGTTTCAAAGATTACGCGTTTGGGGTGTTCCGTCTTTATTATTTTGTAACCGCAGAGGTATTCATACCCTTTACTGGTAAGGGCAAATGTCACATCTCGAGAGGAGAGGAAATACAGGATTTCATTCTGCTCAAATTCAGGATCACTTATTTTTCGCGCGAGTTCTGCATACAAAATACTAAATCTATTAAATTTACAAGCATCGTTAGGGTTCGATCTCCAAAACGTATACCCTCCCTCCTGATCGATACAGTGTCCGTTAGAAAATAGGCATACCGTCCCAGACTTGAGACGAATTATATTGCCGTCCAAATCCACGTTGCCCAGGCCATCGATGAGCGTTATTGTTGCTAGGGCCTGCACAACTACGGAATCCCATGATCCATACGGGTCGCTATAACCAACGCCGTCACATTTGCCGTCAGTATTGACATTGCCAGGTAACGTTAAACTATGGGACGAGGTTTGATTTACCTTTAAGTCCGTGATTATGCGATTACCTATTGATGATGTGCCCATTGTGTGTATGTTTTCACAACTAGTTTGTCCTATTTCACGTATGTATTGGGCTTTGCTTCCGTTTACAAGTGATACATGTGAAAAAGCGCCGCAATAGAAAATCGTTCTTTCCATCTGAATTTTACATTGTTATACTTTGGTTTCGGTGTATTTATTAAGTTGTAATAACTGGACGTATTGGTGTGTGACATTGACTTTATTATCTGGAATGGAACATTCTCCCACTTCTGTGAGTGCTACCGTACTTATGTTGGCGTACGGTGACCCACAGTCACAACCAATGATTGACGATGTTGATTGGGTAAGTGATAATAAATATACCATTACCAATAACATTTTCAAAAATATTTTTTTTCTTTTATAATTTTTTTGATCTTCTTTCTCTGTAGCAAAAATAGAATTAGATTTCATGTTTCAAAAAAAAGATTTTCTTATCTCAATTACCTTAAAAATAGTATTAAAAATAGAAGTAGAGCGTATGATAATGAAGTGGATGAAAGTGAATTGATAAAATGTATGGACGTACTATGTAATTTATAACACGCATCAGTTTCTAAAATTTTTCCTTTCCCTTTTCTTTTTATTGATGACTCACGGTTAATGTGCGATATTCTGAGTCTATTCGCGTGTACAATTTTGCTTCCTTTATTTATTTGAATCCGTATGTTATTTTTAGTTAGAACTTCTAATATTTTATGTGGCCCGGAGTAATGATTAAATTTACCGGCTTTCGGACCGGATAATAGAAATACGTAGTCGCCTAGTTTGAAGTTTCTAGGATTTAATTTTTTGTCATAATACTTTTTCGACTTCAATTTGGACGAAACTAGACACTCATATGCAATTTTTTGTAAACCATTTAACCGTGTTACCAAATCAATTAAATAGCCCTTATATGTCGGGAGTAAGTCTGCTTCCTTAAGGGGTCAGTTGAGGGTAATCTTTAGCCTGATTACCCTCAACTGACCCCATAAAGAAGCAGACTTACTCCCGACGTATAAGGGCTATTTAATTGATTCGTTCAAATACGAGTTCGTAAGGGGTGTGTTTGGTACTTTCTTGTACACAAGTATTATAGTTATGCATAGCCAAATCAAGACAGCTATCCGATTCGTCGTTGTTTGTTTGTAGTATACTGTTTTAGGAATTCGCCTAAGGTATGGTGTGATCGTTCCAGAGAGCCGTTGGAGTGGGGATGGAATACTGTTGTACGTAATTTCTTTATTCTAAAGCGTTTTGCTACCCTATTCATCAGACTGCTCAAAAAATTCGTACCTTGATCTGTGAGAATTATTTTTGGTGTCCCGAATATACAAATGAATCTTTTTATGAAAGCGTAAGCGATTGTTGTAGTCAGGATATCCTTCAGTGGTATTCCCATACAGAACTTTGTGAACTGGTCTTGAATGGTAAGGATGTTTTCGTTGCCGTTACTTGTGCGTTTCAACGGTCCTACGACGTTGAAACGCACTCTTACGGCTATCTTTTATAAAGACACACCGGGTGTGTCCGTAATTATCATGGGTTGTTTCAAGTTTTCCCAAAAGTTTTTTTGTCTTATTCTGTTATAGGTTTTGGACTCACCTCTATGTCCGCCTAGAGCAGATTTATGTAGTTCGAAAAATACTTCGTCTCTCTTACTCTCAGGTACGTATTTTAAGGTGTTCGTACAAATCAGAATCTTCACATGTGAATCGTCGAATACTCTTTTTAGTTGTTCATATACATTTTGCTATTCTAGATTTTCTATGGATTTTGACTTTTCGATGCTTATGAGAGTTTCTTTCTCTTTCCTCAAATTTCTCTTAGCGTGGTTCGAGTTTGGTAAATGGCTCCCTCTATTGTGCCAAGGGTCGTAGGTTGTTCTCCTTTAATACATAGAATAAAATAATTTTTGCACCTTTTACCTTTGACTCTTTGGACCTCTCCTATATTCATCATATTTAAGTTTAATTTTTGCGATTTAACACCTTTTTGGCGCCCTCATCACAAGGTTGTCCTCTACTATCGACAAAAAGAACCAAATTATTCTGTTTATGGCTTAGTGATTCCTTTGTTTCGATTAATTGATTATATCCGGGTTGCACTTTGTTTCTTATTTCCTCCTCATCGGAGAAGGCTGATTCTGTTTACTACAGATAGGTTTCCTATCCCTTTTTGCTTGATATTCTAGTCGTCTGTTTTCCTTGATCGTTTTCTTGAGTTTCCCTCTTTTTCGTGGGGGTGTCTCTTTTCGTGGGTGTGCCGATTTTCTGTAGGAGTTTGTTTCGTTTGTGTGCTAAGCTTTAGCTTATTGGCGAGAGATGGAATGGCAGGCAAGAAAAAGACATCACGATTTTTTTCAACCAAGGTCTTTACGTATTCTTTTTCCATAGTGTTAAGGTGTTCAGTACGAACTAGGTCTCGTATGGAGAATGTTTGTGCACACATTAGGTGTTTCACTGGAGATCCTGTAGTTTCTGAGTCTTAACCCTGGGAATCTATGTCCTCATCCTCCAATGCGTTTTCTTGCGTAAGTGTATATAAAGTTTTGGTAGCGATACTCCCATCCTTGTAGTAATGATTTAGGAACCGATCGGTTTCGTCACCGATATATGACATTGGTTCGTTTAATTCCTGAACATCGTAGTCGATTTCGTTGTCGCTGCTCTGATCGTCGGTCGAGGCGTTCGCGTATACTGAATCCGGTAAGATTTCGGTTCTTTTTCCTTTCGAATTCCGTTCTTGTGCCTCAAGTAATTTTGAGGGAGAAATAAATCCAATGGGTTGATTTGATGTAGGTAACTCCAATGGTTTAGTTTCGTAATTTATTATTACGTGGGCGTCGTTCAAATAACGGGCTCCTAGGATACCAGTGTACGGAATTGGAAAATCGTCGGGTATCACATGGAAATATGAAATCCCTCCCGTTACCTTGATTTTTACGGTTCCTAACGTCGAAAACTGTTGTTAAATGTGCGGTTTGTGTTTCATCAATTTCAAATTGTGTCGGTATCGTTCCCCTTTTTACTAGGTTTCCATCTGATCTCGTATCGATCAGGAATCTACAGACATCTCCGTTCGGGTTTCTGGTAGTTAATGTCGGGTGTAATTCCCTGTCCTTTTCGATTTGTATATTAATGACGAATTCAGGTTGCTGTAAACATTGGTTGCCTAAACTTAATTCTATTGTTTGGTCGCCTATGATTATTTTTTTTCTCGAAAATCAATTCTTGCGTTGTTCTCTAATAAGTATTCTCAACCTATTATTCCATCGAATGGGATTGGGGAATCATCTGGAGTGATTAAGAATTCGGCTGGTTGACCAGCGATTTTGAAGTATATAACCCCCGGCGTAACTTCCTTAGTATTTCCTACACGGATAAGGGTGTATATTTTACTTTTATCTATGTAGGCTCCCTTTGGTATTACGCTTCTTCTAATGATATTGACTTCTGATCTACTATCTACCATAAAAGTAAGGGCACATTCTTCGCTGAATCGAACGTTAACACATGGTATATTCTTTATTATTGTGGTCCCGATGGAATTAACTCGCCTAGGACTTCCGTCAGTTGGATTGTGTTGGTTGAGCGTACAGCTGATATGGGAGTCCCCTCGTTCGCGCTGGGTGTTCGGAGACTCTGGCCATTTCTCTAGTTGTACTGCCTTTTTCGGCATTCCGATATCGTGTGACCTACGTTTTTGCAGTAGGCGCATATAGCTCTATTGGTTGTATTGGAGTTCATGGGCGCTGCGTCACGCTTTCTGCAATTTGCGTACGCAGGCCCCAAACGTCCGCACTTCTGGCATTTGAGTTGATGTTGAGATGCTGTCTGATTTGCTCGACAATAATTAGCCATATGCCCTGTTTTGTTACACAGTTGACATATTATTGATGGTACTCGATAATTGTTCTTACAATCTCGGGCGGCATGGTCTGGTTTATTGCAGGTTTGGCATTTAATCAGAGAACGACACTGGGTAGCAGTGTGGTTTGCCCTGTTACAGATTTGACGTATTAATGTTCGATCTGCGTTAGCCCTCCTGCGACATATCGAAGCGAAATATCCCACAATAAGTACAGGGGGGTTCTTAGGAATGGATTCTTCGGTCAATCCGCAGACCTGTATCGGTCGTCTATTAATGATTGGTTTCCGTAAATAAGCCTCTCTCTCGTTTAATATTTTATTCCTTTTCAGCTTTTTTCCGCGGCTATGGCGTTTTTAAAAAGTTCGTCGAGAGTTGTGGTTTGTTTTAAACATGGGAGTAAGTCAGATCTTAATCCAGTTCGAAAACAATCTATAATGTAGCTATCGATCGTAGCTTTATAGGCGCCCGTGGGAGCGGCGCGAGTCGTACGCTTATTGATTTCAAAAATTTGAGATGCTATGTTTTTTAATCGATTAGCAAAGGATAGTACCGTTTCATTTTTCCTCTGATATTCGATGCTTAATTCCCCTATTAACTGTCCTTCTGTTTTAGAGGCTGAGAATGCTTCTCGGAGATGCTCCTTAGAGAGCTCAGCTACTGTTGTAAATCTTGTTCCAGCAGCTGCTCTTCTTGTTTCTCCTATCAGACGACTTTTTAAGTACAGAGTGAATTTTTCCTCTAAGTTGGGGTCAATCAATTCTTGTGCGTCCGAACAGTACTCGAAGAACTGTTGGAGATCATAATTTGTACCGTCGAATTTTGGTACTAGCCTAGCGGCATCCTTTAATGATATTGCTTGTGCCGCCATGACTCTTATTTTGCGTTTTACGAGAGTTGATTTGCCTGGGTGAACGCTCAATTGGAAATAATTGGTTGAATGATCGGAGGGGCCGAGTGTTTCAAGGAGTGTGTCTGGAGGATTCCCTCGATCCGTTGTTCTATCCTCAATATCGGTGTCTATGGGAGATTGTATACGAGAAGGTAGATCTGATTGGATTGGATTGCTAGTGAGTAATGAATCGCTGAATGAGAGTTCGAACGGAGTGGAGGCCCCTTTTGGGTCGAATTTTTGTAGGTCGGTTATGCTTCCTTTTATTGCTGTTGTGAGCTGTATCTGAGGTGCGGGTATCCCAGGTGGAACGTCTTCTGTGTCCCACGGGATCTTTGATCGTGTTTCGAAAGCCTATTTCTCCTCGAGGAGCCTTTATTCTTTATCCTCTTTTCTTTCCTGTTTTCTAGATTTTAAATTCTCCTCCAATCATTTAGTCTCACTTCTTGTCAATGGCATGAGCCTCTATTCCGAAAAGAAATTCGTATAAATGCCTTTTCTAGGCTTGTATAGCTTCAGTGCTTTCGGTTTGTGTAATATATCGTTGCTTCAACTATGGTGGGTATAATTATTTGTAAGCTCCTCTCGTGCTTTCCTTTACGTAATAAGGCAACGAAACGTTGATTTTTGGTTTGAATTGATTATTATTCCAATTCATTTGTAATGAGTAGATCGATTTTCTTTAAGAATCTTTCGAATTTTCCTTTTTGTCAAGGTTGGGGTTATTTATGATACAAGGGTGTAATTTTTATCATTTTACAGTTGAGTAGTTTATTATTTATGGTTTTTATAACAATTTCAAATTGATAAAAGTTAATTCTTTTATTATTAATAAAACCTTTCTAAATTATGAGTCACTGAATTGACAGATTCGGAGTATTCCATACAATAATTTTCCTTTAATTGTTAATTGTTTTATAATTTTTGTTAATTTAAATGATATATTTTTTTTAATTTTCAAGTTTTTATTACCTTATTAATTATTTGTTCATTAATTTAGTTATTGTTCGCTATTTTATTTATTAATTGTTAATATATATTTTTTTTATTAATTGTTTCTCCCTTGTTAATTATCTTTTCATTAATTGTTTATGATTTATTAAGATTTATTTATCTATTAATTATAATTTTTAATTATTTATCTCTTATGTGCCGTTTATTAATTGTATAATTTTTTATTAATTGTTCTTCTTAGCTAATTATTCGTTTATTAGTTATTTTTATATATACTGTCTTCGTTTATTAGTTATTTTTTTTCATCTGTCGTTTATGATTTATTCATCATTTATTTATTTATTAGTTATAACTTATTAACGTATTTATATTTTAGGTGTCAAAATTATAGACTAGTATTGAACTAGTAGCGACTCACTTGACGAGTTTTAAAATTATAGAGCGCGTCATTCTATCAGTGCCCGGTAGGTGCGCTGATGACGGTTTGACGAAGTTCGTGCTTGAAGTCGTATTGTTATTGAAGAATGTGTATCTCGAGCTTGATTTTTGTGTGTTTTTTTTTATTTGTAGAACAGTTGAGGAATCTTGGCGTCTTTACACTTGGTTGTAAAAGTTTTTTTTTCAAAGGTTTGGTTGCAGAGGCAGAAATTATCAGATAAGTATTTTTCCTATGTATTTCTTTTTCGATACTTTTCCTATTTTCTTAATAGTACAAACGACGAAGTGGCGTGGCATAATCTATATATTTAATGCTTGTTCATTTCTTTTTTTTTGGATGCGGATATTTGTATACAACTATCCTCTAATTATTTTATTAACTGATTTTACTTTGTGCAATATTTGGTTTCAGGATTTAGAAGGATGGAGAC
This sequence comes from Sycobia sp. Sy_11, assembly GCA_018907035.1. Lineage (NCBI taxonomy): Eukaryota > Metazoa > Arthropoda > Insecta > Hymenoptera > Epichrysomallidae > Sycobia > Sycobia sp. Sy_11. The sequence continues at coordinate 1,414,037 of JACCIC010000100.1, forward strand.
TGGATACCTTTGCTTGTCTTACAACAAAAGGTAAGGTACTATATATATATTGTAACATGTATAGGTTAGTTCGACCTATACATATTAATATTTTTAACAAATAGGAAAAGGGAGGGAAAAAGGGAAAGAGAGAGAGAGAGAGAGAGAGAGAGAGAGAGAGAGAAGGAGAATAAAGATGAATATAATATAGAAAATTTATATGAAAATAATATAGTTTTTACCTGACAAAGTTCTGTTAGTAAAAATTTTACTTGTTTTTCTCTTGTCCATCGTCGAATATTAAAAGTAATTATTAATAATCAATCGTGACAGTAAGTGAAATTTCGCTTGGTTATATAAATAAGGCAATAGATTGTTTTTTGATATAAAAGGATTATTGCCGAGGAAAGGCACTCATACCGGCCGGTAATCTGACACCAAGAGCTCACGTTCATTTCGTCGTTGGGTCGTATTCTTTCGGTTCGTATTCTCGGCGTCGGTGTATAAAGGTTGGTGTATTTTTACTTTTATATATTTATTATGCTTTTGGTTTTCAGTACAGTATTATATACTTCTATTTCTTTATCCAATTTCTTTCCGATTGAAATTATTAAATATAATAAATTAACCTTAGTAGTGTGAGAGAGACGGAGAGATATAATCATAGAATAATATAGCAAGAGTAACAAGCGCGCATTCAGCTTTATTTGATAGTACACATTGTTCTTCGTAAGGTGGCACTCTTGTTGCTCTGTCTCTCCGTTAGACTTATAAATTCACCTCTCTCACACCCTGTGTGAACGGATACGCGCGTTAGTTGATCGCGGGTGCGTATTAGGTAGGGTTAGAATAACAATTGTTATAATTTTATTAAATTAAATAAAAATTTAAATTTTTTATTGATTAATAAAATAAATTTACTTTTGATTTTATTTTTCTTATATAATAGAAAATATTAGACACATTCTCCTCCCTGTACCTGATCATTATTCCGTCTTTCCCTGAATTACTGATAATTTATCCAAATATATTATTATTTATATAATTTCCAGGGTAAGTAAAGGTAAATCTGAGAAATAAATATTAGCAAAGAACCTACGGTCGAAAAAGATTGTTTTAAACAAGTTAATCCGTTCGGGGTTCTTTGAACCTCTGTTAACGGGTACATCTACCGGGTGTTTAACAATTAAGTACCACGTTACAATATATATATATATACATATATACATATATGTATATATATAAAAATGAATGTATGTGTGTTTGTTTGTCCTGGATAAACTCCGAAACTACTGAACCGATCGCGTTCAAAATTTAACCATGTCTTCTACATAGTCAGGAATAGGTCATAGGCTATTTTTTTGGCCAATTCGACAAAAATATAAAAAATTGGCAAATTAGGTAATCACTTTACCAACGATCTGTAATGTATATACTATATACACATTGCTGCGATAGGCCCCGCACAGCTTCGAAGCAGATGGTCAGATCAGAAAGAGAGAGAGAGAGAGAGAGAGAATGAGAGGTATAGAGCGCACAGACGCGCATGCTATAGGCTGCTATAAACAACTGCAACACCCACTAATTTGGTAATCCACGTTGAACTCTTGGGCTCCTCTTCTCCCCCCTCTCGCCACCCTAGACAAGGTTGCTAAATGATATATATATATATATATATATATATATATATATATTTAATTTTCCTAAGAAAACATTTGAGTAAAGATCCTTATATATATATATATATATATATATATATATATATATATCATATCATATCATATCATACTAATTTTTAAAGACAAAGCGCGTTTTTATTTGTACGCGATAATCAAAAAACTACTGAACCGGTTGTTCTGAAATTTGAAATATAGATTCTATATTACCTTGAGAAGACATAGGCTATGTTTTTTTATTAAAAATGATTTTACTTTCATCAATAAATTAAGTTAATGGTTTTCCCAATCAGTTTCAGCAGCGGCCACTACGTGGCGTCTCGAATCACGAACATCAATTCAAAGTAGTCCGCTTAAATATTAATACCAGGCCAGCTCAGACAAATGTTCATATCCATCTTTGGGAATCGTATCCTAAAGAAGGTGTGGCGTTAGTTGGTATAACCTTTTTTGTTCTTCAGGTGAATCTGACACTATTCGCACACCTTTTTGATATTTTTTGATTTTTGTAAATTTTATTTTCTCTTACGTGGGAAAATCTCTCTCTCTCTCTCTCTCTCTCTCTCTCTCTCTATTTCTCTGTCCTTCTTTCTCCTTCTCTTATAAAATGGTTCTGTATGCCAAATTATACTGAATATAGTTTATGACGACAAATTATATTTTTATTTTGATACATTCTATTAACTTCAGAATTGTGACAAGAGACTATGTTTTTTTAGAGACTATGTGTGAACAAAAGCAACGATGGCAAAATAGGATTCTTTACCAACAACCTTGAAACTATGAATATATATATATATATATATATATATATATATATATATATATATATATATATATATATATATAATATATCGTCGCTTCTGCATAAAAGAGCTGTCTATCCATCGTATGCTTCAAAAATATGCTATTCGCATACCAACATTTTGATCGAATTTAGTTGGCACCAGTACTAAAATATTCACGGTATTTAATTTAAAGAACGGGTATATACGAAATATATATATATATATATATAGGTTTTATGTATATTATATTATATATATACATTTTAAATACGATTTCTATAGGTAGTTGCGTGTTCGAATGATATAATGCAATGTCTAGGTGTCTCTGGTCGATTTCTACGGGGAATATTGTATTTGCTTGATAGAAAACGACGTCCAAGTATGAGGAAATCAACTTCCATGCGAATATGTTCGCACGGTAAAATACTATAACTAGGTCTTTCCGAACGACTTCTACGGGGAGTATTGTGTTTAGTCGTTAGGAAGAGATGCTAGCTTTCTCGGGACGACTTATACTGGGACTATGTTTTATTTTATTTAGTTGGTAGGAAACGATGTTTAGGTACGTCGGGACGACTTATACGGGGAATCTCGTGTTCTGTCGGTAGAAAACAATGCCCAGGTCTGACGGGACGACTTCCACGGTGAATTTCGTGTTCGGACGGTAGAATATGATGTCCAGGTATGACGAGACGACTTCTATGGTGAGATTCATATGGGGACATTCGAATACGATATCGGGATGTTTTGGAACGACTTCTACAGGGAGTGTTAAAGATACTTCTATAAGTAGATGCATTTTCTATCATTTGAACACGCACACTTCCAGTAAAAGTCGTCCCGGGATACCTGGAAGTCGTATTCTACCTTCCCAACACAAAACTCTCCATAGCAGTCGTCCCGAGACATGTTCTATATTCCGAACATGATACTCTCTATAAACGTTGTCTCGAGACACTTGGACATCTTTTTATACCGCTCGAACTCGAAAGTACAATTTTCCTCATAGAAGCCGTATGTAATATGCATATATGTGTGTATTAAATACGGTTGTATATTCTGTATATATATACTGTATATACAGAAGCGACGAGGGGTACATTACGGTCAATTATTTATAGTAATATAGATTTTTATATATAGAGTACTTTTTACTTAGATATTATTGAATTGCTTATAAAATCGGTTAAATTATTATCTCGGGCGAAGCCGAGACGGGGGATGCTAGTATATATATATATATATATATATATATATATATATATATTTATGTATATATATATATATAAATATATATAAAATATATACTTATATATATATATATATATATATATATATATATAAGTTTTTCCTGATTTTTAAATAATCTTTAAATTTTTATTGTTTAAATATTTCTATTTATTTGCTGTAAATATGCAAAATAGTGATACAATTATTTATACGTTTGTTTTTTTATTTTCCAGGCTTGTTGTTTCCTGAAGCGAAGGACTTCCTTTGGCCTTATTGCTTGTTTGCTTATACAGTGAAGACAATCCTTAGTGGGCAAACTACGTTCCTCATAACATTTGGAACAGTTGGGTTCTGCATCGTAGGGATCCACCTCAAACTGCTGTGGTCCGTAACGACACGGAAATCATATCCGTGTATATAAGGACGGAACTTATCAATAGCCCATATGACAGCTAAGCACTCTCTCGGTCACCGAATAGTTTCTTTCAGCATGGGAGAGTGCTCTACTCGCAAAATCCAATCCCCATTCTTGTCCATCGATTTCCAGCGTAAGGACCGCGCTGATACCAGTATCACTCGCATCTGTGTGCACGGTAAACTAGATATCAAACGACGGTCTATGCAGGACGGGTGCCGAAGCGATCATCGATTTGATCTTGTCGAAAGAGGCTTGTTGTTCCTCGGTCCACTCATAACGACAGTCTTTTCTAGTCAGACGTGTGAGTGGTTCGGCAATGCTAGCGAAATCTTTTAGAAATTTCCTATACCACGATGCCGTACCGAGGAAACGTCTAAGTTGCTTCAGGTTTCTTGGTTCCATGTAGCGCATTACTGGTTCGATCTTCTCGGGATCGGGACGGAATCTCTCCCGATTGACGAGAACACCTAAGTATTTGACTTCAGTGTGTCCAAAGACACTCTTTTCTCGGCTTATCGTGAGTCCAGCTTCATGTACTCGAGCAAGAACACGACGTATCCAGTCTAAGTGTTCTTCGAATGTCTCAGTAGCGTTGATAATATCATCTAGATATGAAAAGGCATTCGGCTCGAGGTCTGGTCCGATAATTCGGTCTATAAGTCGTTGAAACGACGCTCCAGCGTTAGATAGATTGAAGGGCATCCTGGTAAACTGGAACAACCCCATTCCAGGTACCGTAAATGCCGTTATCGGTTTGGATTCCGAATGAAGTGGTATTTGATGATACGCGCTACTCAGATCTAAGGTAGAAATATATATGGCTGATTGTAGCTTCCTTAGAATATGGTCCATGTTAGGTAACGCGTATGCATCGGATTTTGAAATTAAATTAACTTTTGAAAGTCGATGCAAAATCTATACTTTCCGTCATTTTTACGTACCATCACCATCGGGCTTGATCATCCACTTGTGGATAGTTCCACTACTTCAGTCTCTAATATTTCTCTAACTTGAGAATGCATCTCTTCTTGTATTTTCATAGAGACTGGATATGCTTTTTGGCGTATAGGGCGAGCATCTCCTACATCTATTATATGTTCCGCCCACGTCGTACGTCCCAGTGGCACTTCTCCCGACCGGCAGGATTTTATTTAAGAGCTTCTTCATACGTTCTTGCTCCTGCCGTGATATAACCACGAGACCAATGGATGCTAAACTCGAAAACTCCATGGTCAGATCAAAACCAGTATTTTCTTCTGAGTTTATGTCACCTACTCGAATAATTTCAGAAGATAAGCCGTCAGTCAATCGCAACGTTGCCAGTCGTTGGATATAATTACATGTGACTGCGGCTATTTCCATCCTGACCGGTTTATTCGCTACTTGGACCCACAGCCAATTATCAATCGGATCATGGATGGTACCGAACGCTCGTGCGAAATTGGCTCCTACAGCAATCTACTTCAAGGTTTGGGATCACAGCAACTAACACATTGCGCGTGATCCCTGCCATTTCGAACAGCTGTTCAACGTGACCCGTGACCTAAAGCGGAGAGTTCCCTGGGCCTCTAGCACCAACTCCAGACGCTGGGTGGATCTCTCGCTGGCAAGCCGTTGCTAATTGTAGCCCGATCTTGCCCATGACAGTTCGAGACGCGCGGATGTCGTACAATGCAGGGATCCGATATTCATCAATTCGTACCGGGATCCACCAGCGCGCTTCTTCCAGCTGTGTTGCAATTTGGCCGGGATCTAATTCGCCACTGTCACTTTCTTCAGTCGACGGTATTTCCTCAATTGAATCAGGCCTTTCTTCAGTCAGATTAGTCGAGGACGACTAAGGATTCGAGGATCGAGGTCCTCGAATATTCTTGTCCGGGGTCACGTTTGGATTGCAAGTCGATCTGACTCCTAGTATTCACCTTGCATCCCGTTTCCCGAACACGTCGGGCGTTTAGTTATAAGTGCGATAACCTAATTCATCATGCTTACAAAATTTTATCGGACTGTCCGAACTCTTCTTCTTATCCGGTGGACGGCTCTCTGGAGCTTTGTTGGCACGTTCCGGTAATTCCAGCAGATTTCTTCTTAGGGGGTGTTCGATTTCGCCTCACGGGTTGGCGGTTTATTTTCGAAGGCCCTCTTCTTTCTTCTTCTGGTTTCGGCCTTCGATCACCCTGAGAAGTAGATGGTCTATTAGATGTTCCCACCTGCCTGCATTTTGATTCCAAACGAGTCAGTAGCTTGTGTATTTCTGCCATATCAGGATTGATCCTATTTTCTTGTTCGGGATTTTCCTGATGTACAGTTGCAGCCACTTTAGTTCTGCCTCGCTTGAATTCGGCGATTTATATGCGGCTTCGTGCAAAATCGCCTTATCCGGCGAAGGAGGAGTGTGATAGCATTTTTCACACTCCAATGAAATTCGGCATCTCTGGCCAAATTTAGAAATTCCCGCACATTGCTAATGGACTTCCTTGGTATCCTTCGCTGGATTTCGGGGCGTGCGTTACGCAGCAGTCTATCCTATTGCTCTGCCTCGGGGACAGGTTAATTTAGCCGATCGAATATCGAGAGGAGACAAGCGATATCATCACTCGAAGGTTCGTTGGCTCCTTGAATTCGAGTTTCTCTAACCCATTTTCCCCGATATTCTGGACCGGCTCCGTACCATTCTTTTGCAGCGGTACGGACATCACTCCAGGATGTTATGCCACTTTTTCTTAAAGCGTCGAGCCATATTTCTGCTTTCCCCCTGAATATTTCGGGGAGCGCCTGAGTTAACTCTTCGTCCGATACTTGCGGATTTCTTTGGCGCTCCACTATCTGCTTGAGGAATAATTCTAGGTCCTGATGCGAATCTTCATAATGGATATCCCATTTACGGACCACTAAACCTATATCCCTCTTGGATCCCCCAATGAATTCTAACTTCTCACTGGGCAATCCTCCGGACAGCATAATCCTCGAAGTTTCTGTTGGCTTCGAGGAGTTCCCCCCCTTCCAGCCACGTTCACGTACTCGAGGACTTGAGCGTGGCGTCGAAACACCATTGGCTAGAGGTTGTAGCGAGACTGACGATTCTTCCTGCACGGTAGATGCGTGACACACAAATGTGTCTTGTATCTGCACATTCTTCCACGCAGGATCGTGGGCCAATCGTGTACTGCTGACCGGTGCGGAACGAACTTGTGAGATAGCTGATAATTGGTTGGTTATGGCAGCCAGCGCTTCTTCTAACCTCTTCGTTCGTTGGTCTTGAACTGCTGTAAACCGCATAATATCATCCATTGTGCATGGAGGTAGACTGCCAGGTGGGGAGGTGGGGATTACGCTTGACGACGGGGGTGGGGTCGTCTGTCCCGACTGTTCTTGTTGAAGGAGTAGGCCTCCTGCAATCGTCTGCTCATCCACACCAGGCTGGATAGTCAGACCCACCCTCAAGCGCAATCTAGAGGCTTCGAGGTTCCGTTGGACCTCTTCGTCATGCTCCAGTGACTCCAACGGATGCCTCTCTTCTCCATCAGCCTTTGAGTCTAGCCAGGAAGTATCACCCTGGGCAATAGTCCTTTCGATGAAGGATTTCCTGGCTGACTTATGCTTAAGAAAGACATGACCCGGATCTTCTTCTATTTCTTCTACAAAATCATCCTGGTCATACTCTCCTTTCATTGGTTTATTCTGCGAAGCCGGTCAAATATCGTACCATCGCTTTACAGAGACAGCTGATGGAGGTAATCATCAACTTCACCTCCTGTTAGGTATAAGCACCATTGGTCGAGTGGAGTCGACGGTGCTTTAAAGGAGGGAGAGGTTGATCGTTTGGTCATGTCGTAATAAACCAAAGTTACCGATATACAACGATAAAAGTGGAGGATAACTCAAACTGTATTGCTACTATCTTTATAGAGGGGCCTGCTAAAAAAAATGGGTGCTCTCAAATAAATAAACTAAAGCAAAAAAAAGAATATAAAATATTTCTTACCTAACACAAATTGAGTTCCTCAGTGTTCGTGAGGTGACTCCTCTTTTTGGGGAAGCTTTAAATCAATTTTTATTGCCTTATATGGCAAGCCTGAGGTGTTATCCTGGGCTTTGATTTTATTGTATTTAATTATTAATGGTAGGAATTGATGTCTCCGTCCCTTGAGAGGTATCAATTCCTACTATATCTAAATATTATTAATTTGATAAAAACAATTAACAAAATAGTTAATAAATGAATAAAACAAAAACAAATACAATAAATAGAAAATATATAAGTCCAGGAACAGACAACGCTCAACACTTCTGCCTACTCCACTTTTTAAAAGATGGAACTAGGCGCAGGCTTTGTCAAAATACCAACAACAAAATACTCACAAAAAAAATAAAACTATTTTTATTCCCCTACTTTCTGTAAGGAGTCACGTCATGCACACTTTACACTGTTTATCCTGTGTGACAGATATTTTAAAACGCTAACACAAATATTTACTTTATCGCCTACGGGTGCGACACCTAGTCGATAAGGAGGGTAGACCCTGTATATAGCCTGACATTATAAAAGATACACACACAAAAAAAAATTTTTTTTGTATCTTTTAATCATGTCTTTTTAAAAGTAGTCTGAGGAAAGAGGAAAAAAAAACTAAATTTTCTTTCTTATTAACAATAAGAAAAGAAAAATTTATTTCAAAATATAAAAGAAAATTTTTCCCTCGTGAAATCGGTTTCAAAATTGGGTTCAAAATTGGCGTATTTTAATTCGCCAAGTGCTTTGACAAAATTACTGTATGAGTGAGAGATATTATTAAAAAAAAAATAATTTCCTCTCAAATGTCTAAAGCACGTTGGGCGCCATTTCTGTAACGGGGTACTTAATTGTTAAACACCCGGTAGATGTACCCGTTAACAGAGGTGCAAAGTACCCCGAACGGATTAAATTGTTTAAAACAATCTTTTTGGACCGTAGGTTCTTTGCTGTTATTTATTCCTCAGACTTACCTTTACTTACCCTGGAAATTATATAAATAATAATATATTTGGATAAATTATCAGTAATCCACGGAAAGACGGATTAATGATCAGGTACAGGGAGGAGAATGTGTCCAATATTTTCTACTATATAAAAAAATAAAATCAAAAGTAGATTTATTTTATTACTCAATAAAATAATTTAAATTTTTATTTAATTTAATAAAATTATAACAATTGTTATTCTAACCATACCTAATACGCACCCGCGATCAACTAACGCGCGTATCCGTTCACACAGGGTCTGAGAGAGGTGAATTTATAAGTCTAACGGAGAGACAGAGCAACAAGAGTGCCACCTTACGAAGAACAATGTGTACTATCAAATAAAGCTGAATGCGCGCTTGTTACTCTTGCTATATTATTCTATGATTATATCTCTCCGTCTCTCTCACACTACTAAGGTTAATTTATTATATTTAATAATTTCAATCGGAAAGAAGTTGGATAAAAGAGTAGAAGTATATAATACTCCACTCAAAACCAAAAATACAATAAATATATAAAAAGAAAAATGCACCAACCTTTATACACCGACGCCGAAAAGAATACGACCCAACGACGAAATGAACGTGAGCTCTTGGTGTCAGATTACCGGCCGGTTTGAGTGCCTTTCCTCGGCAATAATCGTTTTATATAAAAAAAACAATCTATTGCCTTGTTTATATAATTAAGCGAAACCTCACTCACTATCACGACTGTTTATTAATAACTTCTTCTGATATTTGATGATGGCCAAGAGAAAACAAGAAAAATTTTTCTAACAGAATTTTGCCAGGTAAAAACTATATTATAATAATAATTTTCCAATATTATATTCACGTTTATTCTCCTTCTCTCTCTCTCTCTCTCTCTTTCCCTTTTTTTCTCCCTTTTTTCCTATTTGTTAAAAATATTAACATGTATAGCTCGAACTAACCTATACATATTACAATGTATATATATATATATATATATATATATATATAAGGGATAAATAAGTATAACAAAATTAGCAATACTTAATTTATTTCAAGAGAGAGATTCTGGCTGATCGTTGCATTCTATACTAAATTTAGCTACCAATATGTATAAATTCAATCCTATAAGAGGTAGCGTATACATTGCACTGCCTGCAGCAATAGAAAAAAAGACATGCATGTGTTAATCTAAAAAATAATGATAATCAAAGCTTTAAATGGGCAATTTTATAAGCTCTATCCAGTTGAAGTAAATGCTAATCGACTTTCTATGTATAAGCAGTATGTATGAAAATGTTCGCAATTTTAAAGATATAGTTAAATTTGAAAAATATAATTCTAATATTTCAATTAATTTATATATGTTGAAAAAGGAAAAAAATGTCTTTTACGTTTCTCTATGCTTTATAACAGCCATAAAAAAGGAAAAGCATGTAAATTTACTTATTATATAGGATAACTACAATGATGAAGATAGCGTAAGCATAAATGATGATAATCTTCAACCTTATTTTCACTATGTTTGGATTAAGAATGTATCTAGCTTGACGATTTCGGAATTGTCAAAACATAATGGAGAAGTTTACATTTCTGATAGTTGTCTACATTATTTTTTATCCGATGAAAAATTAACATTGCATAGCATTGATTGTCAGGACAAAAATAATTGCAAAATTAAATTAAAATTAATTCTGATGTTATGAGTGTAATGGTAGATTTTTAACTGTATTTGTTTGTCGAGAATGTAAAATACATCGAGGAAGTCAAATCAAGAAAGCCGAAGGTGTTAAAAATGTAGTAGTGGAAAATACAATAAGTTTTGAAGATTACATTCAATCCTTGGAAGAAAAGACCAGGATTCATATAGATAATTTTAATTTGTGCTCCAGATTTCATATTCTACCAACGGAAAACAAATAGCTTTAAATCTCCTTGACGATGCGCGATTTATAGAAACAGACTTAACAGACACTCTTCCTTGGGGGCATTATAGCATTCGTGGTATCAATATGAATGTGATATGAACGTTAAATTAAATGAAGAAATCTACAGAAGGACTACAGACAACCATGAAAATGGGCAAATCAGAGTAGTGAGCGGTAAGCGAGCATGTTCGACATGAAAATGAAAAATTGAGGGGAGAAACACCTTATGGAAAGAAAAAAACAAGCGAAAAAGCGAGAGTGTAGAGACAACTTAGTCATTCAGTGTCTAGTGCTTGATTGCAATTATCCCTAAGCAGGCTTTTGAAGCAGTGGTTCTGAAAAATAATAATACATACACTTACCAAAAAGCATCTGTTTAACGATAATTATAGAAATTAGAACTAAGTCGCGAAGTGACGTTTCCTGATGCTGAATCGTTAGCTCAACCGATAGCACAGCTGACGGCTGCTGATTCCATATCAAATTTTAAAAAAGACAGCGAACAACTAGAGAATTCATCTCTTCAAGCGCGTTTTTTCAAATTTTATTACTAAATAGTAGTAAATAATTATATAAAAACAAGAGTTTTAAAATAGTTTATGAACATTTTCAGATGGATTTTAAAACATTGAACCATATCGCAGGGGTGGTTTTATTCCCATTAAAAAAATTTCTGAATTAGAAAGAAATATAAATTGTATGGTTACAAAAATCCAGAAAGACAAATCGAAATTTGGGTGGAAAACAGTGGTCGAGCTTGATTGTGAATTCCAATCTTTTTTATCAGTAGCGAATTTCAAAGCCTTAATGAAGATGAAAGATTTTTCACGAATATGTGCTATTATATATATATATATATATATATATATATATATATATATATATATATATATATAAACTTAAATTATTTATAAAATTTTTGCATGAAGATAATTTGAATTTATAACAGCATAATATGTAAAATGTATGTATAAAATGAAATAATTAAACAACATTTTATTTAAACGGAAATGTTCTTATTTCTTATCAACAAAATTATTTAAAATTAGTTTGCATATTAATCGTTTTATTTCTTATTACTTAAGTTATAAACTCTCTTTATTTATCCAATTATTATGAGAGCTATCCAATCGAAGCCATTCAACTTTATCTCCTCGACGTTTAAGAAATTTTTCAACGAGGTAAACATCTGGATAATAGGTTCCTAGAAGCTCTTGTTCATAGGAAAATCTAGTAATAGGTTAATTTTTGTAATCTTTTAAATGCTAAGTTGTTGGATTTGTTGTTGCAACTCTGCTAATAGTGAATATTTCTCTGGATCAGTAGGATGTATATCCTTTCTCAAAACTCTGCTTCAGTTTACTCACTCGAACTTTATGTCTAACATTAAATCTATTAATTTTTTTCCTTATTTTTGTTCTGCTAAGTAATGTTCTTAAAATTTGTGATTTATTTGCTAATGCAATATTTTTCGCTTTAACACCGATAATTCTATGATTTGTCCTATTATAAGCTGTAAAATCGGAATTCGCTAAAATATCCAATTAGAATTTTCTCGAAGACTAAAATGTATCCACATTTTTTCTTTTAAAGTACGATTGAATTGATCATATATAGATGGTTTTAGGTTGCTATATATTGAGTAAAGATTAATATTATTTTTTCTCATTAGTTCTTGAAAATCGACATTGTAAAAATTATTTCTTTACCTCTATCTGTATGCAAATTCTTTGTATATGTCCATACTTCAGAATTGTATTAAAAGCTGTTGCCACATCTTTACCAGTTTTTCGCTTCAAAGGTAACCCCCATACAAATTTAGATAAGGTATCTATGACTGTAATCATGTATTTGTATCCTTTATTTTCTCGAGCATAAAGTTGCATTTCAACGAGATCTGCTTACCATTTCTTATCTATATCACGTAGTTCAAATTGTCATCGAATATAATTTCGACGAGTAGGCTTATGGATTTTCCTCGCTATTTCCATTTTTTCTTTGTTTTTCTACATCTGGTAATTTTCTAACGAACAGTTCTAACAAGCCTTTAGTAATGGGGTATTTTGTATTATTAACTATGACATTACCGTTGGCGAAATGTATTGATAAATTTCCAATCATGAGATCATTATTTTCTTTATGAACTCCATAAATAAAATCAAGAAATGTATGGCAATTAAGGTCCGCCATACCTAGATATTTTTCAAGACTTTTATCATCTTGTTCAATATTACTTTCAGGTGATTCAAAAGAAGTATTAATGTTGTCAGTGCTGTGATCATTTTGTAAAGTGTCATTATTACTAATATCAATATTAGAATCATAATTACTCTTATCATCAGACAATGATTCTTTATTTTTTTCCTCTTTAAATGTAAATAAATTGTTCTTCTCTTCTTTTTTAATATTTAATACATCAGATACTTTTGCTACAGCAATAGTTTATTTAGAGTAGTAATGATTGGTTTGAAGGTTTCATCTAATGCACGTTCTATATTTTCTCGATCATATTTTAATAACTTATATTTATGTATTATTGCTTCACCTGACTTGGCTAGTTGATAGTTGATTGACTTAGCTTATAGTTTTTTTCTCGCTGATAGTCGGCCATGTTGAGTGTTCAAATTTTAAAACCGGAATGTTCGACATATTTATGTTATGCTATATTTATAAAAAAACAGTCGAACCCTTTTCTGTATCTACCATAATTTATGTTTTGATCTTTATCAATGACTATAAAACTATGTTTATCATCATTCCAACAAGTTGAACAAATATTTTCAAATTGATTAAAAGACATGTCTCAGTTTACATGATCGAGATATATATGTTTTAAATTGACATCATCTTGTCGAAACAATATAAGTAAATTAACATTATCCCTTACAAGATGATTTGGAATGTGTGCATAGGACTGACAAAGATAAAAAGAATCAACATTCTTATGTCTTCCCATTGAAAAAGTAAGCTTTAACATTGTCCTGTTTCTCGTAAGTAATATCATCGAAAATCATAATAGAGTCAGGAAGTACGTTGTCAGGTGATATTACTGCTGCATATATAACATGTATACCCTCTATTGGTCCCAAAAGATTTTCTAAATACTTGTATTTTGTTTGATTTAATGATTTTGAATATATGTATATATTTTTAAATCTAATACCATTCGAATGAGTTATAAGAGTGAATAAGCTATTGTTTTTTCCACAATTGGAAGGTCTGTAAATCACTGATCTTATATTATCTGGCAGTAAATCTCCATACCGTTTACTTTTTTTATTCTGCTGTGTAAAAGAGTCAAAATTTATGACAGGTAATTTTGTCGAGTACTCCTTGAATTCCATGTTTGCACATTACCGTTTTAACTAATACTGTGAGAGTAGAGTATAAATACCACGCTTATGTATAAATTCAAGTAGTATCATTTTAGCTTTCGATATAGAATGATCGTACATAAGCGAGAAGGTAGTGAAGTATTTAATAAGATACTTAGTAAATTACCTATTGAATTGCATTTACCAGGTTATCAATATTGTGGTTCTGGAACAAAATGGAGAAAACCTATAGCTCGCGGTGATTGAGGAATAAATCCCTTTGATTCTGCTTCCAAAGATCATGACCTAGTATATTCCAATATTGTTAACGATATGCAAGCTACGTACGCAGCGGATCAAATTCTCGTAGACAAAGGTCGTTTGCGTCTTAAATCGAAGGTTGCAAGTATGGCTGAAAAGGCTGCTGCACTAGCAGTCTATAATGCAATGAAACTTAAAGTAAAGTTAGGATTGGAATTGTAAAAAAAACAATTAAGAAACAAAAATTACCTGCTAAAAACAATAAGTCCACATTGAAAAAAATAATTAATTCTGTTACATATTCTATCTCAAAAATTAGTTCGCTCTGCATTAAAGGCAGCTCGCGAGGCTGCTAAAAAGGCAGGTGGTAAAAGCAATATGAAAATTCCAAGGATATTACCGGTTCCTTAAAAACTTGGCGGTGTTTTACCATATCTTGTACTTTTATTTGCCAGTTTGAGTAACAGGAGTATTGGCAGGAGGAACTGCTGGAATAGCCAAGGCTGTTGCGAAAATAGCAAAGCAAGAATTGAAAGAACATCGAAGGCATAATAAAACAATGGAAGCAATTACTTTTGGAAAAGGTCTTTATTTAAAACCTTACAAAGAAGGTTATGGTCTTTACTTAAAATCGTATAAGAGCAATGGGAGAGGACTCTACTTAAAACTTTATACAGGCAAAGAGTTAAAACAAAAAATTTCTTTGCAGCATTGTCAGATTGACCATTATTTGACATTGATTTAATAAAATACGTTCGTATTGTAAAAATTTCAACTTTTCGCGGTATATTTATGTAATGCGCTGTCAACTAATGGTCTACATTATAATGAATCAGGTATTGTAAATCTTGATGATGTTAGCGGCCCTGGGACTCATTGGGTCGCATATCGCAAACGAGGCAACAGAGTACTATATTTCGATAGTTCTGGTGATTTAAAGCCACCCTTAGACCTTATATTATACTTTGGCAATGCTGAAATTATGCATAATTATGAAAGATATCAGGATTTTAATACATATCTTTGCGGTCATGTATGTTTGCAGTTTTTATGTAACAATCTTGCAAGTACTTCGTATAATCTCAGACATTTTGTAATACATATCATTCTTAACTTAAGCATGATGAATGAATCATTTACTGTGCTTTCCATTACATCGTCTATTCTTGATGCTCAATATTTTCCTCCTATTGAACTTTCATCTAATAAAAATTATGTTCTAGGTTTAGTTGAGCTTTTAACATTTAACTCCATTCCCAATGTTGATGAAAATAACAATAAATTTTATGTCGATAAAGAAGTAATTAATTATTATCTGAAGAAATTATCTGAAGGAGCGATTAACTTCTAAAGGTATAATATTAAGTCTTAAGCCTAATAATACCACGGTTCGTAGTGTTATTGAGTGTAGTCATCAAATCAACTTTGAACCTAAAGATTCATTTGGTAAACTCTTGGGCTTTCGACAGCGGATTTTGCTAGTAGGTGTTATACACAATTCCTATTTACCTGTGACCATTTTAAATGTAAATTCCTTGAGAGTTGTGTGCATACAATTCACGAGTTCTTTCCTACAGTGCTGCCAGATATAAGATCATTGAAGTATCTTCACATGTCATTTATCTTCCAGCAACCGTCGAGTACATAGATCATATGGAATTACGCATTATTGCTAAAAACGAAGATCTAGTGAATTTCGAAGAGAGGTTATAACTACCAGATCACACGTTAAACAATTAGTTTAATGAGCGATGGGAATTATTTACAATGCTCCTGGGTATGTGAATAACCAGTTATGTCAGCAAAACGACCAGTCTTTCATCGACATTTAAACAAATCAGTTGCCTGAGCAAAATAAAAAAACTAAATCAAAGTATCATCGTCATTCTCGTCAGAAGATGGCTCTGAATCACAATCCAGCAGTCAAAATACTTACACCTCAAAACATTCAAATGTCATCGCTCCTGCTGGAAAATAAATTGTATTTTTTTTCAACTGCATGTCGCATTTCATGATTCGATTGAGCATTACGAAGTTCACGCTCATCAGCCATACATATTAATTAATTTTAATAATAGTGATGAAATTCATATATCTATTCAACATCAAGACTTGTGTCTTCTACCTTCACGTAGTTCGCTACGAGTATGCGGTAAACTTTCTAAAAATGATGGTACAGAGTTGCAAAATATGACATTTGTAAACAACGCCATTTTTCACTTATTTGAGGATATTCGATATGAACTGAATGCAATAGAAATTGATAGATGTAAAAATACAGCAATTACAAGATCTATGAAAGGATGGGTTTCTTTATGTCCGAGTCAAAGTTTAATGATCGAAAATGCAAGGTGGTTTGATATAAAACAATCCACTTGGTTATAAGTATTATATATATAATCCATGTATAATCCATGTCCCTCTACGAGAGAGAGAAAAGTATATGGTGTTCAAGGTCGCTGACGTCAGGGCCCGTGAAGTCGACGTTGTAAGCTATGGGCGTTCTAGATTATCCCGGGATTGCGCGTGTTGTCTGTGACGTAACCACTGTAAGCTGTGAGAGTTCTGAACCACTGGTAGTAATCCAGAACTGTCATAGCTTATCTACTTATACAACTATTGTCTGAAACATTCTTTGTAATTAAGTACACTGAAAGAAAATTGGAGAATTGTATATATGGTTACATTGTGAAAGCAATTTACTTTTTCTGTTTTCTCAAAATATGTGGCATGCAGGGCGATAAAACAAATTTTATTTGGTTGTTTATTTTATTCTACAAGCGGGGGGAGATGCTTAACTAGTGCATAGAATTCACAATAAAAGTTTTCTTTGGAAGATCTAAAATACACTAGACTACGTGCAGCAGACGATTCGTAAGACAATACTTTGTGAATTGTTTTTTCCTAATTTAGAAAAATAGATTTATTCATGTCTCAGTTTTTCCACGTGTAGAATAACCTGAAGAATTTTTTAAATGTTTTTTCTCTTTAAATAATGCGAAATGACGACAAAATCCGAACAAGTAAATTTGTTTCCGTTTTAGTAGTTTGTCGTAGCGCTGCGAACGCCGTAAGGAGCACTCTTAGTTATTATAATATAAACTTGGATTTATTCAGCAATATTAATAAGCATATAACAAAACTTTATTTCTTAGTCAATATTGAGTATCTTCTCCACTAATTGATGCGAAATTTGTTTATTGTTAATTTTTTAAAGTTTATTTCTTATTTAATATTGTTATTGTTATTATATTATGTTTATTAGTAATTTTGTCAGCGTTAATAATTCTATTAACTACTTCCTCATCAATTGATTCGTTCCTAAACTTCTTCACTACAAGTAACCTAGCTGTTTTTGTTTAACGCTCTTACTATTATCCTTATCACATATCCATTAAATATTGCAAAATTATTTATGCAGTGGAGTTAATCTTTAAGATAGTGTTCATTCTCCTTAGTTGAAAATACTGTTTATCGACAAGGAATGTTTTTTTTGTGTAATTGTTGATATCCACTATATTATAAATTAATTTGTTTATTAATACTGACATATACTTTTTATTAGTCTTATTATCTGTTTTTATCTATTTAATTTAAAATGTCATAACTATTGACTCTCAGTTTAGCAAGCTCTAGTGTTATGATCTTCTGTTTTAAAAGTTCTAGTGCTCAAGCCAGAATGAGATCCGTCTTTTTTTGCAAAGAAAAAATGATTATAAATTAATTAACTCTTAAACTTGTTTATTTATATTATTATTATAATAAGTGGTTATATTCAATAAGAATTATCGTCAAGTTTATTTATATACACCTTTTTTTAAAATTGTTATTAATTATTATTATTTATAATGTTGCTTAATTATATAGGTTATTTAATCAGGATGTTATTATATATTCTCTAATTTATTACTATGAACTAACCTGCTGTATCAGCGGTGAGCACCTATCAGTGCGTGGTTTCTCTATTTGTGTATATAAATATGTATATAACAGGTGATGAGGTGTTTATTTAAACTAAAAGGAAGATATTTTATATTTTATATTTACTTGGAGGATCCGTATCTATATGACTATGTACATTAATGGGGGTACTGAATGTAGTAAATTATTACATAAAAAGCTTCTTCTCGATGCCGACCCTATGTCTGTATAATGTATGTTCGTGCTCAGAATGTGCTCCTTATTATATTTTTGAAAAATTTTATTACTCATACAATTCTTCTAAATTTAATTCCCACCATTCTGTGGATAATTACTGACTTCGAGCACTTTACAAAAATATGCAATTCGAATTTGTTGTTATGGTTCTGCCTCTGACAATTTTTGTATGCACTAACATGTGCGTAGGTGAAGTTGGCGTTAGGGATACCTCTCTCTCTACCGCTATCTCTCTCTCTCTCTCTCTCTCTCTCTCTCTCTCTCTCTCTCTCTCTCTGACTAGTGTGAGCGTTGATTCTTTTGATAATTTTGTGGCAGAATGGTGGTACTAAATTTAATATAAAATATGTGGCCAATAGAGAATAAATAAAAAATGTGGCCATTAGGGGAAAGGGGTAAAAATTCATATATGTGGGAAAAATGAAATGCTAATATCATAAGCAATATGATAGTTATATATAAAATAGGTAACACAACATAATTTCAAGAAAACAAGTATATCATAAGGTGGAATAATATTTCAATAAAGCAGCAAATATAAATTTTCTTACCTTACACACTTTAAACTATGAATACAGTGCTGGTATTTAAATATTATTCTAGATTGTTATTATATTAGCATGATTATACATCAACGGATATTTCCAACTACTTTGAATGAGCACCTTGGTATTTCTCTTGAAAAGTTTAACTACAGAAACTTAGGTATAATAACTTTATTTATCAGGCTTCACAAAGTCTTTTAACCTTGTATGTTATTATTAATTACAACGTGCTTATTGGATTTACTTACTTTAGGAAGCATGTAAACACTAAATATATATAATCATTATATTTCTTATGACGGTGGCGGCAACGGGAAAAAAATGAAATCATATTGCTGTGTTAATGGTCTTTTTTTTAGTTTCTTTAATTTATTATAATTCTAACGTGAATGGAAGGGGATGGTTTTACTGATTACTTATATACTAATTACTTTATAGGCATAGCTCATACATCTATGCGAGCATATATGTGTTTTTACACTAGGAAGCTTTAAAATTAAATGTTTGTGGAGACAGTAGGAATAAGCAAATATTTGTAATAGTACATAGATATAGGTAGCATACTGATAATTCACCTAGTTACAGAGGTTATTCTTTCTCCGTCTCACCATTTGTCACTTGAGGACCAACGTCGTGCCCCGCGAGAGATATCCGAAAGATATCTCGATGACTGGCCGGAAATCTTGGATAATTCGACAAAAGGTAGGCTGACACATGCTTACCTACCTAGTGTCAGAGATAGGATTGGGGCGGACTGGATCGAGCCGTCACATTGGTTAATCCAAATTCTCAATGGGCATGGAGACTTCAGGTCTTATCTTTCTGAATCCCATCTGAGAGAGAGAGAGAGAGAGAGAGAGAGAGAGAGAGAGAGAGAGAGAGAGAGAGAGAGAGAGAGAGATAGGTGCTTATGTGGGAAGGCGGATACACCAGAGCACGTACTGTGCATCTGTCTCAAGTACGATGCAGTTAGGATCAGGTTCCAATACCTCTATTAAGGTACGTTTGAAAAATTAGTCAAAGAACTCTTCCAGACCAAGGAGTCGATCGAAGATATAGAGAATTTGCTTGAATCAGAAATTGCAGACGAACCTGAATAGGTAGGTAGGGAACTGACAGTTTGGAATTGATGGTCAATTTATACTCTGAAGCAATCAATCATATACTGTCAATAAAAATATATATATACATATACACAAAGATTATTTTTCTATATAAGTAGACCGGCACTATCCATCGGTCTACAAAACTGTAAATATACAATTAGCATTAATAAATAACCAGCCTTTACACTGGTTAACAATTCTAGTCTGGAAAAACATGGTGCAATGGAACCCACTATAAATTGGAGGTCCACAAAAGTTATAATGAACAGATCTGCAACTGCAAGGGTAAGCAATTAGTGAAAATTTTTAGAGCACAACCAGCCGGCAAAACCTAGGTGCGTCTTTTGTGCAGATTTTTGTGTAGATTACGCGTCCTCGCGTTCAGCAGTTGTTCCGTCGTACCCAGGGAACGGTCACCGTTGTACGTAGTAGCAGAGATAATAAGGGGAAATCACCGAAGCTCATGGACGAGACTGTAATAAAAATTTTCGATTGAAAACGAAACAGTCTCTAGTGGACAAAGTGAGGTACTAACTATTTCGTGCGATTTTTCAGATGTTGCTTTCCGAGCTCGTGCTATCGAGGAAGGCGAGGACGGCGAGTGTCTTGGGCGCCTGCGGGGGAAAGACCTGGTAAATCAAAAGGCTGGTAGTAGGGTGCAATAAAAGATGAAAAGCTTATATTGACAGCGACGAAAAAGAAATTTTATTCCCATATGTGTGTATATATTGTGATGCGACGATTTATGAAAAACAAAATTTAATTTTAAAATTTAATTTTTCCCAATTATTCGCGCACACACAAAAAAAATAGATTTACTCTTCACTCTCTTACCTCAATCCTTTAGAGGGGGTTCCACCAGCCTGAAAAAAGAAAGGGATTTCGGGAAAGGGGAGAGAAAAAAAAATGATGAAATTTCTCGCGATGCGACGATTCTTTCTGCGATACGAAATTTATTCAAATAAAAATTTAGTCAACCACTACAGTTTGTACATCATACACTCTCCCGTCTGCGCGCCTATTTGACTCCTGGTCCGCGTGCCCGCCGCGTCCCGACCACGATTCGTCACCCGGCACATTCGTCGGACCTGGGGAATTATGTACGGGGAAAGGAGAGGGAAGGGAGTAGGTTCCGGTTATCGCGTACGCGCGGAGACCTGCTGACGGTCGGGGCTTGCTCTCGCCGTGGGGGTTACTCACGCTGCGATAGTCAGAGATCCTCGGTAGTCACGTGACCCTTTACTCGATTCTTCTTCCTTTTCCTTCCTTTCTTCCAACTCTTCCTGTCTCCACTCCGCGACTCTCCACCCTGCTGTCCTCTTGGATCCTCCTGCTGTCGTCCTCTCTCTCTCTCTCTCTCTCTTTCTCTCTCTCTCTCTCTCCAGCCCACTCTTCCGTATTCACGACACCCGTACTGCTTCCAACCTCGCTCTCCGTCTCGTTGCCTCTCCTTACTCCAACCAACTACACCCACAGACTCACTTTCTCCGATCCTTTCTCAATTTCCTCCGCTGCCCTTTCCTTCGTATCGCTTCTCTCTCCGTCCTCCACAACTCTCGCCACCTCTCGTCCTCTGTCTCTGCTCCCCTTTTTGATGACCTACTTGCTTGGTGGCCGACAGCGGAGTCCCGCGCATCTCGCGTTCGCCGGGGAAGAAGGATGGGATAAGGGAGGGGAGGCACGGCGGCGGCCAACGAACACGGCCCTCGCGCGTAACAATGATAATAAGTTTCGGCCTAAAATTAACAATAGTTCACTAACTTGTAAAAACTTACAGAAGGCCTGTACCAAGATAAATAAAAATTTCCTTAACTAAACAAGTTCTTATGAAATAAATATCAATTTACTTCAATATTAATAAAAATTTGTGAAATCATAAAGATATTAATATACAAGGTTTTCATATTATTCAGTTAAAAAAAATTTTTCAACTTCATAAAGATTAATAATGTTTGAATTTGTCTTGATATTTTTCCTCTTCACAGCACAAGTATGATACCAATTATGTCAAACTTCTATATCTCAAACATTTCAATTTATATGAATATCGCTTTTATTCACATTTTACGCATATAGATAGGAGTACTGCTCTCCGTAATTATGTTCACTTAAGATTCATACAAAACAAAAAAAATTCGAGTTCAAAAGTCCGTAGCGCAGAGATTTCCTAGGAATGAACCGAAGGTGCATCAGTGTGAATTCCAAATAATATTGTAAACGTAATCATGGTTTTAGAAATAAAATTCGTTTTTCGATTAACAATAAGTTTTCAATGAATTACTGTAAATAATGACTGTTAATTATGATTATGACTGGTGATGTTAAAATGATAAAATATAATATAAGTTACTGATGATAAAATATAATTCGAATGATGGACTAACTTCGATATGATTTGTTCAAAAAAAAAACTTATTTATCAAGTTGTCATGTATTAGTTATATACTGTGGGATGATTTAATTAGTTTGTATACTATTTTAAGATAACTAAATAGTTTTTGATTTGTTAATCCATCAAAGAATTATAAAAATTGGGCTCGTAATCAAGAACTCGATATTAATTATTTTAATATGCATAAAAAGTACATCATACCCATGATAAAAAATTAATATTATTTAAATGCTAAAAAAAAAATTCACGCGCATCCCAAAAAACCAACGCCATAACCTTGCCTGCAGATGGAACGGTCTTTTTCTTCTTTAAAGCCGGTTCTCCTTTTTGAGTCCATTGTTTTGATTGTTCTTTTATTTCGTTTGTGAAGTAGTGTTCCCATGTTTCATCCATGGTTATATAAGGGCGCAAAAGCGGCTTTATTATTGCGAAACATTGCCAACTACTCAGCTGAAACATCTTGACGCCGCTGTTTTGCTTCCATTGTTAGCCAACGCGGCACCTATCTTGCGCACAGCTTTGTTATCTCCAACTTTTCAGCTAATATGCGATTTACCGCACTTTTTGAAATGCCTACCATGTCTACTAGCTCGCGCACTTTCAGTCGACGATCATCCAGTACTGCTTTGTGGATTTTCTTCAATATTTCTGGAGTTGTCACCTCGTTTGGTCGACCACTACGATGCTCGTGTTGGCAGCTCGTATGGCCTCGTTTAAATTTTGCTACCGAATATTTTACTGTTAAACGAAGGAGCAGTCACAGCCAAAGTAGAGTCTAGTTTAGCTTTTGTATTGATTGGGCCGAGGCCTTTCAAATAAAAGTATTGTAACACATAAAGATGACCAATTTCTTTCATGTTTACAAATTCACTGAAAACGTCACTGTTGATGATTGTCAAACAAATACTAAACATCATGGCGTCCTGAAACTTGAGACATATGCTTTATAGATTGTATACTTTCTAATACAGTGATAGGAATATATCATTTCTTTTGTAACGCTTCCTTTTTCCGCTCACGATAACTTTCGCGGTAATGTCAGGATTAGTTTGAAAGGAAAGGGTGTTCTACAGTCTAATCAGGAAAAAGCAATCGAACTCAGATACGATTATAAAAAATAACACAAAAATATATCCTAATAAAATTAAAATAATGGTTTATATAAGTTTTTAAAGTTTAAAACAATAATTTATATATCTGTTTCAAAAGTGCCCAGACTTTTTAAACAAAGGTTCAATCAATGGTGCTATCTGCTTCTGACCATACGCGTTCAAAAAGGACATCTTCTATTTATATTCTGCCGACAGTTCGAGACATTTGGATGAACAAAAGCGAGGTTATTACGCCTCAAGTGAGAGAGTGTTCTGTTTGCTGGTCAGAAAATTAGCATTGAGCGAAGAGCAAACATCAAGTTTTATTTAAAACTTTTAACGACATACACGGCCTTTTTTAAAATCGGCATGCCACTGAGACACCTGACTACGACTAAGAGCATTACTACCATACAATTTAAGCACTCTTTTATAAGTTTCTGTTGCGGTTTCGCACAAAATTTTATAGCGCATTGTAAAACACTAAACAGCTGGCGAGTAAATGATCGTACAAGGGTCGTCAAACTCTCAAACGATAGTGTAAAGATCAACTATTACGGTGGCGGAGTTATAGGTTCGCTGTGCTACCATAGTAGCACTCGTTTCGTAAGAAAATTAAAAATTTGTTTTAAGAAATTCGATTCTTTGTTTGAAAAAAAATATTTATTTGCTTTCAAGAAATATTTTTTAAATGGAATTTTTTTAAATTTCATATAATTCAAACAAAAAATAAAATAGAATTGTAGCATCTTAACTTGTTCGATCGTCAATATATTAACATATTATTCTTATGTATTATATATATATATATATATATATATATATATATATATATATATATTAAAACTTCTAACAGTATAATAGACTTTGATGATTTCACGATTAATTTTTTATAATTTTAACAGTCTTGCTCTAAGGCTGCTGCGATCATGCGGAAATTTAAAAACGTGCTCGCAGCAACCTCGCTACGATAAAAATTCTATGTGAGTACGATGACGGCGATCGTACATCAATTTCCGAACAATGGTCATAACGGCTTCGTCGATTTTCTTTCTTGCTGATTACAATTATCGTAGCGATATTTGATGAAAAATTAATCTTCGTATCAAAAACTATAAATACATAGCCTTTCGAACATATCGAAATTTACAAAACAAATAACAAATGTTGTACATCTGATTAAAATACAATTTTTTTATTCTATTGAATTCGTCTTTACTAACAGTCTTTCTCGAGAAAAATGAATATGAAGCTATCTGTGTCGAATATATGTAAGGACGTTTAAGGGACCCTGAGACGGAATTGTTAAACTTTTTTCCAGAAATATTGTTTACTGTTTTCCAGAAACAGTAGAGCAAACAATATGTATTTTAATGAGCTCTAAGATTTTGGTTTTAAATATGTTGCAACTTTTTTTTATTTTCTAATAGAAATTCAGCAAACTATGACCTTTATAGAATTTTCGTGGATCTAGGAATAAATATTTACGTTCTGTATAAAGATGTTACGATATTCCTAATGAGCTCCTCAAAATCATAAATATTGAGATAAATAGGATTGGGAGAGTATGTCGTTGCTAGCTCTGTGTATCCATACCACTGACAATGTTTCAGGGGGTCCTGGGATAGGATCCTTGACTATTTTGCAGAAATATTATCATAGGCAAAATTATCTATAGGTAACATATTTTTATACATAGAGTATTTTTTACACATACAGTAATTAACTATTTCATAAGTGGATTACATTACTAAATCGTCATCGAATTGAAAAAATAAACTATAAACATAAAACTATTATTAAATCCCGTCGTATTGACATTATTTGAATAATATTTTGAATTTGAAAGCTATTTAACCTGAGAAAAATTTAATAAAAAAATATTTTAATGATTTTTTAAAATATTTTATAATTATTATAATGTATTTTCATTTTAACAAATAAAATTTACTTTTCAAAGGCAATTTTTTCAAAGCGGATTTTTTAATAGTAATTTAATTCGAAACTTCTTATTGTAAACTGTAATTTTACATTCTAACTTATGAAAGAAAATTTAATTATACACTTTTAAGATTGTACCATATTTGTAAAACTTATTAGGACCACTTTAATTAAAACAATAATTGGTTCATGTATAAACTATTTAGAAAAGAATATTTGAAGTTTACCAGATATTATAAATTTCACCATTCAAATTTTTTGTTATTGTAATAAAATACGAAGTTGAAATTTTGTAAAATGATTTTCTTCAATAAATTAAAAAAACATTTGTATTTAATTTGTTATGTGTTTCTGTGTAATCAGATTACACAGAAAAACTAAAGTTCTAAAAAAATGAAGTGGCGTAATCATTTTTTGGTTCTTCGAGCCAGATTCTTGCCATCAACGCACAGTATATCGCTCAACTGTAGGAGCATATACTAATACGTATAGATTTATGCTATACGCGTTCGACTTGGCTTTTCGGATTTTTGCCATTAACGCATAGTATATCGTTAAATTGCGAGAACATATACTAATATATATAGATTTATGCTATACACTCTTGACTTGACTTTCCATTTTGCTTGTGCTTAAATGGACACGCACATTATGTCGCTCATTTACAGGAGCATATACTAATATGTATAGCTATAGTACGTATAGCTATACGCGTTCGGCTAAGCTTTCCGTCTTTTGCTGTGTTAAATGTAATATGCACAGTATATTACTTGATTAAAGGCAGCATATACTAATAACATTATGGCTGCAAATGGTACCGAATATTTGTTAACGAAACAAAAACGGTGCTTAGATTTATTGATGAATTTCAAATCCAATACGTCTAAACACAAAGCTGCCGCAGCTATGACCGTATAGGATTATCGGTCGCGGATTACTGTGTTAGACACTTATTGGAATGACTTTCAAGAGCGTGACTATCAACTCAGTTGCTTCTTGGAGCTACTGAACGAACGTAGTTATTTCAAATTAGATTTATATAATAACGGGTTATCTGAATACCTGTCAGCGAAGGCATGGCTAAATGATCGCATTACAAGCCTCGGATATCTTCAGCCTCCTACTTAAAATGTATTCTCAAATACGCCGGAAACAGCTCATTCATCGCGGGCTACTCTTGAAAAGACAGTTTAATGGTTTAATGGCATTTAGCGTGATTGGCAAAGCTTTAAAAGTAAATTTCATTCCCTTGTGTTACACAATACTGTGATGCATGCTATTATTAAATTTCAGCACTTGCTCAATGCATTAGAAGGCGAAGCAGCTTGAACCGTTTTGATTTGGTGGATGAAAAGTTTCTATCGGCTTGGGGGTCATTATATAGCCATTACGATAATCCGCTATTAAGATTCTCTATCTATTTTAATACTCTTTTGCGCGTTCCATTATGTTCTACAGAAACTGTTGAGTATTTAAGTACCCTATTGCATACACTTTTTGGAGAGTAAAAACATGATATTTATACCAATAATTGAAAATAAATTGCCATCGTTGACACGAAAGTGGACACGGTTAGTTAAAAGAGATTACGATAATAAATTCTCAACATTTATAGACTTTCAAAAATTCTTAGAGTCTAGGATTCAAAGTCTAGATATCTCGAGCATTTAGATGAATTTCTCAGAACTGAACATGGCTACAATGAGACAACTCATATTACAAATAATACCAGACCTGATAAAAAATCGAGTTTATTCAATAAAAATACATTGACATACATTACCACATTAAATTCCAAAAGAAAGAATGCTATACCTTGTTCCCCTTGTCAATGGCCACATTTTGTGAACTACTGAATGCAGTGTGCGGACCTTCTACCAGCTAAGAGGAAAGAACATGCAATACTATCTAATCTCTGTTTCAATTGTTGAATTTATATCCTGGTCCAAAGTTACAGGAAGACATCGTTGTTATTATTGTTAGGTGGTGTGTTTTAAATATATATTTGTATGTGATATAATTAAAATTTTTCGTCAAATGCTTATCGATGTTACTAATACTAAGTGGCAACGTATATACTGGCCTTTTGATTCACTTTTACCTCTTTAAGTTTGGTGCTTACTTACTGTTGCATATGGAACAGTGTCAGCTCTATTTTTAGTAAATGCTTGCTTAGAAGAATTAGGGAATTTGATCGCACATTCAGATATAATTAGATCCACTATTATTCTCAGAAATAGATACGTTCATATCTTCTTAGCTCGCGGAGATACATTGGATGAAGCCGTACACACATATCAGGAGCTTACTTAGTTTTGTTGACATGTCTGTCGGCAAGTGCGCAGCAAACCACAGCAATTTAAATCAATTAAAGACGATCTTAAATGAGAAGGAAACGGTTTCGACTCTTGATCTATGGTGGAGTTCCTTGTCGATGCCTTTCGTTTTCGAGTGTCGATTTTATTATTTTATATAATATTCTAATCTATTTATACCCTATCCCCACTACCAAATTTAGTAAATTAAATATAAAATCCCCTCTACAATAATAATAATTATTAATTAATAATAATAAGTATTATTAGGACGTATTATCACCTTATATTCTGGTAATGATCAATTGACGAGAGTAGTGACCTTGCATACTACTACTTCTGAATACAAGCGATCAGTCAACAAATTAATTTTGCTTCCAGTTCATGACAATACATCAGCTAGTCTATTGGCATTACAGTAAAACTAATAGATATTAATGAATTACAATGTTTGTCGTTTATTTTTGCGTATCGAACAAAATTATACGTTCGAGGTGGGCGGTATGTTCGCGCCGCTTACATTATAATATAATAGTAAGTTTCAAGTCTTATATGCCTGGGAACTGGCATTCAGTTTTGCTTCACTGAAGCAGACAAAGAAATATTAATATAAGTTCCAATACTGCGGATAAATAGTGGCCTTTTATGCCTATTTTAGCTTTCTACCCGCAATCAAGTTTGGACATTGAGAACTATAAGTAAGGCATGCTTTCGCGCAGGAAGAGAGATTTTTTTAGAGTGCCTGTAGTCTGCTGTTAAATTCACTTATTTTACTTGCGTGTGAGAATATCGAACTATAGACCTGGAAAAGTTGACTTAGTTTACAGACAATGCTCTTGGAAGATGTTGAAGTCCTACTTAACTTATACACTTTTTAAAAATGATTAGGCGCAGCCAAGGCTAATCACGAAAACTTGTGGAGCGTCAGTTTTAAACACTCGAGCGCAGATTATTAAGGTCGCCAGATTTAAAATTAGATTATATTAATAGCGTTCGCGTATCAGTTAAATTAGGGCACATGATCCCAATAGAGTAACATGAGATTAAAAGGAATCACTGCTTTGTCCCATACTATATTGTTTCCAAGATCAAATTCAACAACGAAAAGAATAAAATTCAACAACGAAGCGTCGATTGGTTAATAATGCGTCTTATAAAACTAGTACTGGAATTTCATTAAAGAACTGTCTAACGGTTGGAGCTGTTGTTCAAGAAATTAACTTCAAAATCACGCTTAGATTCCGCGCAAATCAAATTGTTCTGCTCACAGAGATTCAAAAAATGTATAAGCAAACACCGCTTCACTCGGACGATACGCAATATCAATTAGAGCTGAGGCGAGAGAATGAGCATGAAAATTTGAGAGCATATATGATTCCTGTTGTCTTATGTGGTAGCGCGTCCGCTCCACATTTCACGACTTGTGTGCTCAATCAATTGGCTGAGGACGAAATTAAAAATTTTTCGACGGCTTGTCAGATTCTCAAACCTGATTGTTATGCTGGCATTGTTGTTACTGAGGCAAATACGTTGGAAGCCACTATAAAACTACACGACGAACTGATTTGTCTTACCAGGATGGGTTTCATTTTACGTAAGTGGGTATCTAATGATTTGCATGTCAGTCAATCGTTACCTAATTCTCTTAAAAATATAGATTTATGCAGCGAAAATTCGAAATGAAAGCTCTTAATATTTAGAGAGATATATTTAATGATGAAATCAAGTATACGGTTCAAAATAAGTTTGAGGAAATATGTATAAAATAAAAAATTTTGTCGAATATTGTTAGTCTTTATGATCCAATCGGTTTACTTGGGCCTGTGATTGTGTCAGTAAAAATTATAATGCAAATGCTCTGGCAGAGTCAAGTCGGGTGGGATAAATCTGTACCTCAATACATGTATACGGCTTGACGTGATTTCAAGAATCAATTATATAATTTGAATAATATACGACTAGCAAGAAATCTCGGCGGTTCGGGTAGAAATTCATAGTTTCTGTGATTCAAGTGAGCGAGCGTATGGTGCATGTATTTATATTCGTTCCATTGACAAATTCGAGAATATTAAGATAAACTCATTGTGCTCAAAAAATTGCTTAGCTAGGCTTAAAACGATATCTTTTAGAGACGATAACTCTCAAAATTAATGAGATATTTTTATACGGTCAGGCTCGTCGATTATAAACAGTGGATCAATATCCAACCATGTGAACTACAAATCTTTGTCGCGAATCGTGTTTCGGAAATAAGAGAGATTACTAATACAATTTTGGGAAACACGCACCTAAACACGATAACACTCCAGATAACCTCTCGCACGGTTTGTCTCAAACCGAATTTATAAATCATCAAACACGGAAAAGCGGACCAGCTTGGATTGCGCAGGATGCGTCCCCTTGACCAAAGAGTCTAAGCCAAAGCGTGCCTGTTTCGGAGATGCGTGCTACAAAATTAGTTCACTTTACTGTGCAAAAATTCAACGTGTTAACCAAATATTCAACAATCAGAAAGCTAGAGCGTTTAGCAGCTTACATGTTACGTTTTGTAAGTGACTCTAAACATAATAAAGATCGTCATTTAAATCAACTTTCTGCAATCGAGCTAAAGAGCGCATTACATGTAGTTATAAAGTTAACACAAAGGGATGGTTTTTCGAGCGAGTTCAAACAATTAAGTAAAAGGAATACTGTAGAATCAAATAGTCAACTGAAAGGATTGAATCCACTTATAGATAATAAAAGATTAATACGCGTGGGTGGCAGATTAATGAATACCATCTTGATATATACAGAAAAGTTTCCTATTGTTTTACCTAAAAATCATCATGTGACTGAACTGATTATTAGAGATATTCACAAAGTCAATATGCATAGTGGGACTCAGGCCATACTGCATGCAGTAAGAGCGACATACTAGCCACTGAACCGTAAAAATTTAGTGAAAAAAATTATAAAAAGTTTGTATAACTTGTTTTAAAATTAAGCAACATTCTTCATATATTATGGCCGATATACCAACCAGCAGAGTTACGTAAGCTAGATCCTTTCTAAATTATCTGCGATATTTACTCGGACGCGAAATGAAATCGAAACAATAGAAAAATTGATTTAATCAAAAATGCATAATGAGATGGTAAAATCATTGTTGACAAGCAAAGGGATCACTTGCACTTTTCACACCCGCGTCCTCCCCATTTCGATTAAATTCTTCAAACTTCATTATTATAGAGTCGTAGGGGGAAATTATTCACGTACGAGGAATTAAACACATATACAATTGAGATTGAAGCAGTCCTGAATTCCCGACCATTTACGCCCAAACGACCTCCAAGCTCTCTCTCCAGCATATTTTTTGATTGGAGAAAACCTTACGAGCTTACCAGAGTTAGACGATGCAGATACTCCAAGGACTTCTTTGCCAGTGTGGGAGCATATTTAGTATATGAAAGAACACTTTTCGAAAAGATGGTCCAAAGAATATTTGAATAGATCAGTTAACAATTCGTGCTAAATGGCAGCTGAAGAAACCTGACGCAATCAGAATCGGCACTTTTGTTTTGTTAAAAGAAGAAAATACTCCGTAGCTTCGCTGGCCGCTTGGATGAATAGTTGATGCATTCCTGGGCAAGGGTGACACAATGTGAGTATTTTCAGTGAAAACAATTTCTGGAGTATGCAAGCGTAGCGTTAAACAAGTTTCACTACTCCCAATTGAATAAGATAATAAAAATTTAAAAACTTCTGATAAATCAATATTAAAATAAAATCTGTATGATGATGTAATAATAATAACTATTATACATCGAATTCACACTAATCATAAAAAATGATAAAAATTACGTTTTTTACAATTAACTGTGTTAATAATGAACAGACACTTGTTTGCTATTATACTATTTAAAAATATTCAACTTGTATAACTATTTTCACGTTGAACGAGGTTCGTTCTAGGCGGGCGATATGTCGAGATTGTAAATAAATCTAATATATTTATAACAGCAATTCACAAAGGGATATTTTTCAAGTGAAAATTTCCCCGCGTTAAAAATATCCTGGTAATTCTTCTACTTGAGTGAAGGTTTATAATGGAAAGTTTCCATTACAGAATCGTTCCCTGCACAGGTAGGGTCATAATCTCTTTAATGCGACGGACAACCCGATCCTTCAGCGAAGTTTGGGCCTCAAAAACTCCATGCTTCTAGAGTCGGAGTTTATTTTACGCATACGCACTAGTTCAAATATAACCAATGAAATTGTAAAGTTTTTCATACGAAGGTAAGGAGTTTGCGGAGCAACTATTTGTATGGCAGTTACTGTCAAATGGTAGAACAGAGAAGTTCGCTTAAACCCTCTCTTGTATATTATATGTAAGTGCTATGTACATAATAAATGTTCTGAATATAATCTTCATAGTAAATTAATTTCTAATTAATTCCATAGAAAGGCGCATATTATTAACTTCGTGTGTGCAGCGTTCCTCAAACTTATAAATTGCGAACCTCTGCGTGAATCGCCAAATCAGAATTTCCACATGCAATTTTCTAGAGAATATTATTTACACTGTATTACACACTGAAAAAAATTTTAAATGCAAATGAGTCAATTTCGTAAAAGTGGATTTATTTTAATCCAAAAAATCATTCTTTAAATTTTATTTATTTAAAACAAAAACATACATATTTGAAACGACTGAATATTTTATAATTTTGAATAAACTATGTTTTTGAAACCAACAATTAGGTTTATTTGAACATAAAAAAACATATGTCAATAAATCAATTAAAAATAATAAATATTTCTTGGCTTTACTAAATAGATTTACATATACGTAAAATATTATATATATATATATATATATATATATATATATATATAATATTAAAATATTATTACTAATTTAATATCTATTTATTTAAGAAATATATATACATATATATACTAGCATCCCCCGACTCGGTTCCGCTTGAGATAATATTTGAACCGATTCCTTAAACAGTTCAATAATATCTAAATAAAAAGTACTCTATAATACGTAATTCAATAAGTCCCGAGACTAACCGAAAGATGGCGCTAGTAGTACCAAACTGGTCGCGTTTCCCTAGAGTATGATTCGGTACATGAAATGTGTAAAAACTTCACGTCGATTGGACCGTAAACAACAGAGTTATCGAGGTTAGACTAAAGTCACTTTGCAATTTGTTTGAAAAATGGAAAAAACAAGTTTTGTGTTTGATAAAACATTGTTTTTTAATGGGTAAAAATACCGTAGAAGCCCAGCAATGGCTTGAAAAATATTACCGGAACTTCTCTCTATGCAAATTAATGATTTGTCGGTTGCATACTGAGTTTAAACGTCGTAGTACGGACACAAACGATACAGAACGTTCGGGTAGGCCATTGGAAGCCGTCACACCGGAAAATGTGAGTGAAGTATTGAAAATCGTAATAAAATAACGCAAAAAGAAGATTCCTAAGATTGCAGAAATGACACAGATATCATCTGGAAGCGTATTTAAAATCCTTGAAAATTAAGTATTAAAAAGGTTTCAGTGGTTCAGTGATACAGAAAGAGCAACGAGTTTACGATTCAAAGTGCTGTTTATCGCTATTTACTCGCAATAAAAAGGATTTCCTGCGTCGATACATGACCATCGATGAAACATGGATACATTATTTCACTCGGGAGGCAAATCGACAATCATCTGAGTGGCGCATGGCTGGTGAATGCCGCCCAAAGAGTCCAAAAACGAAGCAGTCTTCTGGCAATGTCATGGCGTCTATTTTCTGGGATACACATGGCGTGATTGTCATTGACTACCTCGAGAAAGGTACATCGATCAACAATGGTTACAATACAACATCGTTACTTTCTAATTACTCCAAATCAGTTACAAGTGGTTCAGCGACCACCGACAGTCAAATCGACGAAACGTTCTGTTTTAATGGGCTGGGGGCTCGGCTTCATCACTCGGCCAAGAGAAGGAGCTACTCTATAAAAACCCCCGTAATCCTAAATTGTATGGTAGTTGCGATAAAAGATGAATGGTTCCAGGGCAGAAGATGGGAGCCACTACAACTGCCAGTGAAATTTATATACCGCCCGTTTTTTAAAAAATTTGTTCACCTAACGGGATGCTACAAAGCGACCTCAGAAGGTGGATGTAAGACACAATGAATAAAACAAAAACAAATAACAATAACAGGGTAGAGCAGGAGAGTAGGGAGGTTAGGAGACCCATCGACAAGGTCAAGGCTACAAAGAAGTAGTGGGCTAAAAGGGAAGTTGTCCAGAAAGCGAACACAAACTCTAACAAAAGCAAAAACTACAAATAAAAACGTAGCAGAGCTTGAAGGGGAGCCAAAGATAGTCCTGACGACCCAGGCAAGCAAAAATAAGCTACCGACCGGCTAAACGGACCATGGCAAAGCACCTACAAATGAAACCATAAAAACAAGGAGCAAACAAAGTCCTCAAATAATGACTAGGATACCGAGGAAGCAGTGAACAGTGTACAATCTACCGGCACACCTACACCTCCATCAAAGGAAACCGAATGCAATACCTGAGACTGTGTCGAGATCCCAGCCCAAACTTTGAACCATTTAGAGACTGTAAAGGCAGCCCGCAAATATTGTGAGGATGTAGAAACAAGAAATGAAGGGCAAAGAAACCTTAAAAACAAATGATTACCATCTCAGAGATAGCCATTAGATGTGATCATAACGAGGCCCGGTATGGAGCGATGCATGAGCTAACGGAAAACATTAAGAAAGCAAAAACACCGCAGACATATACATCTGAGGTAGCTCAGTATAAAACAGGGAACAATAATAACAGTTCCAGCAATAAACAAAGCAATTTGGTCGCTGCAAAAGCTCAAAAGCCACGATCAGGCCGTCACCAAAGTTAGTCTTTCTCAAGTTGAGGATTCTAGAAATAATCTCTTCCACCGGACAGGCAAAAAAGGTCCTGCAAAGAACCTTCAACCCGAGGCAGGCTAAGGTTCAAATAAAGAAGCTGAGAGAGACCAGGCGGAGCCTCCTTGTTGAAACTGCAACAGAAGCGGGTCTGGAACGGTCCAATAATGAAGTGCTTCCTCCGCAGTATATAAACGCGTACCGCGACCTATCTGTTAGTGCATCTGCGTCTGCGTTAAAGTTCACTCCTATGCATATATAGGAGAGACACATCATCGTAACCCGCGTATATATGCACAAAAACTAAGTTTCCCTGAACTAACGCGGTTACGTTAATTTGCACGAATCAAATATACTGAGGAAAGAAGAAAAGGACTGTCCTTTAGTGCTTTTGTTTAGTCCTTTTGTTATCTTTATATTTAGTACAACGACGCTGAAAATATACAACCTAAAGACGATAGAACTTGGAAATCTTCTTTCCTCCTTTCACTAGTTGAACTCAACAGCTAACAAAGTTGTGCAATGTGAGATTCATTAGTATGAAAGCAAACACAGCACCAAACTATGAAAATCATGTTTATCGAAATATAATTCGCACAAATAGCGTTATCGCGTATGTATCAATATATACAACACGTAAAAACAATGAAACCAATTACTGTGAAAAATCAAGTGAGCAAAAAGAATTCTTATTATCCTAGTGAGTAAACAACCATTCATAATATTTAATATATATGTATATATATATATATATATATATATATATATATATTATACCTCAAAATTTCTCTCTCTCTCTTTCTTTCCCTTTTTCCCTCCTTATTTCCTATTGGTAATAATTATTAATATGTATAGGATACGATAATCTAGACATGTTACAATATATATATATTCTATAACATTTTTATTATTTGCTTAATCATATTATTCATTACAATATTTCAATATTTCAGTCTCCACTAATTGACACAAGCAGCGCTGAAACAATCCATATATGCTTTGTTTACAAACACATCACAGACTTTCGTCGCGCTGATAAGCACTAATAGTTGATATATTAATAGAGGACCGTTAAATAAGATGAAAAAAAAAAAAACAATATTTTAAACTTATATAAAAATATATTGTAACTGTACAGAGTGCCGGTTCCTTATTAATTTTAAAAGCCGTGTTATTAATTTTAAAAAGCGTGTACGCGCGTATTTGCGAATAACGTGCACTATGCGTGTAATGCCCAGCGCGCTGCGAAAGAAATGAGAAAAAGTGGCTATTTTCACGCTCATGTCCCCTGAAAGAACCACCGTGCCTTTACCAATGAACGTGCGTTCAGCACGCGAGAATGAGAGAACACCGCCAACAGCATCTCTGTCAGCTATGGCAAATAGCCTTTGTATAATAATGCTAGTGCCTGTTCGCCGCCGTCAGCGCCACTACACGCTCATGCTAGGTAGCAATGGGTGATCCTTCCGCGTTCATCTTTCCCCATACCCCACGCATGTTTAAACTAGTATGTATCGTGTCCGTATATCGACGTTGCGGAACCCGCTCAGGGTAAGATATTGAGGTAACTAATTTGCATATATACTATGTGTCGTCCGCGTAAATAAAATACTGTAATTATTGTCGGATATTACGTTTTCATTTATTTTCCTCCTCATTTTTCCCTTTCTGTTTAGCTCCGAGTACACTTGAGGATAGCGACCTAATACGATACGACAGTGTATGAGCATGTAACTAACTAGATGAGCGATACGGTTGCATATGGCATCCAACAACGTGGGACCCGCGATATCAAAATATACTGCACGAGCGCAATGGTGGCACAGTTGAGTCAAGATTTATCACCTCTGGTATATTCCGTAAGCTCATATCGGTCTACCCCGATCGAAAGAAACGCATGTAACTACCGTATGTAATATCGCAAAAGCCGTATTAGTGTAAAAATTGTATGTAATATTGTAAAAATTGTATTCGTGTAAAAACTGTAGTCGTTTAAACGAAGCATAACGTGAAAAGCAAACCGCAACGATCATCTTTCTTGTGCGTACGGGAACGCACAGTGCGCTCATCTGACAACTGAAGCTACAACTACAAGCTACAAGTTTTTCTTATTGCATCTCGCGTTCTAAATTCATTTTTTCTCCGATTACCAGATTTTTTTAATAAATATAATAATAATAAATAATAAAATCTCGTATACTATAAAAAAAATATACATGCCGTACGGTGTGTGTCTGAAATGTGTGTTAGGAATTTTTTTTTCCTCTGCTGCTACTGCAAAGTGCAAATAAATTTAAAAAAGGAGAAAGTTACACGCACTTTGCTTAGTAAATAAAAGATATTCTGAGCACACACACAGACACATTCATTCACAATGAGTGTCAGAAGGTAGAGTCCCTCTATTTACACCACAACAATAGAGTAAATAAAAGGATACTATTTTAATTAATTATTCTGATGTATTCAGTTTACTGATGAGTTCTGAAAAGTAAAGTAAATTCCTCTGACATCTTTTGTTTGCTGTATGTGCTGTATTGAATGTGCCTGCTCAGTACTAATATGTAATAAATATTCAATATATATATATATGGGCGAGCATTAGTTATAATAGATTTACATATTTGTCATTAATAAATAACACCATTTATACTAGTTATACTATTTATATTATTTATTCTATTTACATCACTTCCACATTCTCTACGTATATTTTCTATATAATATACACACTATTATAATCACATATTTATATTCACATATAATATAATTTGATGTCGCTTATTAATTAAACATTATTATTAATTTAACAAATGCATTAACGTTACTGAAATGTTAGCTCTTGCTATAGCCCCTGCCGTTTATGTCTCTCACGTCCAATTTAGCTATTTCAAATAGTATATCCCAATACAATGTAATAGTATATTCTCAGTTTTGTAAAATTGTTAAATTTATTTGCTGTAGAAGGAAGGCGAATTTTTAAAGCGAAAAAGTGCCTTAAGTCAGCAAAAATGGCAGCAATCACGGAATAAAAATTTAGAAGGGTAGACTAATAATTAATAAATTTTCACAAACATAACTTATAAGGATTTTTGAGAGTCACGTTCACCATCGCTCCATACATATGCATTCCCCTTTTAATTAAGATATCCATTCCAAAAGTGAAAGACCAGAAGAAAAACAACATCGAGAAGCATATACATTTCCTCTCTTTTTAATTAAATGTTATATATATATATATATATATATATATATATATATATATATATTGTAACTCGGGAAATGCGTTACAATACTGTTGTCAAATATTGTTACAATATTGTTGTGGTGTCTTATTTACTTGACCACATTGCCCGCGAGTCACGAGCCATCCCGAGCGGAGATGGGTGGGAAGAGACATACTCTTCCCTGCTACGTCGTTTCGGGAGGGTCGCGGCCGGTGTCGGGTCTAGAGGAATTTTCCTCTCTCTTCTCGATTGGATCCCGAGCGAGCAACAGCTCTTCGTTTTCGGAGCTATTTTCCGACTCAAGGCAGCCACGCAGCGGGGCCGCAAAAAGCCAGCGACGGCAAGTAAGCGGTGAGGGTGACCTCTGCATCCCGTGCCCGAGGACAACCGCAAGTCCCGGGCGAGAGGCAAGCTGATAGTTACTACGTCAGCTCGGGAATTGCCGTCCCGAGACGTCTGCTACGGCGTACGAGCGATCGCCGAGGAGTGAGGGGCGAGTGGAGAGCGCAAGCTAAGTGCTCCACCTCGGTTCCATTCTCGAGCCGCGAATTTTTCCACACCGCGTGGAATCCGCCTCCCTGACGAGCCGGCCAAGGCGATCTTCCTGGCGCGGAGCTCGCGATTAAGCAGTGCTGTGCGACCGACGGGAGTAAAAAGCGAGCTACGTATAGCTCGCGCTGAGAACCGTATCTCAGCTGGCGCCCAACTGAACCCTCGCCAGTCCGCGTGTATTCCAATTTTATATGTTTATAATAAATGTCGTATTATTACTAGAGTAAAGAAACGCCTAATTTTGTGTATCCTTCCTTTCATAATTTCAGGAGGATGAGCTCCCCCTAAATCCAGGTAAGACACGCATTCAATATACTCGACGCAAATAGAGCGTTACAAATGGCGCCCAGAACGTGGGGCCCGACGCGAGAGTAAAAGAAATCGCGAAAAACGGAGCAAGTGTGGCCGAGCAACCGCGCATATTAAGATAGTAGACGCGTACAAGTAGACTGTGTGAGCGAAGGCAGGATGCGCACGGAGATGCGCACAACGCATATTTGAACTGTTCACACATATAGTATAGCCGAGCAGTAGCATAGGCAGCTATAGAAAAACTCCGAAATATTTTGAAAAGTGAAAATAATAGTAAGGTAGATTAGAGTAGATAATAATTAGGATTAGTAAGAATAAGTTTATAGTTAGTAGAATAGCTAATATAATAGTAATATAATATAATATAACATAATAATAATATAATATAATATAATATAACCTAATCAGTCCCTGATGAGGAGCCGTAGCGAGCTCGAAACGTTGGACAAGTCTTCAATTAGGTAAGGGTGTTAGGGACAGTCAGACTGCACTTTACTAACAAAGAATTTTTTCAGCTAATATTTTATTTTCAGATTAGTCTACGGGGGTGAATGTAAACAAGGACAGGCTGACTGTCATTATAATTTTAATTTAATTTTTAATTTAATTTTTATTTTTAATTTTTATTTTTTTATTTTATTTTTATTATTTTTTATTTTTATTTCTTATTTTTTATTTTTTATTATTATTTTTTATTTTTATTTTATTTTTATTTTTATTTTATTTTATTTTTGGATGGAATTGATTGGACTGTAAAACCAATAAAAAAAAATATTTATTAATTAGAATAGCTAATAATAAGTTTATATGGAGTAGTGTAATTAAGAATAAGTAGATAGTTAGTCGTATAGGTAATAATAAGTTTATAGGTAATAATTTAGTTAAGAAAAAGTATATCGTTAGTAGATTAGTTAATAATAAATATATAGTAATAATTAGGATTAGCTAGAGTGAGTACATAGGTAATATTAGTTAGTATAAGGCGTTAGTAGTAGGTTAGTGTAAGTAGTGTAGGATAAAGAAAGTGAAAAGAGAGTGAGGTTAACGGAAGAAACTACGTGGCAGTGGTGCGTGTAAAGTAATGAAGGAGAGAGAAAGAGAAAAGGAGAGAGACCGGCTGTGGACAACAGACACAGCTGTCCAACAAAAAAAAGGGGGAAAGCCAAATACAAATAATAAAAACTGAAAGGAGAGAAACCATCGAACTCCACAACGTAATGGTATGTCGAACATGGTAAAAACTACATAGATATAGTGACACTAGACATAATGTTTAAATGAAAGGTGAAATACTTTCTAAGGTGATATTAATTAATATAACAAAGCATCATAGTTTGCTTAAATAAATTAAAGTGCTTTTCAAATTTAGTATCGTGTAACAAAATTTCACATTTGTAATGCTGCTGTCAAATGCAAAATGTTAAACAAAAACATTACTATTCAGTAGAAGATTAAAAGATAAGAAGATATTGTTATTTTTAAGTCCTAATTCTTTTCAATTATCTTATAATTAGTATCGGTAGTTCATAGTTTTCTGTATTTGTAATAAACATGTACGTTAATCATGATGGTCTGCTAAATTTATTGGTTGAAAAACTAGCACTTACTTGTTAAGTATATTAGTAATGATTATAGGTCTGGCTTTACAACTGGTCTTTTACGTACAAATATTCAGATCTGGCAGATTGAAAAAATGAGCAATGAATTGTGAGCGATTCTTGAGATCATATGTAGTACTTAAAATATTTTTAAGACTTATATCTCACTAAATATATATACAAAAGTATATCTCATTGAACATATAAAATGATATCTCACTAAACATATATACAATTATAGTTACTAGCTTAAGTTATATTCTTTGTTTGAAAAAAAAAATTAAAAGGGAATTTTTCTTTACAATAATAATATTAATTAAAACTATTTCAGTGTTTTAAAACTTATTTCGTTTCAAATATTGCTAACCAAATGTAGGTATCATAGCTAGTGTTTGAATAAATTACGTACAAAAAAATTAGTTTCTTTACCTTTAAACAATATAAATAAAGGATAAACGATCTGAGACAATCTAAGAAACTAATGAAATATATTTAAATGCATCAACAGCTATAAATACATACATATATTTTATCTATATTTGTGTACGCTAAATGCAATATTCAAATAATCTTCTAAATATATGCTACTTGTGATGTTCAGCAGCCACTTTTATTAGAATATTTTATATACTGACATATATTGTATTTGATTTTTTTCACATTGCCATAATAATGAAAAATTTACATAGATGATATTATAAAGCAAGTGATTGAGTTCTACAAATAATAAAAAAAGAAAATAATAAGCATTAATTTCTTATAGACAATATCATTCTGCCGATGTAAAATGCGCAATGCAAATATTACATATCAAATCATTTGAATTTTAATAGTAGATGATATACATACCTTTAGGCTTTTATAGATTCAGCACTATTTGATATAAATAAAAAAATTTTTCTTTGGGTTACTTGTTACAATTGGTCGCTCTTTGAATAGAACTAGTTAAAAATGACTAGATTTATGTATTAATGTCTTTAATATATTTAATTTTTGACTCGCTTGTCTTATATATTGCATTTATTTGAACTTATTAGTCATAATAACGCATCTTTAGCCTAAGGAATATCGATAAAAACTTACTGCTGTAACAAGCAAAAAAAATATAAAGTGAGTAAATTATTCCGCAATAAATATATTATATAAGTAATACAAAACAATTGTGTTATATTACATTATACCATATAACAATAAATTATGTTTTTCTATAAAAGTAAAT
Organism: Sycobia sp. Sy_11; assembly: GCA_018907035.1. NCBI lineage: Eukaryota > Metazoa > Arthropoda > Insecta > Hymenoptera > Epichrysomallidae > Sycobia > Sycobia sp. Sy_11. Next base: position 1,455,978 of record JACCIC010000100.1, read on the forward strand.
TAGTGTGAAATGTTTAGAAGAAAAATTTAGGATATTGGGGGAAAATAACAAAATAAATGAGTAGCCTTTATGATTAATTTACCAATAGAGAAAAGGCTTGCTGAACTTTGTACAAATAGCAGTGTACAAGATACTGGTAGATTCGACCAGGCAATATAGTAGAATAATATATTTATTTAATTTATTATCATTATTGTTGCTTGCCTCTATATTATATAATAATTATATTAAACCTCCTGGTAATTAAGCACATGCATATCTATCATATAAGCTGAGAAAGTTGCTTTCTTTCTTCTTTTATCAAGCTACTAGCTTGATGTCGTTGGACAATCTAAGGAATGCACGGTACTTGTCTAAAATAGATCTTAGTCAAAACTACTACCAGATTCCCTAAGATGAAGGTAGCAAGAAGATTACCGCCGTTGCAGTATTGCAAAAAGATCCATCAATACGCCTGCCTACTATATGGGTTGACCAACTGCCCAGATACTTTTCAACGATGTATGCACTTCATATTCGGACCACAGTGGCAGCCAACCGTGTTCGCCTACATGGGCGACATTATAGTCGCCATTAAAACCTTCGTGTAGTATACTCAGGAGCTAACAGCGGTACTCGTCCGCCTTAACGAGGTCGGGCTGCAAATAAGTCAGGATAAATCCAATTTCTTCTGCCCGAAAGTTAGATGCTTGTGCTATATCGTAGACGAAAACGGTTTCCGCACGGAACCTGGAAAGATGCGTCCAATAAGTGAATACCCGAGGTCAACGAATCTAAAGCAATGGAGGGCCTCTTTAGAAATGGTAGGCTGATATGACCGCATCATTCAGTCACTAGCAGACATTAAATTATTTAAAAATATTAACCAAGTACTCATAAAGAACATCAAATGGGACTGGGGGCAGCCCCAGCAAGATGCCTTCGGCAAACTGAAAATCCGGCTTACTCAAGCGCTTGTGCTGGATAGATCCATACAAAATAGACTATATGTTTACCGACGCGAGCAACTATGCACTCCAATCTGTATATAATGAGGGTAATTATAGTGAAGCGTCTATTGCTCATGCAAGTAGGATACTGACTAAGGCTGAAGCGAACTACACCATCACAGAGAAAGAGTGCCTAGCCGGTTTGTGGACGGTTGGAAAATTGAGTGGGTACCTGTTAGATGAAAAGTTTACAGTCATCACAGACGATAGAAGTCGCAATTGGCTGCATTCGCTCAAAAATCCATCGAGCTGCCTGGAAAGATGGACAACAGCATTAAAAACGAATAACATGGAAACGATACACCATAAAGCAGCGCTCCATTATGTTTCGAATGGACATTTTCAAGACCTCCTCAAACAGAAGAATCCTGCATTGCAACACTCACGTCCCTAGAGAAAGACTGTTGATAGAAGTGAAATTCACAACCATCCAAAAAACTATCCTGACTGGACAGTCAGAGGCGACAGAATGTATAAACACCGTCCCAATACGTTGTTAAACGTTATAGGCGAAAGTCAAGATGCATGGAAACTAGTAATAGCAGCTAACGATCGAGAAAAAGTGTTATACAAAGGTCACAACACCCCTACGTTAGGACACTTCGGCGTAGACAAGCAGTACATAAGATAAGTCAACTGTAATATGAAGGTGGATTGATAAGTTTCCGGCCTGACCAAGAAAAACAACGTTTTTAAGAATTTTTTTTTATTTCTCAACATAATCTCCTCCAAGGCTGATACATTTCTCATAGCGGTGTTCTAGTCCAGTTAGGAAACAGATAAAGTCACTCGGGGCTAGGTCTGGAGAGTAGGGAGGGCGTGGCATCAATTCAAACTTCAGATCGTTGATTTTAGTCATCGAATTGATTAGCGCGTGCGCTGCTGCGTTACGGTGATGAAACAAGATTTTTTTATTCTTCGCCAGATGACGTCGTTTAATTTTCACTTCATGGCTCGGATGTTGCAATAAGTCTGCGTAGTATTGACCAGTGATTGTTTTACCATTTTCAAGGTAATCAATGTATATAATATCTCTTGCATCCCAAAAAAATAGTAGCCATAACCTTGTTCGCCGCAAAAATTGTTTTTGCCTTCTTTGGATTTGATCCCCTGATTTAATCCACTGTATAGCTTGTTGTTTGGTTTCAGGAGTGTAGTGGTGGACCCAAGTTTCATCAGCGATTACGAATCGATGCAAAAATTCGCTTGGATTACACTTATACACCAAATTGGAGGTAGAAATATTCTTTTGAATTAATTTTTGGTCGACTGTTAGCCAACGTTGGATCCATCTTGCACAGAGATTTTCCATATACAAATGTTGGTGCAAAAGATTTTGTACACGTTCATATGGCATCTTACAGGTCTCAGCTATCACGCACTTTTAATCTGCGGTCTTCCAGCACTATTTGATGGGTGTTTTTCGATCATATCTGGAGTTATGACCTCGACGGGGCGTCCTGAGCGAGGCTCATCAGAGGTGCTCCCATGACCCTTTTTAAACTCGGAAACCCGCTGCTTAACGGTTGAATATGATGGGGAGGATGTCTCCAGTGTGGAGTCCATCTCTTCTTTAATTTCCTTCGGCGTTAACCGGTTCAAATAAAAGTATTTGATGAGAGCACGATTTTTCAGCTTTTCCATTTTTAAGAAAAACAGAGAGGCGTTCTCTCAAACGTAAACTAACATGGCGATTGCACTGAAATTATAGCTAAAAACTATCTAAGGATGATACTATAGAACACCACCTCAAGGTAGGCCTAGTGGCACTATCTCTTGGCCAGGCCGGAAACTTATCACTCCACCCTCATACTGGCCCGGAATGAGAAGAAATATTTACAAATACATAAAACACTGCCCAGAGTGCATAAAGTATCTCAAATAGCACCGACCTGCGTAATGGCCCAAGGAAATGCTGAAGACTACGATGAATGAGGTCTATGATGGCTTGATTGCTAGAGCGAAGGATTAGTAACTTGGTGATCCGAATTCAAATCTCGATCTCGGCCGATTGGCACAAGCAACGCTATAATAATATACATGTGCTTTGTTTACGAACATATCGTAGATCTCCATCGTTGATTAGCTCCGGTATTTGGACGCAGAAATAGAGCGAACATAAAAAAAATGTTCAAGGCCCCTGGAGTCGCAGCTGATTATCATGGGACCCTTCCCCGCCAGTAAAGGCAAACACTAATACTATTCAAAAAATATTCAGAAGAGCGTAGACTGAGGCAGAGGACTACCCAAGTCGGTAGTGAGCGAAGAATTGCACAAACCCGAGGACACGATTACTCCCATGGGTCTAAGCTTCGCCGCCTCCACCATGGGTTGACACCTTGTCGCGTGCCTCTTATAGGCCGGTGTGGAGGCTCGTCTGGGGATCTTAGCGGCTGACCCGGTAATGGTCTGGGAGGGTGCGGCCCTGCCCCAGGGCGGGCTCGGTGGTGAAAAGGTGCCAGAGTAACCACTCCGGTGGGGTCCTTGAATAAGGAACCCGCGTAGGTCTCTCTCGCAGCCGGATCTGGGCCTCGGGATTCTCGAGAACAGCCAGGCGGGCACCTCAGAGGCTAAAGGCAACCCCTCATTGCGTCTGGAAGGAGACGCAATGGGTATTATATCCAACCCCCAAACCCAAGGTGGGAGCTATCGTGCTGAAGCGTACCGACTTGGCCGCTGGGATAGTAGCGGTCGCAAACGATGCTTCGGGAACACTGGGCGAACTTACCGAGTATAAAGCCTTACCGGCACATGCGGGGCTCTGTGTAAGGATTCTGATTGGACCGCATACAGAACGTCCAGGAACAACTACAGAGATGCTGTAAGGTTAGCCGGAGAGAGAAGCTGGAGAAACTACTGTGAAAGCATATGCGAGGGTAAGGAAGTGCATAGGCTGAGCAGAGTTCTGTCGAAGGACCCTGGCGTGGTCTTGGGCATGCTGAAGAGACCCGATGGCAGTTATGCACAATCGGATGAGCGGCCTTTGGAATACCTTATCGAAGTCTACTTCCCGAGTTTCAGTAGAAATACTGAACAACATGACGATACAGTCACAGAAAATGACCACTGGCCGGGTTACGCTAAACTGGGTGCTAACCGAATGGTAGCAAAGATTGTCACACCGGACAGGGTCAGATGGGCCGTAAAGTCATTTGGCGCATTTAAATCACCGGGACCGGATGGAGTTTACCCGGCCTTCCTACAAAGAGCCGGGGACTGTATTATGGGCCCGATGACTAGAATGGCGAGAGCAAGCATCACTCTGGGTCACATCCCCGCAAGATGGCTGGGGACCAGGGCGGTATTCATACCTAAAGCAGGCAAATGTGGTTATACATCCCCGAAGGATTTTAGACCCGCCAACTTGACATATTATATTCTCAAGACTATCGACAGGATGATTTATAGATTCATCAGAGACGAAGCCTTGAGAAAAATTCAACTCCATAAGGAGCAACATGCATACCGCACCGGAAGATTCACGGAGACGGCTTTATATAGAACTGTATCTGAGATGCAATCTCAGGTGGAGGCAAAAGGGTTTGCCGTAGGTGTCCTTATGGATATTGAAGGAGCCTTTAGTTACACGTCACGAAAGGTTATGAAGGAGGCCTTAAATAGACATGATATCCCTCAGTGCATCACGGAATGGATTGACCACATGTTGGGCAATCGTATCCTGGAAGCAAGCAAAGGGAGCACGACCCTACGAGGGGGAGTAGGGTCAGGGTGCCCACAGGGGGGCGTCCTGTCTCCGCTCCTATAGTGCCTCGTGGTGGAGGAGCTCCTAAATAAGCTGAATAGCAACGGTTGTCTGGTGGTTGGCTACGCTGACGACATAATGCTAATCGCCCGAGGACCCTTTTTGGATCCCCTAATGGGCGCACTACAGGAGGCCCTTGAAGTGGTCGAAGGATGGTGCAGACGGACCGGTCTCTTGATTAATCCAGGGAGACTAAGGTCATAGTCTAAACAAGGAGATTTAAATGGAAGAGGAGTTGTGGCTTGACTCTTGGAGGACATTCTTTGACCTTAAAAAAGCAAGTGAAATATCTAGGTGTGACTATTGATAGTAAACGATTATGGAATAAACTGACGGCCTGTCTGTGGCAGGTTAGGAGAGCCATAGGCAGGACGTGGGGTCTCAAGCCAGATATTATGAAGTGGATATACGAGTTTGTCCGGAAACCCAGACTAACTTACGGGGCTCTTGTCTGGTGGGAAAGGACGGCCTTGGTGACTGCCCGAATCTCACTCGAAAGATTGAGTGCATGGTGGTGAAGAGCATGTCCGGTGCGATTAGATCTACACCTACTGCGGCGCTGGGCATGCTCCTCGAAATAGAGCCATTCAAACTGAGCCTGGCGGGAGCGGCTGCAAAAGCCCTCCACAGAGTCAAAAGATCACTCAAAGAGGTAAGCAGAGAGGGGCCATTACGGCTTCCCCGGGAACTGGCCGAAAAGGTGACTTTATGAATGAATCTCGACGCCACGAACAGGAGCTTCCTCTTTGACAAAAAGTATAGGGTCAGCATCTCGTCCAGAAATGAATGGAAAAATAGGCTGGTAGACATCCCCAACATTAAAGAGCTGTGGTATACAGATGGCTCTAAATGTAAAAGGGGTGCAGGTGCAGAAGTGTACCAAAGAAGTAACGGAAAGGGCACAAGTTTCCCTTTGGGGAAGTACACTACCGTTTTTCAAGCCGAGCTAGTGGCAATTCTGCGGGGAGCTGACATGGCTGCGGAAGCGGCCCTTGACACCCATATATGCCTCTGCTCAGACAGTAAAGGCGGATTGCAAGCTTTAAGCAGTTACACAACTAGATCCAATCTAGTTAAGGACTGTTACGTGGCGCTCAATAGGCTGGCGAATAAGACAAGGGTCACACTACTATGGGTACCGGGCCATTGTGGAATTAAAGGGAACATGGTAGCAGATGACCTTGCCAAAATGGGAGCTAGAACTCCCTATAGCGGCCCTGAGCCGGCTGTAGGACTCTGTAACACCCTCATCAAGGGGGAGATAGAGAGGTGGATAACGGAAGAAAATAGCCGACTATGGGAAACAAATGGAGAGTGCAGGCAGATTAAAGCCTTCACTTCGACAAATAATATAAAAGATTGGACGAGAGTTATCCTTGGCCTCAATAGAAGAAAGGCAAAAATGCTCATCGAGATCCTCACAGGTCACGGTAAGACTAACGCCCACATGTGTAGAATGGGTCTCGTGAGAAACCCCTTCTGCCTTTTGTGCTACGCCGAGAATGAAACCCTCGTACATCTTCTGTGCTACTGTCCAAATATATCTGAGAAAAGGCGGCAACATTTTGGGGCTGCCTACTTGGAGGTTGAGGACATTAAATCCAGAATGACGACCGGAATCATTTCATTCTGGGAGGTTTGCCGTTGATAGCCGCTGCTGGTTAAGGGAGGGATGCGAAGGGTTTACCCATGCGTCCGGAGGCCGGGAAGGCCCAATTCCTTAAACTAAATAAACAATAATAAAAGCTTTGCCAACGAAGAAGCGAGGGGATTAGCTCCAACAAGCGCTACCACACCTGCAGTACAAACACGGCAGGATACCGCCAACATAAAGAAGCTCCTAGAGATGGGCGATTTAATAGAAGTCCTAAAAGATTTATAGGCTGGAAAGAAAAAGATAAGGGACCTGATTGCATTCAGCCTGGATGCAACACAGGACATCCTCGTAAAGGAGGAAAAGCTGATGACTATTATTTCGCCTCATTTACACTATCCCTGCTAGATACGTGCGTACCTAATCTCGATGAATCTGATTTTGAGGGCATCCGGAGTTTTGTTTACGGAACCACGTAAAACTACCGATACCATTGAAGAAAACGATGGCAGTCGTCTGGAACGACGTAAAACTACCGCCGGAGGAGAGAAAACATCCTCCCACCCAGCTCCAGACGAAAACATGAACATCTACCTGCATAATGAACGACGCCGCTCTTTGATAAACATCCCGGAGGAGACGGATGGGATCGATAATCCATTTAAGAGAGTATATGAGGACATAGAGGATACGATCGCGGTGCACCACGCTTCAGAAAATGAGCCTTTCCAGAAGACGGGACAACTAGAAGCATTCCGGAGGAAGTTAAAGGTTCATGAGTGTCCAGAAGACGCTATTCTGTATATCTCGGGGCGTCAGATAAGATCGGTGAGTCCCATCCCCTATCGGCTAGGCCTAAAATTCCATCGGAGGAGTATTCCCAAGAAGCAACCTCTCCAGGTGAAAGTCGAGCCTATCATGTACGTAAGTACACCTGAAGACGGCAAGGTCCGGTGCGTCATTATGCGTTCGATCGCGATGCAAAAGACCGTCAGGTGGAAAATCTTTCCAAATATATCAGGTGCTCAGAATACATAGGTTCAAGAGAAGATCATCGTAACAATAAAGTACAAAACTGAAGAAGAAGCCTTCGATGATGACGGTGCCTGATGAAAATTGTCTCCACACTCGCCTATCGCGTTCACAACAGTCCACCCAAAACCACCCGGAACAACACGGGACAAACTGGAGAAACGTTTACAATCTGTTTAAAGTCCCGATTCACTCTATACCTATTGTAGGTGTCAACGACCCGCTCCCCAGACTGATGACGACGGAATATGATTCCGACAGCAACACAGATCCAGAAGAAATTGCATTACCGGTCCTCATGGAGCTGACGGTCTCGCCGCACTCCAATTTCATACCTCCCAGGCAGCTTCCCACCTATCCTTGCCCACAAAGCCATTGCCAGAATTAGGCAGCATGCCAACCAAAACGGAAGACAAGACTCCTTAACAAACGGCATCGATCGAAAGGTGCACATCACTTGCACGTGGCTGCTGGAACTGTGATGCATAGGGAGATTGATAATCCATCTGTCTACACTCTCAGAACCATAAGTTCTGCTACAGGTGTGTCAGAGCGACCCGAGACGGGGAGAGCGACAGCGGCACACAGTCGGTAAAAAGGTAAATACAACACGTCAGGACACAATAAATAGCGCACTAGAAGAAGAAATGGTGAAACCCGAAGAAGAGCAGCTTGCAGCGAACCCGTCAATCGCGCATAATGTAGCACAGACCAAAGAGATCACAGGCGCTCTAGGTCAGGGATCGTAATCGGTGATGATAGTTATGCCGGGAGCCACGGTATATATCAATATATAAGCCATACCCCATCGCTATATACCACGGCCATTTATTCAAAGTCACTTTTGTCGCGCTATTCAACAAAGTTCCCTATCGAAATCCCCTATTGATAACCCCGTAGAAGTAATAAAAACCAGCGAAATTTAGTTAAAAAACAAATAGCGACGTACCAAAATTAGCACACGTGATCACCGGGATAATAAATGCCTACGCACACACGCCCATATTCATTCAGTTAGTAATATAATTAATATTATCGTGAAAAACATTGCGAATGGCGCAGCGTCAGCGGGCGAGAACAAGTTGGTTAAAACCATTGAAAACGAGCAAACAATGGCTCACCCATACAGCTACTTGCCTAGACCAGCAACTCTGCTCCTGAAGAAAATAATATTTGTGGAATCACTACTAATGGTTAACACCATTTCAGCAACACTCATCGAGACAACCGACAGAAATTGATACCAGAGCGGCATCGTATGTGTCACAGAAAAGAGATATCGCAGAAGACCAACCACTGACAAGACAAACGACAGAAGAAGATTAACCCAAGAAGAAAACATGCATAAATTAAGTCAAACCAAAGGTTTAATGTAAATATATAGGAATAATAAAACAGAATAGGATTAGAAAAGATATAAAAAATGTAGAGATAGCGGAAAAATAAAAAACACGTAGGATTATTTAGGATAGAGTAGGTATAAGCTTTCTTTCAATTTTTTTAAGCTTTTTTTGAACCTACGACTCATATGAACATCGCGGGTGCTTAATTAGAATAAGAAAAATTTTCCTATTTTTGTCTTGCGAGATCTAATCGATCAGGAGGCTACTTACCCCGAACGGACCAGTATATTTATATATATATATATATATATATATATATATATAATACTATTTCGTTCTTATTTTCTTTAGTTTTGTTATTCTTATATTTAGAGCAACAACGCTGAAAATGTACAACCCAACGACGGTTGAACTTGAAAATCTTCTTTCCTCCTCTCATTAGTTGAGCTCAACAGCTAACAAAGTTGTGCAATATGAGCTTCAGTAGTATTAAAACAAACACAGCACAAAACCATGAAAATCAAGCTTATGGAAATATATTTTGCACAAATAGCATTAGCGCGTATGAATCCATATATACAACATGTAAAAAAATGAAAACAATTAGTTTCAAAAATCAAGTAAGCAAAAAGAATTCTTGTTATCCAAGTGAGTCAAAAATCGTTAATAATATTTCATATATATATCATACCTAAAATTTTCATATAATATATTATATTTTATCCTCTTTCTTACTTTGAAAGAGGAGAAAGAGAAAGCTCCTTCCCTTTTTCAAAACAGGCATGATTTTAAGAATTTTTTCTCGCGATACAGATACAGACTGATTACCCAGTCAATTTATATATAATAATGTATCATTTGAACAATATTTTCCTAAATTTCATTGAAAAATATTGAAAATTAAGCGAATGACAGTGAATCTCCGGAGGCTCCTCGAGAAAAAGTTGTTTTGCGGTGTACAGTCAAAAACCTTAAAAAAATTGAGTTATGCAACTTTTGGTTTTTTATTTTTTACTCAAAAACAAAGCGTTATATAATCAAAAGTTAGAAAATAAAAAGTGCTTAGAATTGACCAAGAATTTTTTCGAGACGATTCGCTGAATTTTTCCAATATGTCATAAATTGCCAATTGGCAAAAATAAAAATTTGCTGAAAACACAGTGAAAAAATTTAGACATATTGTTTAATTGATTCTAAGCACTTTTTATCGTATTCATTTTTTCGACGAATGCATTATATTTGAGAAAAAAATTCGTGAAAGTTTGGGCAAAATTTTGCGCTTCAGGCGCCATTTTCTAGACGCCATATTGAATTCCTGGATTCGGGACCAAACTGAATTTAAAGTATAACTCATTGATGCAATCATAGTTGAAAAATAAAGTTCCGTCCTCAACGTTAACACAACAAGAAATTGGATTTAAAAAAAGAGTATCGAAATTTTGTATTTTTTTGTAAACGTCGCCATATTGGATTTTTGAGTGAAAACTTCGCAATTCTGATCCTAGAAATGGAAAGTAGAGAAAAAAATATTTAAGAAAAAGTATCTTTGCTTTGAATATATCCGTGGAATATGTGATGGATTTACGGTTGAAAATAGAGTTACGATTTCGCTGTTTTGGACGTTAATGGGTTAATACTTCCCGTAATAATATTTCATAGCATTATATATTACAGAAATATTCCTATAAGATCACAGAAATATTATATATTGCTGAAATATTGCTCAAATATTATTGTGATATTGCCGTGAAAACACAGCAATATCACAGGAATATTAACAGCAATATGTCTTGTAATCTTTCTGTGATGCGTTTGTCTAGGGCATTCACTTTTCTTGTGATATTATTGCGATATTACCGTGATATCGCAGCAATATCATAGAAATATTGAAAAAAATATCTTGTAATATTTCTGTGATATGTTTGTCTAGAACATTCCATTTTCCTGTGATATTGCTGTGCTATTGCCACAATATTTTTATGATCAGTTTCGCCTCGACATTCAATTTTCCTGCGATACCGATGCGATATTTCCGCAATATCCCTGTGATACTTTTCGAATGTAAGAAAAATATCCCATCAATATACCCTACAATGTTTCTGTATTTCATTTATTTAGAACAGTCTATTTCCTTGTGATATTGTTGCTAATTACCGCAATATGATCGTAATAGAATAACATCATGGGCCAATAATTGAATATCCCAATAAACAAATGTGCCGTTGTAATATTTCAAATTCAATATGATTCAGTGATATTTCTGTAATATTTTGAAATCTTAAAGAAATATGACAGTATGATATATTGGAAATAATTTAATTGTACTTTTATCGACTGCTTATATACAAATTAGTATTTATATACATAAGTACAATTAAATTATTATATACAAATTAATAAATATTTTTTCATTGGTCTTACAGTCCAATCAAATCAGTTGAAAACAATACGTAACAACATCAATACATACCTACATTAACATTAATACATCAATACTCAAAAATAATAAAAATAAAAATTAAAAATTAAATTAAAAATTATAATGACAGTCAGACTATCCTTATTTGCAATCACCCCCATAGATTAATCTGAAAATAAAATATTAGCTGAAAAAATTTTTGTTAGTAAAGTGCAGTCTGACTGTTCCGAACACCCTTACCTAATTGAAGATCCAGTCCAACGTTTCGAGCTCGCTATGGCTCCTCATCAGGGACTGGAGGATCAGTTAATTTGGAGCATCATATTAATTTATGATATATTGGAGTAAATTATACTTACAATACTTTTTCCAGATTTATAAATCATTCCGTATTTGACATGTAAATTAGACAAGAATATAGAGTAATACATTATTTATTCAATCTAATAATTTTATTTCGACTATTTTAATATAATATTTTACGAAGTCTTAAATAAAAATACTATAGGTTTTGAATGTCGTTTGAGTGGTAACGTGGCAAGCTCTTTAGGTAGATATTCATTGTCACCCTGCTTGAAGCCTTGAATATCATACACATACTCCTCTTGATTGACAGCTTCTGACAAACATTTTACTTATATGCATTATCTTATGTCCATCACTTAACAACGTCTTAACGTCGCCACTCATAGTATGATATTGTACAATATGATCATGCAAAATTAAATAAACCAATTATTTTATTATTCAAATTCTAGGCGTACTTCAACTGGTGCACTTTTGAGAGACTCGTTTAAGTTTTTTATAAATATAAGTGGCATATGATCTCGGAAATCTATTCTCTTTAAAATAAGCTGAGATTTCTTATTGTAGTAGACCTTTTGAAAATTTGTATACTTGAGAATTGAAAACAAGTTTCACATTCATGATATTACAATGATCAAAGCGGCTAGAATTCGTACATTTTAGTCCTTTTCTATTTGTTTGAAGTCCCAGAATGACAAATGGCAGCCATTCCAGTTTGTCGTTTTCAGTGTCCACACGTGCTGTGATATCGGGAAGGAGTGGATATTCATAGAGCTCCCAAGTACGAAATCTCTTAGAGATTGGATGATCTTTTTCGAACTGTCTTAGTAGTTGAAGCTTGTATTCATCTCATACTACGACGAATGGCATGAACCATTCGATCTTTGTAATTTGTATTTTGAAATGTTCCTATTGTTATGCATTATCAGTTGATACCAGTGTTATTGTTTGCATAACAGCGTTTAAATCGTTGCGTGATCTAACAACTTCATGCTTTACATTAATTATAATTTTACGATAACCTTCAGCGAAACGGAAAATTATGCTGAGGAGAAGGGATGCGTGAAAATAACCTAACTTATCTGTTATTTTATTAGACTCTTCTATATCAAGACATCCTTCCTATAATTAATAAAATAATTCCCATCGTTATTTGTTTAACATATAATCTAATAGTTATAACCTTTCCTCGGAAATTCACTAGATCTCCGTTTTGATCGACGATGCGTAATTCTATATAACATATGCACTTGATGATTACTGGAAGGTAAATGAAACGCGAAAGCAATGATCTTTTATCCTGGTGGACCTGCAGGAATGAACTAGCAAATTTGGTGCACACGATGTTTATTTATATAGGCACCTGATGTAATATTGCACGCTATTCTCAAGGAATTTATCTTTCAATAATTACTGATAAATTGGAATTGTATATAACATCTGCTGGCGAAATCCGCTGTTGAAAGTCCAAGAGTTTAATAAGTGAAACTTTAGGTTCATAGTTGATTTGATGACTACTCTCAATTACACTACGAAGCGTGCTATTATCACGTTTAAGACCTAATATTATACCTTTAGAAGTTAATCTCTCCTTCAGATAATTTTCAATATTTCTTTATCGACCTAAAATTTGTTGTTATTTTATCAATTTTTGCAATCAAGTTAAATGTTAAAAGCTCCAGTAATCCGAAAACATAATTTCTATTAGATGAATGTTCAATAGGAGGAAAACATTGAGCGTCAAGAATAGACGATGTACCGGAATGCATCCAAGTAAATGAACCATTCATCATGGTTAAGTTAAACATGACGTAAATTACAAAATGTCTGAGATTATATAGAACTACTTGCAAGATTGTTACATAGACACTGTAGGTAAAAATGATCGCAAATATATTAATTAACATATGATCTTAGACTCTTAGAGTTTATATAGAATATAAGGTCTAAGGATGGCTTTAATTGACAGAAACTGTAATATACTACTGAAAATGTAATAGTCTGTTGCCTCGTTTGCGACATGTAGCCCACAAACGGTTCCAAGTAAAGGCCATAACCTTTTTCGTAAGGTTTAAAAAAAGAAACTTTTCCAAGAGCAATTACTTCCATTGTTCAGCAGTCTTTTCAGCCATACTTACATTCTTTCATTTAAGATGCAAGCAACGTTCGCCTGCAAGAATCTGACCAGCAGCGTGTGTAGCTTGCATATCGTTAACAATTTTGGAATCTTATATCTTATCTGAATTATGTATCTTCTTGGAAATATGTATCTAATCTAATATGTATATATAACTAACTATATTATTCAATATTGCATTATTTTCTCTCTTATGTACGATCATTCTGTATCGAATTTTAAAATGATTCTAGTTGAATTTATATATAAGTATGCTATTTATACAAGTCATAAATTTTGACTCTTTTACAAAGTAGGAAAAAAAGTAAACGGCGTGGAGATTTACAACTGGATAGTATACGAGCAATGATCTGTGGACTTTTCAATTGTGGAAAAACCAATAGCTTTGCGACGGCCAAAAACATGGCCGCGCAAATTTACTTCGAACAAAGGATTTATTTTACGCGTTAAAATTTAAGATAGTATTACATCAAATTTGGTGGATGTATTTTACAATACATACACGGAATTAGATGTATAAACTTCACAAGAAAGAATATCGAATATTATTAGAAATAATATATTAAACATATTATTTCTATAATTATTAAATTAAGACTCGCGTATACACCGAATAAACACCGAAAACCGGGCAAAGGTCGCGACGACTACTGAAGAAGGTAGTCGTCGCAACTGCCGAAACTCGAACAAGTAGAGAGAGAACGCGATATCTAGTCTCTCTCTCTACCACTAAGTTAAGTAACAGCGTATGCCGTAGAGAGGATAAACTGCGCGCGGCAAGAGAGCGCGCGTTCAATGTATCAGACCGGCGGCCGCTATCCCCTCTAATACATGCCGCACGCACACTATTACACGCTCTCACTGAGCAGCCTGAGCCGCAACGAATGTAGCGAACGCGCGAATACCAGCATATACAACGGGTGTCCGAAAACGAATGCACCCGCTGTATTTAATTAAATTAACTAAAACAAATGATTTAATGTACACATAATGTATAAATATATGTATATAAATATTTAAACTTGTGTATATGTGTATTATTATTGTGCGCAGCACACCGGCTGCAAATAATAACGAAATATAAAATAATAATTGTTATAATTATTATTGAATATTATAATTATTATTGATTATTATTGTTATTATTATAATTATTATTATTATTAATATAATTATTATAATTCGGCGCCTCGTCCGAAATTAAACGAGCGGCGACGGAATTATCCGATTATTTTACTATAAAAGGGCCCGCAAAAGACAAAATCGGCAGTTCGCCCGGTGAACCAACTGCGCCGAAGTTGTTTCACACGAACTCCCCCCGGAGCTAAAACCTTTTCCAGAGCTCGATTTAATCCTGACTTTTTTCCTTTCCGAAATTATTAACTTGATGTCTGTTGCGAGGCGCTCCTCAAAAGACCAGCAGTTTACTTATCCTTACATTTACCAATTTCTCCGAAGTTATTAGCTTGATCTCTGTTGCGAGGCGCTCCTCAAAAGACAGACGGCTAATAACTTTACCTATCCTTAAGTAAACGTGATCCTGGTTGCGAGGCGCTCCTCAAAAGACCAGCGGAGTTAAGTTTTTTCCTTATTTTTTATTCCTTTTCAAATCAACCTGTCTCGGTTCCTTAAATCCCCGCGTGGAAAATAACACCGGGTATTCGTGTGGTAAATAGCGACGAATATTAGAGGCATTGCGGAAAATAGCGCAAAATTTATACAAATAAATATATAGATCTAGCTATAGTTTACCATCATTAATTATTTTTTGTGTTTAATTTGATTTGTTTCAGAATCCTGTAGATAGAGGAGCTGATTTGTTTTTCGCAAATAAATTTATATTTTTTGTTATAAAAAATTATATACTGTGTTCGTGTAATATTATTTTCCTAAAACCGCCGTCCGATCCTGAAAAACTTCCTCCCCTCTCAAAACTACCCTGGGAAGATACCGCGTAGGCTATCCCGAGGGGGATAGGAACGTTACAGCTTATTGACTCTTATATATCATCCAAATGGTCTTAGATTTGAAAATATATACATTTATTCAAAATAATTAAATCAACAAAAATACAAGTAATTAGAAAAAATTTTGTAACCAATACAGAGCGTATAATATTTTCCCTTTAGCAAACATCAAACAGTAGTAAATTCTGACAACGTGCTTTCTAACATTATTATAATTTTGGATGATATCGGTTACGAGAAACAAGACAATGTTAAACTTACTTTTGCATGATATGACATAAGAATGTTGATTGTTTGTATTTTTCTCAAAAATATGGACACCTTGCAAGACATCTTGTAAGGGATAATTAAAAATTAATAAATATTTTTATTGGTCTTACACTCCAAATAAATCAATCCATCATTTCGAGCTCGATACGGCTCCTCATCAGGGACTAAACTAAACTTTATATTCTAATCTATATATACCCTATCCCCACTACAATTGTTCTATATATTATATTATATATTATATATTATTGTTCTATATATCTTATACAAATTGTTCAAAACCAATCAATTTAATAAGGAATGATAAATGCTGTCCAATTTACTAGACTCGTAACATTAAATTCATATTATTTCGATTCCTGAAAATGTGAATACTTTCAAGACTCTTCCTTTTATACTTATTATTAATACCATGTTCTAAAATATCCACATTTACAAAATCAAAAGAATGTAAAAATTTTAAATAATGCTCCTTTAAACTGGAAGTAATATGTGAGCTTCGTAAACTATATTTACGTTCAAAAATTCTCTTTTTTAAATATCTACCTTTTTTTTAAATATAGTATTTATTACAATCCATACAATTAATTTTGTAAACAACTCCAGATTTTAAATATAAATCATCCCTATCTTTGCAATTATTAAATAACTTACTTAAATTATTGCTATTTTTAAGAACATTTGCAACATTTATAATTCTTTCAGACAATCCTCTAACAGATGACAAGAGAATAATTTTGCCTCTGTTAACATCAATTCCTGCGCTATGTCTATTTTCGGTATTATAAATGTTAAACAATCTCTCAGCAATGAATCTATTAATAAATTGAATTGGATAAACATTATTAATGAAAGTTTCTCTTACTATCTGTAAATTATTTTGTCTAAAATCTTTATGTGACAATTTTATTGCTCTGTCAATGACACCCTTTAATGCTCCAATTTTGTTTCCGAATTGGTGTTGTGAATTAAAATCTAAAAACCTACCTGACCAAGTAAGCTTTCTGTATCAATTAAGTTTCACCTTATTATTACTACATCTAATGACAATAATGTCCAGAAAACTTAACTGATTATTAACTTCAATCTCCCTTGTAAATTTAATTCTGTCATGTACTGAATTAAAAACATCCACTATTTCATCCACAAAAACTTCTGGAACAATTATAAAGATATCATCAACATATCTCTTAAATACCATTGGGTCAAAAAGCAATTTTGACAAAGCTGTACTTTCTAATTTTTCCATAACTAAATTGGCTATAACTATTGGACATCCTTATCTTTGTTCATAAAATTTATTATCAAGCGAAAAAATTGCGTTATTAAAAACTAAATTAATTGCTTTAATAAATTCATTAAATTAATTTTGTATGTAAATTAATTTCATGCCATTTTTCTTGTATAATATCATTTAACAATTCTAAAGGTACATTTGTAAACAAAGATACCACATCCAATGAAATCATCTTGTAGTTGTTCGAAATCATAATATCTTTCAATTCATTGTAAAAACACCCACTATCCTTAATATAAGAACTAGTTTTTCCAGCTATCTTAACTAATATATTAGATAAAAATCTGGTAATATTATAAGTTGGAAAGAGAAGAGATTATTATTCTAAATGTCAGTTTTTCTTTGTGAATCTTGGGAAGCCCATAACATTTTGCTACAGTACCATTTTCACATTTTAAATATTTATATGTAGTATCATTTATATATTCATTTTTTTTCCAATTATTTAATAATTCTTTCAAATTATTTTGTAGCTTAATGATGTGTGGATTACCAACTTTCAAATAAGGACTATCATTATTTAATATATTGTTTATACTATTTATGTAATCAATTTTATAATAAATATAATAAGTATAATGAATTTCATAAATATAATAAATATAATAAATATAATAAATTCAATAAATATAATAAATATAATAAATTTAATAAATATAATGAATATAATGAATATAATAAATATAATAAATTTTATAATCAATATATTAAATACTATATTGGACAAACAGGTAGGTATTTAAAAATGAGAATTTATGAACATAGATATACTTTACGTAGCTGTTATTAATAAAGCTGGTATTAATAATAAGTATAAAAGGAAGAGTCTTGAAAGTATTCACATTTCGAGAAATCTAGATAATGTGAATTGAATGTTACGAGTCTAGTAAATTGGACAACTTTTATCATTCTTATTAAATTGATTGGTTTTGAATGATTTGTGTAGAAGGGGAATTGAGATTTAATTTACTAAATTTGGTAGTGGGGATAAGGTATATATAGATTAGAATATAAGGCTTAGTTTAGTCCCTGATGAGGAACCATAGAAAGCTTGAAACGTTGGACTAGGTCTTCAATTAGGTAAGGGTGTTGGGGACCGTCAGATTGCATTTTACAAACATAAATTTTTTCAGTTTAGTCTACGGGGATGACTGTATACAAGGACAGTCTGACTGTCATTATAATTTTTAATTTTAATTTTTATATTTTATTATTTTTGTGTATTGATGTATTAGTTTCAATATATATTGATATTGTTACGTATTATTTTCGATTGATTTAATTGGACTATAAGACCAATAAAAACATTTATTAATTTGTATATAAGCAGTTGGCAAAAATAGAATTAAAGTATTGTAAGGGATAATGTTAATTTACTTATATTTTTACGACAACGTGAGGTTAATTTAATATATATATATCTCGATAATATAAATTCAGATACGTCGTATAATCAATTTAAAAACATATGCTCAACTTGTTGGAATGATGGTAATAACAGTTTTATAGTCACTGATAAGGATCAAAACATAAATTATGGTGGATATAGAAAAGGGTTTGACTCTTTTTCTGTAAATATAGTAAAAAATAATGATAAGTAATACTTTAAATCAGCTGTTTTATCAGCTTTATACCCAGCTAATTAAGTGCTAATCGACTTTCCACATATAAGCAGTATGAACATCTTCTCAATTTTAAAGATAATGAATTTGCAGTCAAAGAAAATGATATAGTTATATTTGAAAAATATAATCATAATATTAGGCGGCGAACATAGCTTCCGACCTTCACATTTAGATGACGATATAAGAAGTACGAAAAGTCAGATGTGTCGGATCTAGGTGGTCGAAACCTACACAGCGGAGTAGTGTACTGCCATCGTAGTATTAGAGAAGGTTGCTGACATGTAGATGATAAAGACCAGGTTTCAAGAGTGGGCTTCATAAATTGTCGCTTACACCGACGCCAAAGAATGACTAGTATTACAGTTACTTAGGCTATAACCACCGGTCATAGCTCTAAAGGCCGGAACCGTAGTAACTGTTGTTATCGTTACGTATAGGGAAGGCACAAGATAGCGGTGTAAACCGCAACACCAGGGTGCTTCCTCTGTACAGGAGAAGCGACCTCGGAGTGACGTCGCCATGTCGTAGATTCCGGTGCCTGTCTGACCTTTCGAAACAAAGTGAGCTGCAGCAGCATTGCGAATCATCTGCTCCACAGCTGATAACTTAATTATCAGTACGTAGTATCGGAACAGAGAAAGAGTGCGCTGGTACACTGATAACTTTGGGACGGCAGCCATTGGTATTCCCAATCCATGAATAATAAAGTCGAAGCTCATGGGTCTGGAAATGGTTATGTTTGGGTGAGGTACAATCACATTATATATGTGAGTTGCTACCTCACCCTAAACCAAGGCATAGATGACTACCAGACTGTACTTGATGGCCTGGAAGAGAAATAAAAGGTGAAATAGCGATGGAAGGTGACTTTAATGCTAGAGATCTTGAATGAGGCATGGTGGGAACCGAGTCCAGAAATCGAACAGTGGTGGGACTGGTATCTAGACTAGGGCTAGTGGTCTTAAGCAAGAGCTCCACTTTCAGCTTCAGGAGACCGGGCTACGCTGAAACCATACCACATGTGACGTTTGCAACGGCATGTCTGGCAGGTAATCGAACACTATACAGGTAGCGATCACCAGTACATCACATTCCGCGTATGTGATGGAACGCCAGGATTTACTGGATGTAATTCGCGAGAGGCACCCATATTAAGAATAGAGTTAAATGGTAACAGTGAGACGAAACCGAGAACATTTTATTCGATGAGAGTTCAATACAAAGAAAATATTTGGAGAATAGACGATATACCGGAAAGTGTCAAAGTATATGTATTATTTATCATTTTTAAGTGATTAATGACTTGAATTCCAAGATGCTTGGGACTATAGAGAATTATTTCGAAGATGCTTATAGAGAAATTGCCACAGATATGTCAAAATCCTGAGATCGTTCATAAATATAAATAATTTCAGCATTACCAAAGTAGAACATAAGACCTCAGAGGCATATTAATCATCCAAACTATCTAAATGTAGCACTCTATTTCCTTATTTCCAATATAGGACCCAGATTTATTTCAATTTAATATTAATATAAAATTATTACGTCTATTAAAATAAACTCAGTTTTCAACATGACAATGCTCGATCACATGTTGCAAAAATCGTAAAAAACGGTTATATTAGTTTATAAAAAACGGTGGAAACTTATTTGTACACCCAATATAATTAAGCGAATAAAGAATACACATTAAGCACAGCCGATGGTTAGTCCTCAGAAGAAAATCATTACGGTTACAAAATGCTTGATATATGAACTATCAAAAAGAAGAAAATAATTTAATTCTTTTAAAGCGGAAAAAATGAAAGAGTCGTTGTCCGATCATGACGGTAATTACGTTACTAATACTGATATTAGAAATGATAACACTTCCCACAATGATCGAACTACTGGTGATATTAATACTTTATTCGAATCAGCTGAAAATAATAACGAGCAAGATAAGAAAAGTTTAGAAAAATTTTTAGGTATCATAGACTTGAATCATCAATAATTTCAGGATTTTTTGTATGGATTATATAGAATGAATAATAGTCTCATGATTAAAGATTTAATGAATATTGCGAACTGGAATATCCTAGTTGTGAATATGAAATACATCATTAATAACAGATTGTTGGAATTATTATTCAGAAAATTAGCAGACATATATCATTCACAAGAACTATTATGCAACTTATCAAAGAATTCTGGAAACATTCAATACTCTTAGAAAAATATTAACAAAAAAATAAGGAAGTCGTGTGATAAAAAATAAAATTTTTTTAGAAGTTCTTTTGTCGATGCATACGAAGAAAGAGTGATGTATTTTATCTCAATATAAAATTGTGCAAAAAAATACAGCAATAGATGATGTATACTAGATTATCAGAATGAGTTGGTAAATTAACTAAGAGTATTGTTAATCGAAAGATCTGCAAATGTGCTGCCATATGAATAATGAAGTTGATACAATATATGAATATACAGTCACAATACTCCTATCAGAACAATGGAACAATGACTGACGACGTATTCCGACGCAAGACAGAAATAACTGATGGCAGTCTATATCTACCTGGAATTGGATTCAAATTTGCATATGATTGTCAAAACAATCTGGACAATATAATATGGACAATAAAGGACTTAAATGTAATTTTGCATTGCCCTTTAAATTAAAGGATTTCTTCGATGTAGATTCATTCAGAGCATTTGTTTAAGAAGTAAAAATTCTTGGACTTAACTAGTCTATTTTAAATTAATAAATATTTTTTCATTGGTCTTACAGTCCAATCAAATTAATCGAAAACAATACGTAACAACATCAATACACATCTACATTAACATTAATACATCAATACACACAAATAATAAAAACAAAAATCAAAATAAAAATTAAAAATTATAATGACAGTCAGACTGTCCTTATTTACAATCACACCCGTAGACTAATCTGAAAATAAAATATTAGCTGAAAAGAATTATTGTTAGTAAAGTGCAGTCTGACTATCCCTACCACCCTTACCTAATTGAAGACCTAGTCCGACGTTTCAAGCTTTCTATGGTTCCTCATCAGGGACTAAATTAAGCCTTATATTCTAATCTATATATACCTTTCCCCACTACCAAATTTAGTAAATTAAATCTCAATTCCCCTTCTATACAAATCATTCAAAACCAATCAATTTAATAAGAATGATAAAAGTTGTCCAATTTACTAGACTCGTAACATTAAATTCACATTATTTAGATTTCTCGAAATGTTAATACTTTCAAGACTCTCCCTTTTATATTTATTATTAATACCAGCTTTATTAATAACAGCTACGTAAAGTATATCTATGTTCATAAATTATCATTTTTAAATACCTACTTGTTTGTCCAATATAGTATTTAATATATTGATTATAAAATTTATTATATTTATTATATTTATGAAATTCATTATACTTATTATATTTATTATAAAATTGATTACATAAATAGTATAAATAATATATTAAATAATCATAGTACTAATTTGAAAGTTGGTAATCCACACATCATTAAGCTACAAAATAATTTGAAAGAATTATTAAATAATTGGAAAAGAAATGAATATATAAATGATACTACATATAAATATTTAAAATGTGAAAATGGTACTGTAGCAAAATGTTATGGGCTTCCCAAGATTCACAAAGAAAAACTGACATTTAGAATAATAATCTCTTCTCTTTCCAACTTATAATATTGCCAGATTTTTATCTAATATATTAGTTAAGATAGCTGGAAAAACTAGTTCTTATATTAAGGATAGTGGGTGTTTTTACAATGAATTGAAAGATATTATGATTTCGAACAACTACAAGATGATTTCATTGGATGTGGTATCTTTGTTTACAAATGTACCTTTAGAATTGTTAAATGATATTATACAAGAAAAATGGCATGAAATTAATTTACATACAAAATTAATTTAATGAATTTATTAATTGGGCGTAATTTAATAATTGGGCGTAATTTACTAATGCGCATGTGCAGTACAGGGCCGTTATCTAAAAATTTTGAAATTCTGGTAACGAGTTTCTGATCAGCGACCCGAAAAACTCTTGAGAGATGAATTTTACGTGAATCAGGGCATATAAGCATTTTGAGCCACTAAATTGATAATTTCCACTGCATTGGAAATAGTGAAGAAAAGGCGGATGTTTGCTCGCGGATGAAATAACCGCGAACCGACACACGTGTTTTATAAAAACAAATGTGCAACTGAACTTTCGAAATGTTACAATGGTTGAAAAATGAATATTTATAGTCATATTCAAAACTGGCAAAATTACTGATTACAAGGAACATTGTATGATAAAAATCTTATGGTGCGGACTCCTGTTACGTATAAAATCGTATAAAATCATTATCAAGGTATTGCATGAGCCTTATAAGATCATTTTATCCGAATTTTTATTAATTCGTTTTCCCCTTTTCTTGAGGAATTTGATAATGGTTATTTTGAGAAAATTACACTGAAAAGCATATAGCATATTTAATACACACCAAGTCATTGAATAATCAACATCATATTTTTTTATCGTCTTAAAGGATTAATTTGCTGTCATCCTTTGAAGAAAAGTATTGCAGAGTCGTATGGTATGCTTATCAAGGTATTTGGTGATCAAGATCTGTCACAATCAACCGTGAGTGGTCGTTCCCCTATCTGCAACACCGTTGGCGCATGTCGTAGCTGAACCCAAGGCCCCACATCATCATCATCATCATTATCATCATCATACTATTATTATTATTATTATTATTATTATTATTATTATTATTATTATTATTATTATTATTATTATTATTATTATTATTACTATTATTATTTGGGTGATTCCGTTGGTGGGAAAAGACGTCCTGTTTACTGGTGGACGGGTGAGCATATGAGGCGTAAGTGTTTACATCTACGACGAATATCACAGAGAAGTCGTAAACACGGAGAAGACATCACTTTGAGGAGGGCTGAATACAAGCTATCCAAGAAAGCCCTTCGACGAGCGATCGAGGCCAGTACACGCCGATGCTTGTAGGAGCTGTGTGAGGACATAGATGGGGATCCATGGGGACTGAAATACAGGGTAGTTGCTGGAAAACTGGGAGCTCATGGAAACATGGGCACCTTGGACTCCGGCACAATGCAGAACATCATAGATACTCTGTTTCCTACCCACCCTGATAGGTCTGATCTAGCTCCACCGGAACGAGAACTGGATGTCCCTTTTTTCAGCAAGGAGGAGCTCGGTAGAGCCGTGAGAAATATGCGGAATAAGAGGGCTCCAGAACTTAACGGAATTCCAGAAGAGGTGCTGAAAATAGTAGTTGAGGAGCATCCAGCACTCTTTCTATCGATGTACAATTTGTGCTTAAAGGCTGGTTTATTTTATTCTAGCTAGAAAGTGACGAAACTTGTGCTTATTGACAAGGGCAAGAGTATACCAGAGGCGCTCTCGTCGTATCGACCTTTATGCATGTTTGATACCGCTGGAAGACTGATGAAGCAACTATTGAAGCCATGATTCCTCGGGGCTGTTGCTGCTGCCGGTGGCTTGGCTGACAGACAGTACGGATTCCGGGAGGGCAGGGCGACGGTCCTCGAGGTTGTTGATGCGCGAAGCGCACAGAGCGGGGTAATCACTACTCCCGACCTGTTGGATGGGCAAATGTTTTGATGGCCATGGAGCGAGACTTTCGGATACCGCCTTATATACTTCGTATGTTGGGTGACTACCTTAAGGATCGATAGTTGTTTACGAGACATCGGATGGTCGGAGAAGGAAAAAACTAAGTTCGGGGGTGGCTCAGGGGTCTGTACTCGGAACCGAATACTCCGGATGCAGATGCCTGAGCACATCTTTCTGGTTGGGTACGCAGATGATGTAGCAGCTGTCATCATCGCTAGGGATTATAACGCTGCACAGATGCGACTCAATCAGGTGATGCGTCGCATGGAGGGATGGATGGAGAGCAATCGGTTAGAACTAGCGCCGCCGAAAACGGAGATCGTGCTCCTGACTAAGAAACGAATCCCAAAGATACGCCTTATGAAGATTGGAGACGCGACGGTGAGTACCAAAGCAGCCGTCAGGTACCTGGGGATGATGCTTGATTCCAAGCTGACCTTCTGGAACCAAATAAGAAAAGTAAAGGATAGAGCTGCCCAAGTGTTAGCGCAACTTGGCAGGTTGATAACCAAGGTCGGCGGCCCAGCACCCTGCAAGCGGCGTCTGCTTATAAGGACAACTGAATCCATCATGCTATATGGCGCGGAGATATGGGCCGATGCACTGATGGTCCAAAAATATAGAAAAAGAATTGTGGCAGTGCAGCGTAGAGAGGTACTACGCATCGCGAGCTCCTACCGTACGGTCTCCGAGTCGGCGGTGCTGGTAATCGCATGTGTTATTCCTATTGATCTCCAAGCACAAGAAAAGAAGTGGACCTGAAAATATCGTCCGGCTGATGCTGGAGAGCCCGGAGAAGTGGTCCAGGATTTGCAATTTTTGCAAGGCCATCCTGGACTACAAACGAAGGATCGAAGGTAGGCGTCTAAGCCCGGAACGGCGAATAGGATGGCGCAGCCCAGAAGTAATGTCCTCATAGACGGATCTGATGGCTCCCAAAGGCGAAGGCTCGGGGATAATATCAAAATATCATTCATTCAAAATATCAAATATAGTTGATTCAACATGTATAAATAAAATAACTTGTAAGAGTTCGCGATTTATTACATTGTTTGAAATTTATACTTCCAAGACTATGAAAAACAGACTTATTCATTAATTATAAGAATAACGTATATATTACTTAATAATATATACTAATTAATAACTAAGTAGATTTACTTCTATTAGGAGGTGAAATTAGTTTCCGACATTCACATTTAGATGGCGATTACCAATAAAATTCAGTGAACAGATGACATCAATTTTGTAAACATTATAATTTTTTGATCAGTGAAAAATAAATCGTGATAAATAGCATAATCGTGATAATAGTGAGTACGCGTATAATAGTGAGTCACACTTCAAGTCTATGATAATCGCAGCTTGAAAAAACGGAGACCTTGCATATTATTGTCGTACATTATTATTCTCGTTCGTTATTTTCCATGAAATCTCTGAGTCTTATAACTATTTTCTTCTTAGCATACTATTAATCTAGCATCTAACCTTCTAAAGTAAATTTGGTGACAAATTATTTAAACACTATCATTTGAAATGTATACTAAAATTTTAAGTATTCAGAGTGAAATAATCATATTTTCATTAACGTGCGCGATCTAAGCTTTTTCTGTGAATTCTGAGCTTATCAAGGATGTCGCCGATTTCCAGTATCAGGTAGGTATACTTCTTAATCTATTGTTTCAGACCTGTAAAGCTGGTGCAGAATCTGAAGTTATGATCGGAGATCTTCACTATCATGAGTATGCTGCACCAAGGGTATCTTCTCTATCTCCACTTTTAGCGCTACTTCATAGATACTCGGTGACATGCGCTGGTATGATTTGAGTTCATATATTCACGGACGCTTTCTCATCTACTTTTACTTGTGTTCAATGAGGCTTGTCATGTCACCCTGCTACTGTCTCTAAAGAATTTCCTCTACTAATCCGTTTTTTATTTATCGTTTTTTTCCATTTTTTACTGAGCATTGTGTGCTCTAACATTATTGGCACAATGATCCAATTATATCCAGTCTTCCTCTCGGATTATATAGAATTCATATCTCTCGTGTATTTACTGGTTGCAAATTTTTATAATTATTGCTCTTATATTACGTTTCAAGATCCTACCTCGTCTCGGTCGCGAATTCCCCTATACCAATTTCCAGAATCACGGTGAGGCACCCATGGTATACCCGTACTCAGCTTTTTGAGATAATTTACAGAACTCTCATAATATCCACCAAAGAATTAAAATTTCCAGTTCTGAAGTTTTCTTATGGTGCCGGCATAGTCCATGACGCTAAACGGTTCCCTTATGTGGATGGCTCTTTCAACGGGCTTAGATCCTGGTAAATATATCTCATTCTAGTTCTCTTATGTGCTATATTTTGCAGTTCTGAATTTATTTCTAAGGTCATCCGGATATCTTCGCATGAACTATATTCTGGAAATTCTTGGCCTGGTGGTCACACTCAGCGCTGTGTCTGATGTATTCGCTTCTTCGATCGTACATTATTTTTGCTCTTAATATAATACTTCTAAAACTTTTGCTCGCTGGTGCACGCTCTTATGATCACGTAGTATCTTCTCAGTTGTGATATATCTCTTCCTTGATGATTTTGTCTTACGACAAGTGTGGCAACTCTGGCGGATTCTGTCATTCGTGCTGCTTATCGTCAAGGACCGATTTTAAATAGAGGTTATGTCGACTTCTGTGTTTCAACGATACTGCAGAAAAATAGTGAAAAAAAACTGCAGAAAAGTCGTGAAACGACTATCAAAACGATGTCTCCAGGAATCCGTAAGAACTAGTGATAATTTAAAAATTCAAAAGTACAACTTCTCGAAGGTGCAAATGAGAGTAAATACAATTCTTGCGGTTTTGAGCGCACTAATACAAGGAGAGAAAGGTGATAACTACTCACGACTTTAAATCCTTAAGAGCCTTACTAATAATTCAAAGTATCCTGCTATATGCTTAAATAATTTGTATATTTGGTGCACATGCCTTGGTACCAATATAATGACTTTAAATGCAAAAAAATTGATGCTTGCAAATTATTAAGACCTGGTAAATGTAAAAGCTCTCATCGTACCATGGATTCGAGGATGTTTAATGTCTAATGTATTATACAAATTGATTTCCAAATAGAAGAAAATAACGTAAGCGACGAAAAGAATAGCGTTCTTGGTAGAATCAGAATTATGTAAACCAAATTCGATCAACCGAATTATAGAAACACTAGCGGATAGATCAATATCGTGAATACATGGTTTATTTAATTCATCAGATAAACCTATTATTACAAAATTTAGGTTAAATAAATACCTATCATCTTACATATTTCTTATCAGAACATTGTTGTTATTGAATGTATAAAAAGCATTTCCACTTGAAAGAAAGCACCAAATGTGAGACATAGGTTCCTTATGGTAAGGTAGTAGTATCCAGTTGATATTGGATAGTCGGACAAAGTATTGTAGTTGAGAATATCTTATTATTGTATAACTTACACGACTGTGAGAAAAATTTTAAAAGCAATAGGGTCAGTAAGAGTAATTAGGTATGCACAGTGCAGAAATAAAAACCTTATGAACGATGCTTAGGATGTATATCGATATTGTATGAATAATAGATTAAGAAGTGGACAAAATAAGAGTACAATATCACTTACAGTCCATATTCAGTTATCGATCTAGATAACTAGCTGATTTAGCTTTAATTGACATAAGTAATAGTTGTGTACGACTATCATCATTGTTGCATGATTCATGCAGCCTGTAAGAATAGTGTAAGGTTGATCTATTGTCTGTTAAATAATATTTACAGCATTAGAGCTTTATGGTGTTCTTTAATTGATCCGTTCATTATATAAGTATTAGGTCTCTAACTTCGTAGTTTCGAATGTTCGTATTTACTATTAACTTCATATTTATACACTGTACCATTTTTGATAATACCATCTGTTTTTTGTTAAAGATCGGTAAACAATTATCTAATTATCTCTGTCAAAAAAATCCAAATTTGTTATACAAAATTTGTTTCTTACATTGAAGATATTGAATTATGTTCCAACAAAGTTTCACTTTATTGAAAAGAAAAATACATTTGAAACTTATTGTTTGCTCTTAGAAGCATACCCACAATATACTGCAGATGCTAGAGTACTACATATTTTATTGTAATTTATGCATTTCTAAAGTGGTTATTTTCATATATAAGACAAAGAGGATCGATAAAAAAATTTTTAGCATGAGGAAATAGAAGCATTCTTTGATGAAGACCTGTGTTCAGAAGCTTGAATACATTTCGAAGCATCTAAAATCATTGGAATTTCTGCAGAGGTTAGGAAATTGAATTCTATATGAACTGATACCGAGAAACATGGAAAGTCTTATGAATGAGAATGAAATTAAAAACGGTTAAATCGAAATTGCAATAAAATGTGGATTGGATTAGTTATAGGTACGTTACTGTTACTGGTACTCATGATTGTTTTCGATCCATCTTTCGAATGTTTAATTAAGAAAAAAACTTTTCAAACTGTAATTTATATATTGTATATAAAGACTATTTAATCCATCTTTTATCTGTTACAAACAAAATATGTCCAAATTTATCTGAAAAAATATATTCTGAACATGTTATTTTTAAAGGGAGATTTAATATAATTTAGAACATTTTTAAATAGCGTCATTTCACAAATTATCAAAATAATATTTATATCATTTCAGGCATTTGCGATAATTCCTAGAAAAGGAAAAAGACAAGTAAAAAATAATATTTTACAAGAAATCAAGTATCTACAAAAATCCACTAAATTACTCATACCAAGAGCGTCATTTATAAGACTAATTCGGAATATTGTATACGATCTTTTTCCAAGACATAATTATAAAAGGTTTGTTTCACATTAATTATAAACTCTTTTGATTACTATATTTTAAATTTGTAACTAATTAAATGTTTGTAATATGTACGTCAAGTACATAACAAGTTTTTAAAATACATATTTTTAAAATATAATGACAGTGATAAAATATCTTATGGGGAATTATCATTTAATGAGTTAAAGTTCTTATAATCCTGTAATTAACTTTGTCTCAAAAACCTAGTTTATTTATATTAAAACATAACAGTTATTTCCTAAAATTTCATTCTATTTCGTTTCAACCACTATAATCAGATAATGCCTTATTAATAAACGAAACGCGAACGATCCAACTGACAAAAAACAAGGCGATCCTGTATGTGTCTAAAAGAATTACAAAATAATGATAATTTTTTAATTAAATTGAAACGTTATCCATTTATCCCCTTTAGATAACAAATACAGTAGGACTAGTATTGGTTTGAGAGAGTAGGAATTGTTACTAAGACAGATTATTATAACATAGCTTAGATTTGTTACATTCTTTCAATATTGAAAATTTAAATATTTGAAAAGAAGGTATTAATAAAAGAGAAACTATTAAAAGTATTCAAATTTTGAAAAAGCACAATAATGTAAATTTAATATTAGAATCAAGTAGTTTCAACAACACTTATCATTCTTTATTAAACACTATGTAATAACATACAATTTTGTTTTACATTCAAAATCAAGAGTGTTAGGGATTCGATAAAATTATATAAATTAATGGGGTGGGCATGGGGAATATATAGTAGACTGCCAAATTCTTATTTTAGTTGAAGAGTTTGAAGATGAACCGAAGTGATCCGAAACGTTGGAATTAAAGGCGAATTTAAATTTAAGGTGGCGAAGGCAGTCAGGTTGTCTTTACTAAGATTTAGATGATCACTAGAATTTAAATGATTTTATTTTTAGTTTTTTCAGTTTTACTTTAATTTAATTCTTATTTTATTTTTTTTAGTAGTAATCTCCATTTCTGATTCTACGGGCATAATTATAAACAAGGACAGTCTGACTATCATTATATTAGTGTAACACATTATTGTATAAACACTGTAAAATCGATAAACATATTTATTAATTTAGGAACAGTCGACGTAAGTACAATTTATAATATTCTATACATAATTGTGTCGTCGAAGTTTTATTTACCCTTCAGTGAACAGGAGTTTATTTTAACTAATATTTATATGTATGTTTATATACACATGTAATTAATTTCACGTTGATCGGACCACAAATAGCAGAGCTTTCGAGGTGACAGTAAATTCACTATGTAATTTGTTTGAAAAATGGAAAAAAGCGAGTTTCTTGTGTTGTTTTTAATTGTTTTTTAATAGGTAAAATACCGTAGAAGTCCAGTAGTGGATTGAAAATATTACCCGGACTCCTCTCCATCCAAACTATCGATTTGTTGGTGATATACTAAGTTTAAACGTGGTCGTACGGACACGAACGATGCAGAATGTTCGAGTAAGTCATAGGAAGGTGTTACACCGAAAAATGTGAGTGAATTGTTAAAAATCGTAATGAAATATCGCAAAGTGAAGGTTCCTGAGATTGCACAAATGACACCGATATTATATGGAAGCGTATTATAATTCTTCATAAAAAATTGAGCATGAAAAAGGATTTTTCTAAGTGGGTGCCGTGATTGTTTCTTTTTGCATTTCCGATGCAGAGAGCTGTTTATCGCTATTTACTTGCAATAAAAGGATTTCCTGCATCGATACGTGACCATGGATGAAACATGGATACGACATTTCACTTCGGAGACGAATCGGCAATCATCTCAATGGCACATGGCTGGTGAAAGACACCCAAAGCGCCAAAAACACAGCAGTCTGCTGGCAAAGTCATGGCGTCTGTTTTTTAGGATACACATGGCGTGGTTGTCATTCACTACCTGGAAATAGGTAAATCAATCAACAATTATTATTATATTGAGTTGTTGGTTCGCTTGAAGGAGGAGATCGCAGTAAAACGCCCGAACATGAAAAAGAAAAAATCCTTTTTCTTCAAGACAATGCACCCCAAGTCCATGGAAAAAATGGCAAAATTGAACGAGTTGATCTTTGATTTGCATACCCACTCTCCGTATTCAGCAGATTTAGCCCCCAGTGACTACTCGCTCGTTGCTGATCTCAAAAAAATGTAGGTTATTGCCGAAACTGAAGCCTATATTAAAGCAAAGGATAAATTCTTTTATAAACATGGTATAAACAAGTTGGAAAGGCATTGGAACGATTGTATCACTCCGAAAGGAGATTATATTGATGAATAAAAATGATTGTTGAAAAAAAAATGTTTTTGTTGTTAGTCTTAGGACTTATTGGACTTATTGAACAACGTGTTATATCAGTATTCTCGCGTGTTGAGCTTGGAGAATTAATTTCAATGGTTTGAGATACTAGTAAATTACTTTTTGTTTATCTTTCTTGAAAAAAAACATATATACAGTATTAAGTAGGTCTTACTCTTCGCATTAGCCGTAATCGCAGGCTTTCCTTTGGATAGAAGTTGTCTTTATTTATTATAACTCATACCTACCTTGCCCTGAACAGCTAGTGAAACTATTCACTTGATTCATACGTAATTCATAATAAGTCTGTTTCAAAAGTTCTGAAAATGTTTAAAGAGGAGTTCAACCAGTGCCGTTACCTATTTGTGATCATGTGCCAGCAAAAGGAACATTTATCTTTTCAAAAGGAGATAAGTATAATGTGGGAGTAAAAAGAGTATAAATATGTTCTAAAAAATTAAAAAAGTTGTTGCTTTCATGCAATTGACCATCATGGCCGCCCGCTTAAGATTCCAGAAGATTCGTACAAAAAAAAGCGTATACATATCAATGAATTTTATCTATATAATTCGATTTTATACTAATATTATTGAAATAATTTAATTATACTTTTGTCGGCTGCTTATATACAAATTGATAAATATTTTTTCACTGGTCTTACAGTCCAATCAAATTAATCGAAAACAATACGTAACAATATCAATACATATCTACATTAACATTAATACATCAATACACAAAAATAATAAAAATAAAATAAAAATTAAATTAAAAATTCTAATGTCTTTCAAAAATTCTGACTGTCCTTATTTACAGTCACCCCCGTAGACTAATCTGAAAATAAAATACTAGCTGAAAAAATTTTGTTAATAAAGTGCAATCTGACTGTCTCCAACACTCTTACCTAATTGAAGAGCCAGTCCAACGTTTCGAGCTCGCTACGACTCTTCATCAGGGACTGATTATATTTATTTTAATATTTTTATTTTTATTATTTTTGTGTATTGATGTATTAATGTTAATGTAGATATGTATTGATATTGAGCAATGAAAAAATATTTATTAATTAATATTATTGAAGATTAGCCTTTATCGTGATATTGTCAATTTATTAATATTATAAGGATCGCTTTGAAATACATTTTTAAAAATAAGTTTTGCGATAACTTTCATGGTGAACATACTGTAAATATTAACAAGTATCAGAAAATATCAACGTTTCAATCGTTGAATGAGAATTTTTTACACTTACCTTATAGATTTATTATCTTATCTTCACGCACAACTTTTTCATTGTGAAATCTTGGGCGATAATATTTCTAACTGTTTCCCGGTTAATATTTAACTCGACAACCACTGTTCGAATGATTAGTCGCCGGTCTGGACGAACAAGGGTGCGGACGCGCTGCGCATTCGCGTTGGTACGCACTTGAATTGGACTCCGCACCTGTTTTTTAACGCTCTCATGGCCTTTTTTAAAATCGGCATGCCACCGAAGCAGCTGACTATGACTAGAGCATCACTACTATAAACTTTAAGTGCTTTTTCATAATTTCTGTCCCGGTTTCGCCGAGTTTTGTACAAAACTTTATCGCGCACTGTTCCTCTAAATATCTCTGTTCCAATTTCATGACCTGCACTACTTGCGTTTTGTTACAAAACACTAAATAGCTGGAGAAGAAATGATCGTACAAGGGTTGTCAAGGTATTAATCGAGAGAGTAGGTATCTAGTATCACGGTAGCGGAGTTGCAGGTTCGCAGTAGTATCACAGGCTGAGAAATAAAATCGGTTGCATTACTTAAATGTCTGACCTTTATGAGTGGAATCATAGTTTATTTTTCGACCTAAACTTCCCTCTTCTGTTAAATTCTTCTTAACAAGAAGTGATACCTTCATTGAACGCCACCGGCACCGGCAACGGCAATGGATGAAAACACTAGCAACAGTAACCGATTGGAGAGTCCTCTATTGCAGAATAGAGAAGATGGGCAACACGGTGCTGCAGCCGGCCAAAGTTCCAGAGATGTTCGAGGAGATGGATATTGGTAATATATATATATATATATATATATATATATATATATATATATATATATAACATATATAGTAAAATATTATTAATAAGATATTATTCTAAGAAGACTAATTTTTCTTAAAATTCTATTTTTTTTAGGTATGAAACGAAGTACGCAGCCTCAAAACACATGAAATGCGGGAAGATCAGCGTAGCTAGTTCATAGAGAGTACGGAAAATAGTAGCATCTCTGATATAGTAAAATTTGACGTGGAGTCTCCACCACTGTTCTGAGTAATATTCAATGTTACACTAATCGACGTAATAAATTCAAATCAAATTCAAAAGTATATTTCAAAATTAATGTATATAATATAATAAAAACATATATGTACTAAAATAAAATTGTGTATATATATATATATATATATATATATATATATATATATATATATATATATATATATATTGTAACGGGGTGGGTTCGATTCTGCGAACTCCAGTTCGAATATCGCCGCACGACTGCTCCCGTTCGGTCTGCGCGCAACCCACGTCGATCCCGTTTCTCGCCGTCCGGGGAATAAGCACCCGTAGGCGGCGGAGTCTCGGCGTACTGGCGTACTGGCCCGTTATAAAGAAAAAAATCGGCTCGCGAACTCGCGAGCCTACTCACCTGTTCCGTACGCGGTGCTCCGGCAACGAGCATCACGTCCGCAGCTAACTCAGATCGCATGGCGGAAACTCTTCGCCGTGCCCGCAGAGGCGGGTGGATCTTGCGCGCATTATCAGCGCGATGCGGGCAATTGTACAGGGGAGGTAGTGACTGACGATTGAAAAAGAACCGAGACAAACGCGAACGTGTCGTTCGAATATAGACTTTATTTCTACACGATATTCTCCCGTTTTACAATATCAAAGCTCGCACGCCTGCAATAATAATATACGAAACCGGGCACTAACGCGGCAGACACTGTGTGTCGGCGCGAGTAGCAGGGCCTCCTGCACGGGCATGTTGGTGGTTTCGCGTGCTCCTCTTCCTCGATGACTCGGAATACGTCGCCACTCGCGGTGCGGAATCTGTCGCGAGGTCGATCTCTCCTAGCGGGTCTCGAGCGCGTGCATAAAAATCTCATCTCTCTGTTTTTCACGCGGCTCGGGCGCACGTGGCTGTCGTTTATAACAACACCAAAACGAGACTAAAAAAAAAACTACTCTCTTCTCCTCTCCGCGACGACCGTTCGCTCCCCCCTCTCCCCGCTCTGCTCTCCTCCGCTGACCGGCCTCATCGAGGTCGTGCAGTGTTTACACTCGGCGCATGCCGCGGCTGACGAGTCGCATTTCGGTTGCGGCCTCGTTATAATATATATATATATATATATATATATATATATATATATATATATATATATATTAGAGAACAAATTTTCGAGCATGTAGGTTACAATAATACACACGATAACACAAGACTATATTTAGTGGGATTTGATAACTCATTTTATCAATAAATTACAGTTTTCAATTAAACTAACATATTAATAATGTCTATGATAAGATGTTTTGGAATATCATCTCACGACGGATATAATTAAATACACCTTTACGTCTCCTTATACAGAATAATACTATCTTGTTTCTCACATGACATATCATCAAACATCATAAATGAATTTGGTAGTGATTCATCGGGAGATATAAGAGAATGATGTTCACTAAATGTGAAATATGTAATTCTTTCGATTGGGTCTATTACTTTTGTGAGAAATTGATAATGTGGCCTTAGCGTTTATTTCAATTATCGCCGGCTGATCATATATTTTCGAACCTACGTCCGTTCGGTTAAGTAATTTAAGCTAATAAACTCTTTCTTTTTCCACATTTTTATGGACCGCAGAATACTGCTCGTATACTATTTAGTAGTAAATCTCGTATCGATTCCTTATTTTTTCCTTTCTAAAATCAAAGTTAGCGAGGGGCATTTTTAAGTTCTCTTAGTGAAATCCATGTTTGCATGACAAAGTCTAATTTAAGATTGACCAACGTAAATGCATAAACGTAGATTTTATATTTTTGATCATCAATTGGAAATTGAATGTCAAAGATTATTAAATATAAACCTCTTAACCATTCAACAAAGCTAGGACGCGGATTGCTCAATAGAGTAATCCACAATTATCTATCGGAATACATTTTTGTAGATATCAATATTGTGGCCTCGGAACTAAATTTTAAAAGCGATTAAGAAGAGGTGACCCAGAAATAAATCTACTAGATTAAGCATGTAAAGAAATTGACATTAAGTATTCTAATAAAAAAAGTTATCAATAATAATAAAACAGCGAAAAAAGCATTCATATCAGGTAAAAATTCACGTGCAGTTATACAGTAAGCCTTCAAAAATGCGTACCTGTTGCAGGAATAGCTAAGGTAGTAAATGATGCTAAAGCTACAGAAAAAGATGATGACCAAAGTAAGCGACATAAAAAGACGATGAAAGCTAATGCTTTAAGTAAGTTTAAGTAAAGGATTCTATCTGAAGTGGTATAAACGCAGAAGGGGATTATTTCTTAAACCGCATGTCGATCACGGTCTAATTTAATGAGGAAAAAAACTTCAATTTAATTTTGCCAAATTGTATAATATAATATATGCATATATTAGGTAGTCAAATATCTCCCTTCCGCTTTTTTGCTCTTTATTCAATGCTTTATAAAAAGTGTTACAGTGGTCGGATTTACTTCAAGTATGCGCCGTTTTATTCGATAATCTGTTTCCATTTAGACGGCAGCTTCATAATACTCCTATCGTAGAAACCCCTCTCCTTATTTGCGAAGAACTCGGACAGCCACTTTTCATAAGCCTCTTTTGAGTCCAACTTTACATCACCAAGGGCGTTCGACATGGACAGGAACAGGTGGTAATCACGTGGCGCTATGTCCGGGCTATATGGTAGATGCGATAAAACCTCCCATCCGAACTCCTGTAAATTCTGATGAGTCTTCAATGAAGTGTGTGGTCTGGCATTATGCTGGTCGAACACTACACCCTTCCTGTTGGCCAATTGTGGACGCATCTTGTCGATAACATGCTTCAAGCGGTCCAGTTGTTCACAGTAGATGGTAGACTTAAGCGTCTGGCCATATGGGAGCAGCTCATAGTGGATGATTTCCTTCCAACCCCACCAAACACACAGCGAAATCATCCTGTCCGTCAATCCTGGCTTGGCCACTGTTTGGGACAGTTCACCGGCCTTGGACCACGACCGTTTTTCCTTGATATTCTCATATGTGAACCATTTTTCGTTGCCAGTCACCGTCCGAGCATCAAGTTTTTTTTGTATCTAGGCATCTACAGAAGGTTTAAAATGGTTTGGTGACTAACTCATTTCCTCGGCGATGTCACGAGATGCCACATGCCGGTCTATCTCGATAAATTCCATGATTTGATCGGTATCCATCGAAACAGGTCTTCCGCTGGCTGGCTTATCCATGGTGTCGTTTTTATCGGCTCTGAATCGTCGAAACCATTCCTCTGTGGTTCGAAGTGTTAGCGTGTCATCACTCAAAACACCATTAATCTTACGCAACTTTTCTCTAGCGGATTTGCCTTTAACGAAGGAAAACTTTCATATTTACAGGTCTATGTAAATATTAAAAAATATTTTAATATTTTAAACTTTCCGTCTTTTAAACGGAATATCTAAATTAATCATGCATAGCGTCGTTCTGTACGTTATGTCAAAACCTTTCAAATGATGTATAGTATTGCCAGATACGAGCTCTATAGCGCTTTGAACATAGCCGCGAAACTCATAAGACACAAAGGCGGCAGGGAGATATTTGGCAGCCTAATATATTAAAAATTCCACATTTTCGATATTTATCATAAGAAATGGTTTGCCTTTTAATGGACTATGATTTCCCCGCACACGTGCGTCGAGAACCTCCGTCACGAAACATACATCAGGGATGGTCTGCCTGTAGCTGGGCCTCCGGAAGGTCTACGTAGATTCAATGTTTAGAACAACCAGACCTAGTGTGCAAGCAATGTCCATCACTCGTCACCTACTGGAGTCCGGCAAGTGTTTATCCACTCGAAAGCTTTACTGTTCAGATCACCAGCCACTACCAGCTCCCTCTTCATTTCTCTTACTACATTCTCAAGGGCATCCAGTTTAGACAATGGCCTCATTCGGGGTGAGATAGCAGTTGACGTAATTCACGTTGTTGTCCCTTACCCAGAAGAAGCCGCGGCCAGATCCGTAGCGCTCCACCCGAACGCGATGCGGGTTGAAAATCTAAATCGCCGCGGTACCGAGGTCATCGCGATACCAGCCCTCCGCATCCCCATTCCGATATTGTTCACTGATGATTACGATCTCAGTGTCCTTCTGAAGACTGATCTGCGTCAGCAGGTCGCGTGAGCAGATTGCTTGCAGTCCGATTCCTGTTCAGGATAGCCTGAAGCTCCTTTAACCATTTTGGTGAGACCTGGCTAAGGCTTAGCGAAACAAGCCCCAGACCGTGCAACGTGATTTGAAGAGTTGAAGAATTTTCGGTAGCCATTACGCGCCAGGATGCACTCGCCAATGCCGAATGACTGGCGCTGACCAGGCGTCCAGCCGCCCACCCCACCTTCAACGGGAGTCATCGATGATTCGAATCGGCTAAGCACAACCTGAGGACTCGCCTTCGCACCTAGGATCTCCTTTTGACAGCTCCCAGGCATGCATGGGTCGGTAAGTGCGGTGGACCGTTCTTAGCTCTATTTGGAGCCCCTTTTACAACCACGACAAAAACCAAGGGGTAACGATCAGTTGTGAAGATTTGATCCACATCAATTCATAAGCGACGCAAGCGTTGTTAGCCCCCATACAGATGAGAATGGAGCCCGTCCCCTTCCATTCCATCCTAATTTAAGGAGCAGAGGCGTGGGTGTCAGATGTGTGGGAATTGGGTGTATTGGGTTATGCTGATACGTGTGTAGTTGGCAGTGAAAGGCACCATCAACCAGAGCTCGCGTGCAAGCAGCCCTAGCCCAATACGAGAATGCCGCTCCGTGCTTCTCTCTTGCGATCCGACTATCCTGAGAAAAAAGCTCCTCGATAAGTGTGGTGCCTACATCCTTATATTGGAAAAGATGTCCGTTTTAGAACCCCCCGCCAGACGATAAGGCCCAGCAAGCTCCTACTTCGCCGCGGACGAGCTGTCAGTTACAGTCGCACCCGTCCAATTCAAGGCCTGTAGAGTTCATCCAGCTCGTGCTTGCTCAGCGTCGCTCCGCGTCTTACTCACGCTGCTCAAACTACTCTACAGAGTTTCCGAGCTGCATGGTGCCTGAATCTTTATAAATGAGGTGTGTGTAACCCGTTTATTAATTTAATTAAAAACAGTCGAAATAGTTAATTTTTAGTTAATAATTTTTCATAGTATAATTATTAATTTAACAAAGGTCTATAAAGGCATAATGTTTTATTTTACGGAAATTTATTTAAAATATGAGATAGTTCTTAAAGAGCACTGTTCAAAATGGGTGAAAATAGATTTGCAGGTTATAAAAATTAAAAAACAAGTTACTTTACTACTTAGATGCAAAAAATCAAATATTTTTACAGCATTTATTAATAAGAATTTTCAAAATAAACATTTTGATGGAAATAAGTAAACGAATATCTTCGGATTTAGAAAGAAATATTTTCTTTCTACAAATATTTTGTATAAAAATAAATTAATTAATTTAGACATCAGGTTTAAAATTTGTCAATTAATCAATTATTAATATCTTTATGAAGGACTGAAGAATATTTATTATGATCTAAAACTAAAAAATAAATTTCAATATTTGAAATATATAAAACACTCTGAAGGAAATACTACTTATAATAATAATAATAAGAATTGGTTTAAAACATTCACAATATTACCATTCGAAATGAAGTTGTGAATATCTTTTCAAAAAGTACATTTCTGTCAAATAACCAATTCCCTTTTAAAGAAATCATCGTAGACGTAGAAAATAGTTCTATTTGCTGCAATAATCATATTAAGAAACAATGTCTTACCTCATTAGTGAAGGTTATTAATAATTTTTAAAAAGAAAATAGATTTGAAATTTATTTAAACAGTAACATCATATTTGTATACAAAATAGCTAAGAATTTCTTAAAAGAGAACAAAAATATTATATTCCAAAATGCAGATAATGCAAATGTAATAGTAACATTTGACAAAAAATAACATTTTAATACATTTACAATCATATTAGAGAATAGCATAACTTACAAGAAAATTAAGAATCCCCATATTAATAGGCTACAAAATAAATTGAAAGAAGTCGTGAAAAATGGAAAAATAAGTCTTATATTAATGATATTGCGTTTCATCATTTAAAATGCAAAAATGGAAAATTAGACAAATGTTATGGTGTTCCCAACATTTACAAATAGCAATTGACCTACAGATTAATAATATCATCAATTAAGTTTCCAACATACAATAATGCAAATATATTTTATCTAAGATCGTTGCGAAAACTCCCCTCTCATGTGAAAGATAGTTGGAGTTTTGATGAAACAGTTAAAGATATTAATATTTCGAATCATTATAAGATGATTTTATTGGATGTAGTACCTACATTTATGAATATACTGGAGTTATATTGGATTTATGTAAAGAAATTATATTGGGTTTACAAGTAAGTTTCCAAAGAAAAGATGGCGTCATGACTGGATCTTCAGCAAAAATGTCAAATCTGATATGTTATATTTGTAGTTTATGGATCTGTGAACAACTTTTAAGCATTATATTTGAGCAACTCATGACAAGTTTCTAGCTAAATATAGGTCAATTGCGTGAAGCGCAGCTTCAATTCTATAATATGAGGAAACGTACGGTTGCGGCTTATCGTTTGCTCTCGGAAACGTATGGGGTGGATTGTATCGGTGGATTGCTGTGCCTCGAGTGGTTCAGACTAATCAAAACTGATGATTTTGAAGTTCGATACAATGATCGCTCTGGAAAGCCCGAAAGTTTTAAAGCCGAGGAATTGGACGCTTTTCTATGAGGGTCGGTGTTAAATTCAAGAAGAGCTTGCTGTATCATTGGGCTACACTGAATATCAAGCCATGCATGAGTTCGTCATTTTTCATCACGATAATGCTCGGTCACATGTTGTGGCTTCCGTCAAAACCTATTTGGAACATAGTGGATTGGAAATTCTGCCTCACCCGTCTTAGAGTCCAGATTTGGCACCATCTAACTACAACTTGTTCCATTCAATGCAAAACACTTTTACGTGAATACGCTTCAGTTCAGTAAAGAGAAACAAACTAGCTCGATACGTTCTTGGGCTGGAAAGACGTGAAGTTTTTTTATTCCGGAATTCATAAATTCCTAGAATGATGGGAAAAAGTTATAACTTCCGATGAAAAATACATTGACTAAAAGATATATTATAATAATTATTCAATTAGATAAGTACATTATCCAAATTGTTCAGCCATGATCTTTTGAAAAAGCTTGAAAAAAAAAATTTTTCGTATGTAGGTTTAATGCTTTTAAATATATATTAAACAAGAAAACTTTAGATACTTGTAAGGTAAAAACTCGGTGTCGCTAAGTACTCGCAGATGTACACGACTCCAATAATTTGATGCCACGTGAGCAGTGTGTATGCTACACTGATCGTATTGTACTGAGCGATCGCTGAATACCTTCTTGAGAATTAGTATACGATACGTGTGCAAAATAGATCATGAATATCTTTTTCTATTTTATCATTAATAAATAAAACCTATCCTATGTTACTGCACAATACGAAAATAATATTTTATCGAAATATAACTGCAATTCATTTATTATTTTTTGTATATTTTTGGGACTATATAATATTTTAAAAGATAAATATAAAGTATCAAGTTTTTTGTATTCATTTTTTAATTTACATACAGAATATTTTACCTTTATAGTAATTAGAATATAACTTTTCGAAATAAAAAGAAAGTTTTTTATTTTTATATATATTTTAATTGTATTTTTTTTAGAATAGAGGCTGGCGCATTTGAAGCTCTACAAGAATCAGCTGAGCTTTATATAGTTCAATTTTTTGAAGATGCTGACCTTCTCTGTTTGCATACAAAACGACTCACACTTATGCAAAATGACTTCATTCTTTTAAGAAGACTACGTGGCCGAAGAGATATTATTAATAGATAAAAAATATTAATATATGTCAAAATCTACGTCCATGTATTAATTATGAAACAATAATTTATTCACTAATTCGTGCTTTAAAAAATAATTTAAATAAATATTTATTTACAAACATTATCAATGCTATGGTCTAGAAATTAAAATATTTTAGTAGAAAGATAGGTTTATATTTGTATTAACAGAATAATAATGAAATACACATTACTGTACGTGATTTTACACTACGATCACGAGTGAATGGAAAAAACACCAAATTATGCACTCTTGAAAAGTGAATTGTTATATAAAGTTGAGTATATACTATACTTATAGACTCATAAATATTTATAACTGTTAAACTCCTTCAACAGCAACATCACTATGAAAAAGTGTCCATATGAACTTTTTGGAAGAAATTCAATACTAATGTAGGTGAAAACTAATATAAATCTTAGTACTTAAGACTTTACTATACTATCAAATGATTTTGCTAGAATATGCGTATAATTTTGTATACTTCTTTAGACGAACACTGTAATTAAACTAGAGAGCGTATTTTGCGCAGTGTTACCGATAGAGAGCGTGCGTGACGTGCAAAAGAAGAGACAGTGATTCCAGAAAAAATATTCCGGGGCAGACTAGTTGCAGGATCTCCTTTTGCGAGAGAAATACAGCGAGAACAGAATGCACACGAAATGAAAGTTGGATTTGTGTTGTTATCTTAATAAATAAATTATGCTTCTGGTTCGGGAATCAGTTGTATAAAAATATATATATATATATATATGTATTTTATTATTGCACCAAAGTACCACGTGACAAAATGGCATCCGTGATGCGGAGTATTGCATAGAGCCGCAACGTTAATTCGAAGAAGTAGAAAGCCGTTGCGATGCGAGGAACAGTTGTGCCTTTGTGACTTTGTGAGTGTTGAAAGAGGGGAGATATAGTGACGTGTGTGCTTGTGAGCACGTGTCTAGCACGCTCGAGCTCGAAGAGAGTTGTTTACCTGTGGAAGAACTTTCGCGAAACCGTTGAAGGTTACAACCAGGGTAAGGGGAATTGTTTCCGTTTTTCCTTTTTTTCAAGAGAACTTTGTTCTTTCGAGAACTTCTCCTCATGCCATTTTGCAGGGCCGTAGGGGTTTCGATACTTAATTTGGTTTCAGGTGTGTGATTCTACCTTGGAAAGAATTCTTCTGATTTGAATTCTTACCGACGGTAATATTTATGCCGCAGATATTCTTTTATTTTTTAGTTTTATTTTTTTTTTATTATATATAGTTTCTCTTGTGAATGAAAGCCGTAGTGCCGAATGATCCTACCCAGGTACAGCATAAATGTTGTATAGTACTAGAATATGTAATTTACCATTTCTTGACTGTTAATCAATTTTCAGCAATTCAGAATAGCGGGGTCGTGCGTTTTTCTTCTGAAAGCCGATCTGCGTAATTCGGGGTAATGTGCACGTACAAACAGTACGTGCACGATTAGGTAGGAGTATTTTTAGTTAATATAGATGAATTTTGAGCGGGAGATTGCACGAATAATCGCTTATGTTGCGTGTACGGTAAAATAAAAGAAATGAGCGATCACGTGCTTCGGATGCAAGCTTTAATGGAGAAAAGGGAGAGGAGAGTAGTATGTCTCGCTATAGCGCGTTTAAGTTTAACGGAGGTTCTAGAATACTTAACCGCGCGTGGGTTTAACACGAGTGAATCCGAGGGGATGCTGCACGTGTCATCGGCGAGAAGTACGGCGACGACTGCCACGGTGACGCAAGTCGGTGTAGTGAATCCTGAGTGTCGTTGTAAAAGTAGACATGGCCGCCGAAATGATAGTCTATAAGGCCGTGCATAATCTCGATCAAGAAATGATTCTCGGGATGGATTTTTGTTGGAAATTTGATTTCGACAGTCGATTGATTCGTGGTCTATTAAGAGTGCGAGAGAGAGAGAGAGTTGAAGTCTTTTTTGCGCAGGGACGATGACGCTGAATGTCTACGGCGAATGTCGCCACAGTTGCTCGAGATAGC
The DNA here is from genome assembly GCA_018907035.1 of Sycobia sp. Sy_11. Classification (NCBI taxonomy): domain Eukaryota; kingdom Metazoa; phylum Arthropoda; class Insecta; order Hymenoptera; family Epichrysomallidae; genus Sycobia; species Sycobia sp. Sy_11. The sequence continues at coordinate 1,499,854 of JACCIC010000100.1, forward strand.
GTCGGAAGAGGTTGACAGACTAAGGAAGGAAGGAGTAATAGAACGTTCAGGTAAGAGAAATGTGATAAAAGGGCGCCAATTCCCGGGCGTCCTAATTAGGCGGGATCTCCCTTTGTGAGAGAAAAACGGCGAGAACAGTATGTATGCAAAATGAAAGTTGTATTTATGTTGTTATATTAATAAATAAATTGTGCCTGTGCTTCGGGAATCTGTTGTATAAAATAGATATATGTATTTTATTATTGCACCAAAGTACCAGGTTACAAAGTCTATAGTCTAAAACTATCTAAACCTTGGGCATAAAAGCAATTTTGAAACATATGTATTGTCGTATATTAAGGTTAATGCGTATATTTATTGGGAAGGGTTATAAATTACAAAATTATTCCTCTTGCCACTGTGTTGGAGTTATTTTTCATACCGTACATGCCCTTTCATGGGTAATCATTTTTTAATTTAAAAACGGTTGCCTGACAAATATGGTTTTTTGTATATTTAGTAAGGAACGCTACTAGAAAAAGGACCGGTAGGGCCTGGATTTAATAACTGTAATGACGAAAGTACTGGCCGTTGCTCATTCAAATCTCTGTAACATAAGTACGGTAATGTATATCTATATAATGGAGGAGGTTAAAGAGAAACGATAATACGAGCATCACTTGTTATCTCTTGTCACCAGTTGCGGTTCGACGCCTGACCTATAATAATCAACCGTACAAGTTTGAACAAATTAATTGCGTAGCCACCTACTTATGTAGGCAGTCATTTGAAGAAATTATTATATTATTACTAATAGGAAATTTGAAAATTGTTCAAATTATATCTATGAATACAATGGCAATTAGAATTGATAAAAATAGCATACATGTATTTCGACAATAGTTTAACGGAAATAAAATAGAGTTAACAAAATTCTAGAGTACGATACGGCCAGAAGATTAATCTTGAAGTACACCTGATATAATAAATACTTATATAATAACGGTATAATAACTATGATAAGAGTGAATTCAAATGACTGCATCATTAGAATAATTTTTGAATTTTGTACAGAAGCAATTACTAAGAACGAACTTATTAGAATTAAATTAAATATACATAAATAAGAAAAGCGAAAAAATATTGTATTGAGCATTTGTTTTGGAATGTTTGATGACATAGAATACTATTACATTGAGATTTTATAATTATAGTAAAATTCGATTGTATGAGAATTCGTCGATTTCTTTATTTAATTTGAAGAAACGCATTAAGCTACGAATAAGCAACGTTCAAGTATGTAAAGCCAAAGTGAAATGAAATACTTGCGAATAGCTTTATAAAAACGCACACTAAGTTATTTAGCACAGTAAATTTTTTAACTCAGCAAGGGTTAGAATTAGGTTTGAATGAGATCTCAAAAAAATTCAAATCTTACTCAATTATTCAAGTTGAGAGCTGAGGACTCAAATGAATATAAACAATGATTAGATCGAAAAAGAAATAACAATAGAAACGGTGTGAATACATAAAAAGGGTAGTTGAAATTTATAGAATATCGTTGATTCTCCATCTTATACCCGAGTTCACAAAGTTTATGATGATCTCGTTTAGAAACGTGGCTCTTTTATGTACTTACAGAAAATCATTTTCAACTTTAAGGTCCCTAAAACCTTATTTATGCTCGCAAATGGTATAAACTATATTGAATCATACTGCGATATTAACCATAATCAAGATGTAGAGAATTCAGATTTGATAGAAGTTATTCATTAATTTCTTTCTTCCATTCATTGTGAAGACGGGCCCCTGGTGTTTCTGACCGCTGGACTTTAGTTCCTTCTTGGTTTTTGTCGATTATCGCGTTGTCGTGATTCATCATGCACATGTCTAGCTAGCATTCATGCCGAGGATTCTGTTATCGTTACAGTCCTTTAAGCCATCGGTGGCTTATCGTTTTCGATGGCTGCCCACCTGAATCGCGTAATCGTTCTTTCTGAGGAGGAGCAAGCTGCCGTGTTTACTAGGCAGTCCTCTGCAGATGATGGCTCTTTATATCTCCGCGTAAGGTCCTTTCTTAAATCGACCTGCTGCACTATCAGCTACAATTCGTTGATTTATTTGAAATCGTTCCTGTTAATCTGGTCCAGGTATGATAGGTGCAGATTTAGATAGAATCTATCGAGATGTTGTTCGCAATTGACTGCTAGTGCTAGCTTGTCTATTAGCACGCGCATTCCGTGGAGATATTAACCAATGGGTTCTTTAGAACCTTGTGTTCGATCGCGCAGCTCTTCCTCTAGCCATAGGATATAATCGATTAGCCAGAATTGACGGTGCAACGCTACTTTAAACGACTCTCAAGGTGCACTAATTTTTATAGAGAGGACTGGCCCACATCCGTACTAATCTGTGCAGAATTCCAGGGATCAATTTCAAAATGTCTGTTGAAGGGATATCTAAGCTACATGTGGTCTCTTCCGGCCGTTTGATAAACTCCTCCACATTCTTTCGACAAGCTCCAGTGAACTGTACGCGCCACTGCTGTAACAAATGTCCGGTGCGAGTTTCTTTCAAGTTTTATTTTCTTGTTACTTAATTTCGCCGCTTATATTATTTATTAATAACATTTGTGCTATTATTTATTTGTATTTAGTTATTAACACGTTTAGTATTTTAACTATATGTTTGCTGTAAAGATGTATCAATTCTTTATTAATTTTTGTGTCAAAAAAAAGAAAAAAGTTTATCCCTTATTGCTCGTGTGTCAGATCTATAATTTGTAATATTTTTAAATGAGTAGTAATTTCCAATATTTAAGTAATTCTAATATTAAATTGTTGCTGTTAATGATTTTTGTAGTCAAGATGTTATACCTATTTATTCCAAATATTTTGTCAATGTCGTTTATATTATTTACTTTAATACTATTCTGAGATGTTTTTTCTACTATATACTATTATTCTTATTTATTTAGGTTATATTTACTATTTATGAACAGTGGTGGTATTATTATTCCTATACTACCACTCTTGTTATAGATTAACAAAGCTTGAATTGTTTGAATATAAAATTGTCTATTTTAAAATCTTAATATTCTTCAGGTTGTCGTTATTATTTGCTTTTATTGTTTTTATTGTTAGCCAAAAAGATAGTAAGGGTTGTAAGAAAAAAGAGAAAAAGAAAGAGATCAGAAATTAAAGTAAATCGCAATAAAAATTTGTGTTCTGTAATTATTCCTCACAACCATATCCCAATCCGGGGAAGCGACCGGTCCTCCTTTTAGGTGAATCATGTCTCATAAACCTTGCACATCCCACTAAGGGTTTTTAGACAGACCAGGAAAATAAGATGGAAGTTCGAGGTACGTGTAAGCTATTTCCCTCAAAGGAAATAGTTTTCATCTATGTGAAATTGGCTTTGGCTAATTTCATTGGCTTCCAACTTATCTGAAAAACTTATCTGTAGGTTTTTATTATTAGATTTAGGGAGAGTAAACATAACTTCTTCAGAAACAGGGGCCGAGCTAGTGGAGGAAACTCTAGGCTCAAAAGGGCGGCGCATACTTCTAATACATCTTGTGCACCAGATGAGTTCACCTCGGACGTCACATTTATTATCTAATTTATCCTTCCAACAATGCGTAGGTTTTATCGCGTATATAAACGTGAAATAGCATATAATCAACCGATTTCCTGAAGGTCTAATAATATATACGTTTATATCTTATGTTTAAAGATAAAAAATTTTATAGGCGAGGGATGGGATATATATATATATATATATATATACATATATATGTATATATGTATATATATATATATATATATATATATAGATAGATATATACGATACTATATATTTTATTGTTTATAATTGCTATGTGTTATGTATATTATATCATATTAGGTATGTGAATAAGTCTTTCCCGTTTTTTTTCAAATTTTGAGCCTTTATTGTGAAAAAATGGTTACAAATGAATTATTGAAAGAATTGGCCATCGCTAGCTACAACTTTTTCCCATCTTTCTGGCAACATACGAATCCCGTTGCGAAAAAATTCGACCGGTTTGGCCTCTATCCAGTCACCCACCCATTTTTTGGCTTCCTCGTAGGAATGGAAGTGCTGGTCAGCCAGGCCATGCGTCATCGATCTGAAGAGATGGTAATCAGACGGAGCAACGTCTGGACTATACGGCGGGTGGGGTAGGACTTCCCATTTGAGCGTTTCTAAGTATGTTTTCACCGGCGGTGCAACATGTGGGCGAGCATTGTCATGTTGCAAAATAACTTTGTCGTGCCTGTCGGAGTATTGTGGCCGTTTTCCTCGCAGTGCGCGGCTCAAACGCATCAATTGTCGTCGATAGACCTCGCCTGTGATCCTTTCATTCGGTTTCAGAAGCTCATAGTAAACCACACCTAGTTGGTCCCACCATATACAGAGCATGAGCTTGGCGCCATGAATATTTGGCTTGGCCGTCGATGATGATGCATGGCCGGGTAGTCCCCATGATTTTCTTCGCTTCGGATTATCGTAACGTATCCACTTTTCATCGCCAGTCACGATACGATGCAGAAAACCCTTTCTTTTATGTCGCTGAAGCAGCTGTTCGCAAGTGAAAAAACGCCGTTCGACGTCTCTCAGCTTCAGTTCGTACGGCACCCAATTTCCTTGCTTTTGGATCATTCCCATGGCTTTCAAACGCTTGGAAATGGTTGTTCGGTCAACTCCCAATGATTCAGCAAGTTTTTCTTGCGTTTGAAAAGAATCTTCATCAAGCAAAGTCGCCAATTCTCGATCTTCAAAGATTTGCGGCCGCCCGGAACGCTCCTTGTCTTCCACGTCGAAGTCACCGCTTTTGAAGCGTCGAAACCATCCGCGAACACTTGAATCATCGACACAACCTTCTCCATAAGTCTCCTGAAGCAATCGATGCGTCTCGGCAGCAGATTTCTTCAAATTGAACCAAGAAAGTGAAACTTCCCGCAAATGACGTCGACTCGGCTCAAATTTCGACATTTTCACGATATCAAAAATTTATGATGCGAAAAAATTTTAACTAATGTGTTAGTATGAAATTGTTGACATATGAATAAGCTTTGATTATGACATATGTAACCATTGAATACTCGCACAGTATTGGTGGAGCCATCTCTTACAAAAAACGGGAAAGACTTATTCACACTCCTAATATATTATTTTATGAACTCTTTTCAGAACTCAAAAAAGTTAATTTCTTCTATGTAAAAGGAGTTCTTTCAAAAAGTCATATCGCTATGACAGTACATCTGAGTACGATAGTATATTACTAAGGGGGCAGCTTTTAGCGAGATAGTTGTGTTGTATTATAATTGCTGATAAATTCAGAGGGAATTACTCCTTTTAAGGGACCTGAACGATAAGGGTGAGAAGAGAGTCGATGCCAGTTTAATTAAAATATTTGTAAATCGTGCAATAAATATGTAGAGAATAAATATGACAAATTATTATAATATTCAGTATACATGCATTAGATGTATAAATGATCATAAATATTATGAATGATACTTAGAGAATATATATGTTATTTATTATACCAATACACTGTTTGTGTTTGAAATGAGCACAGCAAGAAACATATGTAAACAAAATAGACAGAAGTAAGTATTGTTACTAAGAATTATTCGCTTTTATATTGAATTTATAACTACTTTCTCTTTCATTTACATCCATCTTGAAAGAGTATCATGGTAACTTACTGTGCTAAACGTATTCTATTTATAATTGTTGTTCATGCCCCAATAAACCTATGTGTGTTTGTTGCTATATTTTTTTACTGACTTGAAGCTATTAGGTGTAATAGAAAAACGGGGAATGGTAACACGGTAGGGACACTAGAGTTTCTTCATTGAAAAAAGGAATTACACAATGTTCATCATAAAATAAGGGGGTGAGACATTTAGATTTCATCATATAGTGCATATAGCTTTTGCCTGTCAGCTATTGTCAGAAGCTTTGAATGGGGAGCATTGAAGAGCATTGTATGTACCCGTCACGGACCCTACGCTTTGGGCGCCATTTGTAACTGCATTTCGTCCAGTTACACTTATCGTGCAGATGGGGGCTGTCTGTGTATGTGTATTTGCGTGACCACCATGGCGCACTGGCTGGATCCTCTGGCTGCTATAAAGAGGGACGGGAACGGGGAATGCAGAATACGAATAACTATCTATATATGAAACTAACAAGAATATCATTTATTTATAACAATTACAATTACAATATCTAACAGAGAACATTAAAACATTGGTTAATACTCCCAGCAGATTCCACGGCGCGAGGTATCTAAGCACGGGCTGAACTTATACGCGATTGTTCACGGGAACGAAAGAAAGGGAATTCGACGACGGGGCCTGGCTCACATTCCTCTGTCGCGAGATGAAATCACAACAGATAAATATAAGCAGCGGGTACTTACCAGACCGATGCGTATGTTGCCGCTGCTATCTCCTCTTCTCTCACTCTCTCTCTCTCTCTCTCTCTCTCTCTCTCTCTCCGCTGCGCTCTCTGGCTCCGCTGCTGGTATCCGCACTAGACGAGGTTCCTAGCCTCCGTGCTGTTCGTTCATGAGGGTGAAATTCTGAAGGCCACTCTAGATCTGGGGCTGAATCATCACATGTGAGAGTGTCTGCGACCGCGTGCTGTTGACTTGATGATCATGACGAGAAGGAGGGAACGTGCTCGTTCCTTTTTCGATTCCTCTTCCCGTTTGTTCGCTCGGCGCGCACTCTTGCGGCCATTCGCGAACGCTCGCGGTTTTAACCAAGCTCGTAAATAACGCCAAATTGGCGGTCGCAAGATCAATTGCTCTTTGTGAATTTTGGGAGCCCCATAACATTTGTCTATTTTCGGATTTTAAATGTTTAAACGTAATGTCATATAAACTTTATTTTTCTAATTTTTACTACTTTTTTCAATTTATTTTTTAGCTTATTAATATAAGGATTCTCAATTTTTTTGTAAGTTGTGTTATTCCTAATATCATTGTAATGTATTAATATATTTTTTTTGTCAGATGCTACTGATTCATTTCCTTTATCTCCATTTTGCAATACAATATTTTTGTTCTCTTTTAAGAAATTCTTAGCTATTTTATATACATGTATGTTGTTACTATTTAAATAATTTTGAAATCTATCTTCTGTTGTAAAATTATTAATAACATTCAGAAATGTGGTTCTAACGTTGATGCTTAATATCATTATTACAGCTCAAAATTCTAATATTATGTTCTACGTGAGAGATGATTTCTTTAATAGAGAATTTGTTATCTGAATAAGATATTTCAGATTTTGCACCCTTTGAAATTACTATTTTAGTTAATAGATTATATTATAATGACTGTAACCCATAAAAATATTTATAAATTTATTTGTTAATTATTTAGTCTAATTATTTTTTTAGTATTGTTGCGTCCAGCAAAAATACATGTATTTTTGAGGCAGGTCAAATCGTACGGCGCGTCATTGCGTATACTTTCCGACGATTTTTAAAACGGGGGGAAGTAAGCAACGGAATCGGGAAAGGGGAGAAGGCGATACGATATTAATAAGGAGAGGGAGCGAAGAAAGTGCAGGAGGTATGGCAACGCTGTTTGTATGCCAAAAAAAACATATATACGTTGAACATACAGTCTCCAGAAGATTCCAGTATAATCCCTGGAAAATTTTGGAGAGGTATAAATGGTATACAAGGGTATTCGCCAATGTATATGGGCAACTAACTGCGTAGCTCGCGTCTCCCTCCCCCAATAAAAGTCCGACCAGATGCGGCCCGAATCGCATAGCTAGGCCGCATATCCGTCCGTAGCGCGCACTGGTCGCGCCGAAATTACGACTCTGACTGAAATGCCCCTCTCTACCTCCCCCACCGATGCTATCTTCCCGTAGGAAAGTCGGAAGAAAGCGAAATGCGCGCTTGTGCCTCATTTATGGCCCCCTTTGTATACAAAGTATGAAATCTGAGAGGCCATCGAATATCACCAACGGTTTTGACGAATGCAACTTAACAGAGATAATAAGAAATAATAAGAAACGTCGATCTACGAGTAGTTTATTACTACTATTATTACTACACTTATTATTATTATTAAAATTGTTACTATCATTATTAACGATTATTATTACTTTTACCATTATAATGTAAAATATATATTTATAATCTATAATTATTACCGATTATTCAATATTTTGTTGTTCTACTATATACTCAAGAGTATATGTTTATAATCAATTATTATTGTAGTTATTATTACTATTATTATCATTATTATTACTTACGTATTTATAATTTTTTCAGTGTATTTAAGATTCGAATTGTTTTACTATATTAAATAGTATATGTTTATAGTCAATTATTATAAATACAATTATTGTTATTATTATCATTGTTATTATTCTTACTTACGATCTATAATTACTACCGATTATTTAAGATTCTAATTATTTTATTATATTAATAGTATACGTTATAATTAATTACTATAATGACTATTGTTTTTCTATTATGATATTGCAAGATATGTGTTTGTAATCTAGAATTAGTACTATTAACTAAATTATACTACTACGTTGAAGAATATCTTCATCAAATTATTTTATATGTTTATAATTACTAAATAGCAAATATGATCTATAATGTTTAATATTGATTATCATTATTTAATAACGTTTTGTATATATATATATATATATATATATATATATAGAACTAAGATAGATTTAAGAAATTTGTAAGAGATGAACGGAGGCTGCTTTGTCTTTACGAAAAGCCCCCCTCCAGCTCCCCACCACAACCGAATTTTCCGTGGAGAAAATTTCGGCGGCGTCGCGTCCCGGGTATAAATACGGGCTCTCGAACACGCAAAAGTCAGACTGCCGGCCGTGTTCGATCCGCACATAGCTTTAACAGACTTTTGTAAGAAATCTATCGGTTATAATAAAAAAAGTAAGTTAACCCAAAATCTCATCGTTTTTCTTTTAAATACGCGAAGCACGCGCTGGACCTTGCTGGACCTTGCTGTCTCCGCTAAAGTTTAGCGCGGATAGCTAGCGAGGTAGACTGGAGGCCGAGGAAGCTCGCGCCCCTACTACCTCCAAGAGAATATTAGATCCGTCGCCGCTCTAATATTTAACCGGTCGTGTTGGAGCTGCCTCGAGTGTGGCCCTCGCGATCAGCCCCGCGTATGACTGGCTTCAGCACTAAAGCGTGGCCAAAAAACAGGGGGGCAAATAGCGGAAGGCAACGGCATTAAATCGCCGTCGTTACGTCCGTGTGGCACCAACGCTGTTGGACGTCATAGTATTAAGTTATATACATATATGAAATAAATTCAAAAATTCTCTATATTTTCTCTAGTAGTGTAATTTAGTTTCAAAACAGTAAATATAAAAAATATACAATATTACATTAAAAAGGAATGAATACAATTATTAAGAGGTCTCATATTTAGAAAAAGTAAGCATGAATACTTCTCTATTCTATGTCTTGGAGAACTTTTCATATTACTTTCCACGGCGATAACCGGTTGGATGGCATAATTATATTCCTAATAAGCATATACATTAGATTCAATAAGTCGTTTATGACACTACTAATCTGCGTTAACGGTATCGAATTTAATATTGCCTCTATTTCGATTATCAACATGTTAAGTCTGAAGTAAATAACACGTTTGATGCTAGCTTCTGGAATGATGTTTAAGCGATTTGACATTCAGTTTCCGCAAAACCCTGTAATGAGGTGATGATTGAGCAATAAAATGTAAATTTATACCCTGGTTGCTAGTAAAATTCAAAACCACATTTTTATACTTTATTCAATTTTAGGAAATCATATAATTAACTCAGTTTATTTTATACACCATAAAAAATTATCACGTAACTGTAGAATATTGACTTGGGTTTCCATCTGCGCAAAATAGATCTTCTAAGTGCGCCTAGGAAGATTTCGGTTGTTAAATCACTAACTACTTTTATATGAGTTGTACTCATTGCTAAGCAAATGCAAACAGCAACCTACATTGTTTTTTTGACTTTTGGAATGGACTCCATTTTGCCAGAATAACACTCGGTAAATCTATTTTGCGTTCCATTAGTATTGGTTTGTCGAGAAAACTAGTCTGCTACACTATTATATTATCGATAGAATACGATGTCCAACTGTCTTTGGACTACTTCTGCGGAGAGTTCTGTATATGGACGGTAATATACGATCTGTAGATAATTCTGTACAACTCACAAAAAGACTTCCGTATTTATTCGGTAGAAACAAATTCCTAGATTCTCGGGATAATTTCCATGGACAGTTCCTTGTTCGGACGATAGAAAACGATGTCCAGGTATCGAGACAATTTCTCTAGACGATTCATGTTCGGCCGGTAGATGCGGATGTCAATTGTCTTGGGACGACTACTACAGGGAGTTACATGTTGGGACGATAGAATACAATGTCCAACTTTTTCTGGACGACTTCTGCGGGAAATTTCGTGTTCTGTTGGTAGAAAACAATTTTTAGGTCTCTCGGAAAGAATTCTACTAGGAGTTTCGTGTTCGAACGGAATAATACGATGTCTAGGTGTTTTGGGACGTTTTATACGGATATTCTGTTCGGACGGTAGAATACGATAACCAAGTGTGTTGAGATTACTTCCCCGGGCACCTGATGTTCGGTGGGTACAATTCGATCTCCAGGTTTCGTGTTTGCACAGTAGAAATGAATGTCCAGATGTAGTGTGATTTCTATGAGAATTTTCATGTTCAGATGGTAGAATATGATGTTCAGATGTCTTCCAATGTCTTCTACGGACGGTTCATTATCGATGAGTAGAATATAGTTAATGTATTAATACATGTAGTCCATGTATCTCTGGATAATTTATATAAATAGATTCATGTTGGAAGGATAGAATACGTTATCCAGATGTCACGGGACGACTTCTACAAGGAATTTAGTGTTCGGCCGGTACAAGGTGATACCCAGTTATTGCAGAACAAGTGCTACGGCCACTCTCGTGTTCGAACGATAGAATACGATGTCTAGTTATCTCGAGACGATATTTCTAGACGATTCATTTTTGGGGGAGTATACGATGTCCAGGTATCTCGGGACGACTTTAACAGGGAATTTAGTGTTCGGATGCATAAATCTATGTCCAGTTGTCACGGTACGTTTCCTACGAGAAGTGAATCCGGAGCACTTCCAAGATGAGATTTGTGTTCGAAAGGCAAAATAAAATGTTCAGGTATCTCTAAACGATGAGGAGTTTTGCATTTGGACTGTAGAATACGAAGTTCAAGTGCTAAATAGCCGAACACCCGTTCGTAAGGGGTGTACTTGGTACTTTTGTGCACACAAGTTGAGTATGGCTAAATCAAGCTAATCATCTCATTCCTCGTTATTTGTTGTATATTGTTTCGGATTGTTAAAAGATGATTCCGTGGATGGGTGGCTTGGGTCTCGGGAGAGAGGGAAGGATATCCGGAACAAATTTGTAGTAGGTGGAATTTTTTGTGGCCCTGAAAAGGACTGTTTTTTTCTCCCGGTGACTACTGAGGGTGATATCAGGGAGGAGTCGGGTATGGAGAGATGAATCGAGGTAGGCGGGGTGTGTGTACCGCCCGCCGTCGGCTTGCACTCCAACTTCGGTGGGGGACAGCCTGTCCCACTAAGCCAATGCGCGGGGTGGTCGCTAAGTCCTTCTTCTTCAAACGCCGCCAGATTAAAAAAGGTTCCGAGTGGGGAGTTTGAAGGTGGGCTGGACCCCCGCGAGCTCTGCCAAGGGAGGCCATGGAGGTGGATTACGAGGGTGGGCCAAGTGGGACGGCGGATGCCGATCTCTGCCTGAAGATCCTGCGTTTCGGGAGCGCTCGGTATGACCACCGCGCTCCGAACAGATTTCCTGGGCTCCTCCGAGGTGGCTTTCGAGAATACTAGGTCCGGCAGTCATAGGCCAATTCCCCAAAGGTCCTCTGTAGCGAGCTCAGAATGAACTAACTGAAAGTAACGACAATATTTCAAATTTCTCCTATAGAAACTCATAGACAACGTTCAAATGCATAATATTGATATCTTCTTTATTAATTATAGACCCATAAACCTGCAACCTTTGTAAATGCTGTGTGGGTTTGTTTTTTTATTAACTGAATCACTTTTCGCAAAATTGCCACTAAACACTGTACACTCCTTTGCCCTGTCCTGGTCGCCAGCTGTTAATTTTTCCTTAATAAGGGAAGAATGGGATACTTAATATAACAAATTTATAGATAATACTTCAAAACTTTATTTACAGAATAAAGTAGAAGAACTATATAAACGCTGAAGTAAACGCTTCCGTCATACAAAACCTTTTGAATATTTTTTCAGGCTTCGGATAGAGCGGAGGTCTCAGGGATCTCCAATCTCTTACAATTTTCTAATCCACATACATACTTCGTTGGTAAATTTTAGTCGAAGAGATGTCTTGTTCGTTTAAATATATATATATATATATATATATATATATATATATATATATATATATATATATATATTACAACCTAGTTTTCAGAAGAGGTTATCCTTACCTTGTCTGGTGGCGATATAGCGATGTAGTCGCGGACGCTGGTGCTGTAATTCGATTAGAGAGAGGAGGTTGCAAAGGAGGAAAAGGGGAGAATGAAGCATGCACGTACAAAAAGTATATTTATCAATTACATTTATTAACGCGTATGTTTGTTTACATCTATTTACAGGGTATTATGCTCGGATAACCTAACTATCGTATACGCGGGGATGGTAGTGTATGAGACGATGAATACCGAGCGAGTTCAACAATAGGCGAAGCATATGAATGCTTCGCGAAGCACAAACATGGCCACCTTGTGCGAGGGGGGAGAAGAATACGAGAGGAAGGATGCGGCACGCACACATGTGGACCGGGAGAACGCGGAGGTTCTATTTTATGAAATGAATACGGTACTTGCCAATGAGGGCTCCGCTGTCATCCTCAAGGCAGTTCTCAGCCCTGTTGTCCACTGGGTGGCTTGGTGGCGCACTGTAGCTGCACGATAGTGCGGTGACGACCATGTCAGACGACGGCGTATGTGCGATGGCGGCGGACCGTCGATGGGCGGGAGTCGAGCGCGCTTGGAGCGACGACAAAATCGGGTCGTCTCGCACCTCTGCCTTCACACGGCGATGATGCGATCGTATGCACAACCTGGATAGTAGGATTCTTCTTCCTTCTTCTTCTTTCCGAGACAGCGGCACTTCGCTAAGGCGAGCACGTGCTTACTTACGATCGGGTAAGTACACTCGTCGAGTGCCAGAGCTGTTCTCTCTTTATTGCAGTGCGTCTCTGCGTTTCGTCGATTTCGTGTTCGATATATCGCGCGAGATCTCGATGCTTTTTCATTCCTAATTTTGATCATCGAAAACGATGGCCACAAACTCCCCCTATCAGAACCGAAGTGGGTGCTAAACCACTGAGCCTTAACTCATTTCAACTGCTGTACGTGGGACGAAAAGAAAAAAGGGGAAAGATTTTACTCGCGGGTTACCAGTTCGCGATTCCGTCTAACTCTTCCGTCTAATATATTAAAATAGAAGAAAGAAAGAAAAGAAAAAAATATAGCGCCACTTTTATACATGGGTTGCAATTTATGGATTTACATTCGAAATACGCTGTCGTTATAAAATTAACCTAAAAATTCTTACGGGTATTTATTTACTTATTTGAAAAGAGAAAAAATAAAAGGTATATCTAAAACTAGCTAATCTTATTCAATCCCTATACTCAAGTTACGACCTATAATTACAAAAACATTTTTAAGATTCTATGTATGCCTATGCTATGGTTAACGTTACATCTAGTTATTATTCCTATTTTCTTCAAGTTACTACCTATGATTACAAAAATTTTTCTAAAACTCCATATATTACATTCTTATGCTAATCTAGACTGAGAAGGAGGTTTTGTGAAATAAACTATACTTATTCTAACCTAATACTATGCTCTATAATCTATATTTAAATTTCTATTGTCTTACATGCTATGTGCTTAAGTCTGATCTTCTATAATCTTCTGTAGGTTTTCTTCATTCTTCGACTGGGACGTCAGGGTGGTTATGTTTCTTTGGTAGACTTCGCCAAATTTTGGTAGATCGCCATGGGCTCTTTGTTGTGGCCAGTACCTGTGAGAAATGATTTCCTTCACCGGCTCTGGCTTTCTTCAACTGTAGCGGTGTTGATCAGGTTGCGGGCAAGTACCGAGAACTTTATTGAGCGATTTTCTACGATACTCATAAGGAAAGTTGCCGTAGTGCGCCTCACTCGTGCCGTCACAAGTAGTGACGCGATAAGGGGTATATTTGGGGTGGCTCTTTTTGTACGCTTTCTGAGTATCTGAGTGATGGCTGAGACGGTAGGGGATAGTTATATACATGGATAAAGATTATGAAGCGGTATGGGACATTATCTATCTCGGGCACGGAGAAATGTACTTTGCACTGGCGCTGTGATCTGCTTGCTCATATAAACGGACGCCCCCGGCATGATGATCGTTACCGATTGCGTCGGGTGGCCAATCACTCCTGACCTCCTGGTTGTTTTGCGCTAGTGTTGTTTGTTCAGGGGGTGTGTTCTAGTGTGGATTTCGTCCCTTCGCTGCGATTGTTGTCTTCTTGCTGGCGTTCCTGCGGCTGTGGCTTCGTCTTCGCCTTCTTTTTAGAGGACCACGAATCGTGGTCGCTCTCCCCCTCCCAAGACGTCGTTGCGAAGTGACAGTCCTGGACAAAAGTACATTCTAGTTGAATTTAAAAAATATCTGTGAATATGTAAAAAAAAGTAAGGTGCCTTATTAGAAATGAATTTGATAATGTAAACAATTAAGAGTTGATATATATTAATTATTCATCTGATTTTTGTTCATACACATTAAGTAAGATAAATTTCAACTTTACATAATTATTTTGAGACAAATATTTATATGTAAACATAATATAAAACATATAGTATAGTGGTTTATAAATGCGTCGGTCCGTACGTATATAGCTATATTTCTCCAAAGTTATTTAATAGAATTCCAATGTTATCTAATAATGTAATTATGTTTTTTTATCCATGATTGAATTGTTAAAGAGATAAGTTTCAATTTAATTTAACAATACATTGCGCCACGTGAGGATCGAGCCCGATGAGAGCCGATTATCGTCGTGCTTATTTCCCCTCTCCCCTTTTGTCCGTGATTTTAGAAAGACGCACAACACGCACGATCACTCTCGTCTTGGTCGCCGGAGGGTGGTATAGGAATAGGTGTGGTGTGAAAAAACAAGTGAACGTCATGAAAAGCGTACAAAGAACAGATGCGTTAAAAATCGCGTGCGCGTATTGCACTGTGTCTGAGAGCGTAGTTTTCGTTACAACTGGCATCATTCCCATCGATCTGCACTCGGCTGAACAAAAGCGTATTCACGAACGAAACTCGAATGTTGGAGGGAAAAGCGCTACAATTTAAGAACGTATAAAGACGATCGAAACATGGCAGAGGCGGTGGACGATGAACGAACGGAGACAATGGAAAAAAAGACTAATACCCGAAATCGATCCCTGGAAGGAGAGGCAACACAGGGAGGTGAAATTTTACCTTACCCAGTTTCTATCCGGACGTGGATACTTCCGTAAGTACCTTTACAGAATGAAGAGGATTACCTCTCCGGAATGAACGTACGGCAGATGAGCTTGGGACGATGTGGAGCACACGTTCTTTGTGTGTGACCATTGGACCGAGTTACGACTAGGGCTACAGGCAAGGGTAGGCACGATCACGCCAGAAAACGAGATGAGACTTATGGCGATGGACGCGAACAGCTGGTTCGCGTCCATCGCGAGCAAAAGAGCGGATGATTGAAAGATTGTCAAGAGTGAATGCAGTTTCAAGTGTGCATGAGATTCTAGGACGAAAGGAATGATCGTGAATGGACTACGCAAGGACTACCGTCCAGGCTGAAGTAATGTGAATAACAGTTCCGGGCTGGTGTCTGTGCAACAACACGGACATGTATGTTTAGTGCGTAGTGATATGGGTTTTGTGTCGAGTCGTACATATTTCAGTGGCGATAATTCTCCAGAATTATTCTTACTGAACGGACATTGGAAATGCATAAATGGCGTTCACAGACTCCTTAAAAAAAAAATTATTATATAGGAATTATAATTTTAATTCCCATCGATGAAATTTTAACCAAAAAATTTTGATTACAGTAATGGTTAATTTTTTTGTTTTGAAATTCGTTGATAAACATTACATTTTAAGTCACGGATCTTATTTTTCTCTTTCTACTGGCATAATAAATTATTTCGTTTAGTGCAAGGATACGAACAAAGTAGTTAACTCAGAAATTAATATTTGAAATCTTGTATAAGATTTAAATTATTGTTAGGAATCAAATGAATAAACTTAGATTATCTAGTGCATTACTTTCAGCAGCACAAACTTATGAATGAGAGATTTGCCATGGAAAGGATTGAGAGTAAATAAATAAAGCTGTTACAATGTATAAATTGTTCAAATCTGCGGTTTGACGACGTCATATTATATTCAAAGACAACTCCAGTAATATTTCAAATAAATTGTTGCAAATTTATTCGCAGTAGGAGAGAGATGCATATTTTCAGGCATATATAGGTCATTGAGCAGTTCTGAGCCGGTTCGGCATAAGTTTAATTTTGGAGTCTTTTTTTATTATTATGAAAAATTCTTCTGCTATTTCTAGTAAAATCGTGAAAAATAAACTATTTAACTAATTTCGCGTCTATGTATGAGTTTTTATGTAAGCAGATTTTCGGTTTCAGTATTAATTCAAGAAATATTTTTAAATTAAATCATTTACTTCAGCCTTATATGTATCTTATTTATAATGAATTCATCTCATTGAATTGTGAATTTCAAATACTCATAATGACGTAGAGAGAATACAATGCTGGAGGACAAAAGTAAAGGCAAAAACACATTAAAAATCATTTATTCAGACGAATTTGGAAATATCGAAAAACTCTGAACTGTGATCCAATAAAAGTTCATCAAATTTAGAACGAGCGTAATTAATAAAATTTAAGAAATAATAAAAGAAGGGGAATTGTGCTTAAATTTTTTGTCAGCTTAAACTTATTTTTAAAGACTCTTTAAAGATAGAGAGGTGAAGAAACGTTTTTCAGTTGAGATGATACTAAGGAGAAAATCGAAATTCAATGTAGGAACTAATGTACGAATAAAACATATTTTGGAAAAAGCTACATACATAATTGGTCTACTGAAATTTTTACAATATCAAAAGTTGTAAAAACTGATCCAGTAATTTATGAAGTTAAAGATTCTTACGCTAAGCCTGTATCTGGAGGTTTTTATGAGACTGAAATTCAAAAAAGTAAGTATCCTGAAATTTATCTAGTAGAAAAAGTGTTGAGAAGAAGTAGTAACTGTGTATATTTATATAGAGAATTCAATAGCGAGCATAATAGTTAGATAAATAAAAAAAAAATGAATTGAATACAAGGTATAATCTAAGTAACATATATGGATAGGCGTACGGTCTACTTTTAAATTAAATAAGAAAGACATTGTATTATGATTCTAAAACTTATTTATGGAATTAAAACAATTGAATTGTACTTTTGTCGACTGCCCATATACAAATTAATAAATATTTTTTTATCGGTCTTACAGTCTAATCAATTCAATCCAAAAATAAAATAAAAATAAAAATGAAAATAAAAAATAAAAATAAAAATAAAAAAAAAAAAAAAAAAAAAAACAAAAAAAAATAAAATAAAATAAAAATAAAATAAAAATTAAAAATAAAAATTAAATTAAAAATTAAATTAAAATTATAATGACAGTCAGACTGTCCTTGTTTACATTCACCCCCGTAGACTAATCTGAAAATAAAATATTAGCTGAAAAAATTCTTTGTTAGTAAAGTGCAGTCTCTACATGACAGAATTAAATTTACAAGGGAGGTTGAAGTTAATAGTCAGTTAAGTTTTCTGGAGATTAATGTAATTAGATGTAGTAATAATAAGGTAAAACTTAATTGGTACAGAAAGCCTACTTGGTCAGGTAGGTTTATGGATTTTAATTCACACCACCAATTCGGAAACAAAATTGGAGCATTGAAAGGTGTCATTGACAGAGCAATTACATTGTCACATAAAGATTTTAGACAAAATAATTTACAGATAGTAAGAGAGACTTTCATTAATAATGGCTATCCAATTCAATTTATTAATAGATTAATTGCTGAGAGATTGTTTGACATTTATAATACCGAAAATAGACATAGTGCAGGAATTGATGTTAACGGAGGTAAAATTATTGTCTTACCATATGTTCGAGGATTATCTGGAAGAATAAAAAGAAATTTTCGGAAATATAACATTCAAATTTTCTTTAAAAATAGCAATAATTTGAGTAGATTGTTTAATAATTGCCAAGATAAGGATGATTTATGCTTAAAATCAGGAGTTGTTTACAAGATTAATTGCATGGATTGTGATAAATACTATATTGGACAAACAGGTAGATATTTAAAAAAGAGAATTTATGAGCATAAATATAGTTTACGTAGCTCACATATTACTTCTGGTTTAAAAGAGCATTGTTTAAAGTTTTTACATCTTTTGATTTTGTGAATGTGGTTATTTTGGAACATGGTATTAATAATAAGTATAAACGGGAGAGTCTTGAAAGTATTCACATTTCCAGGAATCGAAATAATGTGAATTTAATGTTAGAGTCTGGTAGATTGGACAGTGTTTATCATTCCTTATTAAATTGATTGGTTTTGGACAATTTGTGTAGAGGGGGAATTTATATTTAATTTACTAAATTTGGTGGTGGGGATGGGTATATATAGATTAGAATATAAGGTTCAGATTAGTCCCTGATGAGGAGCTGTAGCGAGCTCGAAACGTTGGACAAGTCTTCAATTAGGTAAGGGTGTTGGGGACAGTCGGACTGCACTTTACTAACAAAGAATTTTTTCAGCTAATATTTTATTTTCAGATTAGTCTACGGGGGTGAATGTAAACAAGGACAGTCTGACTGTCATTATAATTTTAATTTAATTTTTAATTTAATTTTTATTTTTAATTTTTATTTTATTTTTATTTTATTTATTTTTTTATTTTTTTTTTTATTTTTTTTTTATTTTTTATTTTTATTTTTATTTTATTTTTGGATTAAATTGATTGGACTGTAAGACCAATAAAAAAATATTTATTAATTTATGGAATTAAGTTACATATAATTCTTTTTTTTGACAAATAAATAATGAAAAGGATTGAAACTATGTGTTTCATTATTACTTAAGAAGGAGAAGTATTAAACTTAAAACAACTGCCACCCTGATACTCTTATAAATAAACAAAGCTTATTTGCTTTGTTAGCGATATTTATGAAAAATTCTTTATCTTTTAATATGGCTGACGATATCTTTTGTGGTAAGAATATTTGAAAGTTGTCATCTAACTCCGCAACGACTTTAGTACCATATTTTGCGGAGACATGCTTAAGGCAGTATTTTACTTTACAATTTTGAAAAAAATGTTCTTTTTTTTAAATTTTTGAAAGTAAATATATTCAAGAATGTTAGCTCAAAATTTTAGAAAGATTTAGTTAGTCCAAATATACTTGTTCACCTTTGGAACGCACTTACCTGAGCGCGCTATTCCGACCCACCCAGCGTGCGCGCCATCATTCACATAAAAAACGTTCAATAGTGTGCTAGAATGAGAATAAAATATGTATTCTCTGACTAGTGCGAATTAATATCCATCTTTTAGTACATACAGATATATCATCTCCTTTCTCCTTGAACATCCAATGATAAACTGGTGTTCCTACGGAAAGAGGTGTGTGTATCGTTTTAGTACTATCTGAATATTTACTGTTACGCCCTTTTCAAATATATAAATACTTTTCTTCTCCTACAATTAATCGTAAGTTACTTTCTCTGAGAATGGACGAGATGAATTATGTGGTAACCAAAATTCAATGTTCACCGATCCAATCGAATCTATCTTTAATTTTCTTCAATCAGTCAATTGTAGCAGAGCCGTCATAACTGAAGAAAAAAAAGTAGACTGGCTGGAATGGAATTACCATACAATAGATCGGGAATATGGTGACATACTTTATCAAAGTCTGTTAAGCATGTTGAAGATATGTGTGCTAGAATGCAGAAATTATGCGTGAAGGTCGAGAAAAGAAGGAATGGTTATCAAACCTTCAATCGAATATGTAAGTTTTTATCTTTTTCCTTTTTTCATACTTTTTCATAATTTTCATCATTTTTCATCATTTTTAATACTTTTTCCTAATTTTTTTTCTAATTTCAAAAATATAGCTCGTGTAGAGGAGCTACATTGTCCATGGTTGCAATGGCTACAGTGTAAAGAACAATACGTGCTTTGTGTTCAATATGTGCAATCCGTAACGTAATGATTATGCGCACATGGTTAGAACATTATTCTAGTGGGAAGTACGAACGGGACGCAACTGGTTAAACAAAATGTATTTTAATATAATTTAAAAAAGAAATTTATATTAATAAAAGATTTAATCGCAAAAAAGTATTTTATTTTTACTTTTAAAAAAATTCAAATAAAAGGAATTTCAAAAAGAAATTTTAAATTACAAAAATTTTAAATTATAGAAATTCAAAAAGAAATTGTAAAACAAAAGAAATTTTAAATTAATGAAATTTTTCTAAAAAAAATTCTAGGAAATGTGAAATGCCAATAAATTCTTGAAAATTTCAAGAATTTCCTGAAATTCTAGGAATTTTACCTCCCAAAATTTTTTGGGGGGCCGCGCTCCTACCCCTTTACGGTTCGGTGCAGTCACAAGGGCTTTTGTCTCTTACTTACGTATTCTTTACTACATCTTTCTTTGCTGTCTAACTCCAACTTGGCCCATTTTCTATCAGTCATTTGCTCCTTTTGATACATTAATCTATAATACTTATTTGCGTTATTATAATCTATATTGTTAGCTTAATAATATAAATTATTTTGTGTTCATACGATAAGTTAAGAAGTATTGTAAAATTTGAAAAATAAATATTAAAGTAAATATTGAATTTAAGTCTATATTTTAGAATTTCATATTTGAAGTTTAGGATGGAAAATATGAATCAAGAAACGCATCACATTTAATTGAATTAATTTTATTTATTAATATTTACTTCTTTCAGTATATATATATATACATATTAGGTTGTGAAATATCTCCCTTCCGCCTTTTTGTCTTATGAATTTCGCGGCTATGTACAAAGCGCTACTGAGCTCGTATCTGGCAATACTATACATCATTTGAAAGGTCTTGGCATAATGTACAAAATGATGCTATGCATGGTTAGTTCGGATATTGCATTCAAAACTTATAGACGTGTAAACAGGGATTTCACTAACGCAGAAATTCGCACTATTTTAAAGTTTTCCTTGGTCAAAAGCAAATCCGCTAGAGAAACGTTCCGTGAGATTAATGGTGTTTTGGGAAATGGCACACTAGAGAGGATCACAGAGGAATGGTTTCGACGATTCAGAGCCGGTGAAACCGACACCACGGATAAGCTGAGATGTATAATAAATTGAGTGCATTAAAATAATTTGAGTGCCGCATGATTTGACGCAAAAAAACCTTCTGCACCGAATCAACGCCTGCGATGTGCTGCTGAAACGGAATGAACTCGACCCCCCCTCGAACCCTAGACGAAAAATGAATCACATACGACAATATCAAGCGAAAACTTCGTGGTCCAAAGCCGGTGGACCGTCCCAAACAGTGGCCAAGCCGGGATTGACGGCCAGGAAGGTTTTGCTGTCTGTTTGGTAGGATTGGAAGGAAATCATCCGCTATGAGCTGCTCCCATATGACCAGACGCTTAATTCTACCATTTACTGTGAACAACTGGACCACTTGAAGCAGGCTATCGACAAGAAGCGTCCACCATTGGCTAACAGAAGCGGTGTAGTCTTCCACCAGGACAATACTAGACCACACACTTCATTGATGACTCATTAGAAGCTACGGAAGTTCGGATGGGAGGTTTTATCGCATTCACCATATAGCCCGAACATAGCGCCAAGTGATTAACACCTGTTCCTGTCCATTTCGAACGTCCCTGGTGGTGTAAAGATGGACTCAAAAGAGGCTTCTGAAAATTCGCTGTTCGAGTTCTTCGCAAATAAAGAGAGGGGTTTCTATGAGATGGGTATTATGAAGTTGCCGTCTAGCTGGAAACAGATTATCGAACAAATCGACGCATATTTTAAGTAAATCCGACCACTTTAACAATTTTTATAAAGCATTGAATGAAGAGCAAAAAAGCTGAAGGGAGATATTTGAAAACCTAATATTCTATAAAATAATACATATTTTATATTTTATATTTTATATTATATATTAAATTTTTTTATTTTTATACTTTTTCTTACATTTATTTATTATTTTTTTACGTTTTTATATTAATTATTATTGAATATTATTTCTATTTTTATACTTTTATTTTACATTTTTTCCAAATGTACATCTGTAATTATTCGGGGAAGTTCTGCTTGAATGTCGATCTCCTCGATGCTTGAGCTGCTTCTGTGGCCTATGCCTCCCACGGGTGGGCTGCGGTGATGACCAATTTTTGTCGTTATCGTTGTTATCTTCTGGATCGTGGGTCGACTCCTTTGCTTTCTCTCGGACCTAGATCTTGTCCAGGTCTTGATCCTCAATCGCTCGTAAAACTACGTACAAATTCTAAACTTCGTTTAAAATGTACGGCTAAACGCATCCTTTCTATTTTTTTTACCAAAAAAACTTTTCCTCATTGATGAAGGAACTCCAATTTCTCCTCCGTCTTTTCTCTTCCCCATTCACTCCAATTACGTCAAAGGTAAGCGAATTATACTAATTGATGAGACAACCTCGGTCAGTATATCAAGAGGCGTGTGTTCACTTCTAATACAACTCGCTTTTACTTTTGAAAATAAAAAGTCTAGATTAATTAATAAATATTTTTTATTGGTCTTACAGTCCAATCAATTTCAACCAAAAATAAAATAAAATAAAAATAAAAATAAAAATAAAATAAAAATAAAAACTAAAAAATAAAAAATAAAAATAATAATAAAAAATAAAAAATAAGAAATACAAATAATAAATAATAAAAATAAAAAATAAAAATTAAAAATAAAAATTAAATTAAAAATTAAATTAAAATGATAATGACAGTCAGACTGTCCTTGTTTATATTCACCCCCGTAGACTAATCTGAAAATAAAATATTAGCTGAAAAAATTCTTTGTTAGTAAAGTGCAGTCTGACTGTCCCCAACACCCTTACCTAATTGAAGACTTGTCCAACGTTTCGAGCTCGCTACGGCTCCTCATCAGGGACTAATCTAAACCTTATATTCTAATCTATATATACTCATCCCCACCACCAAATTTCGTAAATTAAATATAAATTCCCCCTCTACACAAATTGTCCGAAACCAATCAATTTAATAAGGAATGATAAACACTGTCCAATCTACCAGACTCTAACATTAAATTCACATTATTTCGATTCTTGGAAATGTGAATACTTTCAATTGCACTTTACTAACAAAGAATTTTTTCAGCTAATATTTTATTTTCAGATTAGTCTACGGGGGTGAATATAAACAAGGACAGTCTGACTGTCATTATCATTTTAATTTAATTTTTAATTTAATTTTTATTTTTAATTTTTATTTTTTATTTTTATTATTTATTATTTGTATTTCTTATTTTTTATTTTTTATTATTATTTTTATTTTTTATTTTTTAGTTTTTATTTTTATTTTATTTTTATTTTTATTTTTATTTTATTTTATTTTTGGTTGAAATTGATTGGACTGTAAGACCAATAAAAAATATTTATTAATTTGTATATGGGCAGTCGACAGAAGTACAATTCAATTGTTTTAAAAAGTCTAGATGCTGGTTTTCCAAATTTACTCGCTTTGCCGTACGTATTATACTAATTGACTTGGGTCTACCTCAGTTACAAATGCGTGCACCTTTACGCGGACTCTCTTCCATGCATTTCCGAGAAGTGAACCTCTTTCAAAATTGAACACCTGTATTCTCGGCCAGTGTATCAAGAGTCACTTGCATTCACCTTTAATAAGATCCACTATTACCTTTTGAAAATAGAACGACTATATGCTGGTTTTCCATAGTCACTCCCTTTTACAATCGGGACGGTATTATATACTACCGAAATCATGGAGATACAAAGCGAAAGAGTGACAAAGAACAGGGGGTACAGTACAGTATAGGGGGTACGTGTGTTCTATAACGATCGACATAGATCATCGCCATATACGGTAAGCAAATGATACTAATTGATTTGGGCCCATTTCAAATGCACAAGCGTTCGCCTCAACTCGGTCCCTCTCCATGTTTTTCCGAGAAGTGAACCTCTTTGAAAATAAAACACTTATATTCAGGTTTTCTATAGTCACTCCATTTTCTAATCTCAACGATATTATATACTTTACCGAAATTGAGAGGATGCAAGGCGCGGGATTCGTTATACAGTGTAGAGGCCACGTGTTTTCTATAAAGATAGACATTCATCGCCATATATAGTAAGCTGATTATACCAATTAATCAGCTCACCTAGGTCAGTATATCAAAAGTCAACTTTGTTTGCCTGTAATACAACCCTCTTTTGAAAATAGAATGTCTATACGGTGGTGTTTCATAGCTATTTCCATTGACAATCTCAACTACATTATACTCTACCCAGATCTTGAAGATGAAAAGCGAGAGAATGACAAAGAAAAATATCTTGGTTTCATTATACAGTGTAGAGGGCACGTGTTTGCTATAACGATAGACATTTATCGCCATGTACGGATTATACTAATTCATTTGGGTCCACCTCAGCTGTACAAGCGTTCGCCTCTACTCCGACCCTCTGTCATGCTTTTCCAAGAAGTGAACCTCCTTTAAAATAGAACACTTATATACAGGTTTTCAATAATCACTCGATTTACTAATCGCAATAATAGTATATACTTTACTGTAATTGACAGAATGCATGGCGTGAGACCGCCATACAAAAATAATGCGCTTTCCGTGTACAGTATAAGGGCATGTAATTGCTATAACACACATTCATAACCATCTACGGCGTTTTCCTTTTCTCACACGCATATCAAATTTTTATCGTGATAATACATCACTCTGCTCCAATATAATGAAAAGAAATGACGAAAAGAATCGTTCGTCATCTCCCTCTTTATTTATCTATTATAATATAGCAGGAGTGGTACCGTTTTCGAGGGGGGCACTTTCTCTATACGCTTAAAGGCACTTTACCGAATCTAAAGTATACTCACGTCGAAAGTTTGCTATGTCCCCCAGCACGACGTAGATGGAGGCATATCACCTTTGTTCAGGGAGGGGGTGTGCTGCAATGCCTATGTGCTAGAGTGCCTATAGCCTATCTACTTTTTAATTTTGTAATGTAAAATATTATTTGCAGTGTTGATTCGCTTTTTTCGTTTCTGTTTATTTTACAAATAGCTACGTTAATTAAAGTAATTGAGTTAGGATCAAATATTATTTCAAAAATTGCGTTCAGAAAAATATATTGTAAATTATTATTTACGCAATACATCTAAAAATATAAAAGAACTGTTTATGAGCGATTATTTTCAAACTTGACAGAGAACCATGTCAGATAATATATATGTTATAGGGTGTATCACATGGGTGTTCTTGGTTGCCGTATGTACACACCTATGTATCGGGCAATAGGATTATGTTGCGTTTCGTCCCGGGATTAGCGACCGGACTCATCATTAAGGAATTTCCGGTAACAACTCCTTGAGATATATATTAGCCAAAGGCCTATTTGGTCGCTCACAGGTTAACTAAGTGACAAGCTGCCCTCTGTTGAAAGACTTCGCATATATGGTATCCCTACAATTTCTTTCAAATTCGGCTCATGGTTTGGTAACTAATTTCAAATATGCATTCAAAAGAGTGTGCCCGCTGCAGCGACTGGCCGGGGCGGGGCGCCCGTTCACGGCAGCTATAAAGTAGTCCTGTATTATTGTATGGGCTCTGTCAATCTGTCCCTATTATCTCTGATATAATCTACGGCTATTTTCATGGCATCTAAAAGTGAAATTGATTGAAAATGATTCTTTACATCATAAATGTATATATGATTTCGAAAATTGTCTATAGAGAAATCTAAATAATTTTTTTCATTAATTAAAAATTCGAAATCTTAATATAGAAGTAAGCGTAGCGGCTGCGACATAGTAGAGGGTCTCAAATTCGCCTTCCAGACGCTATCGCGGCAATTGATATATATTTGTTTTTCAATATGATAATAGCATTCAAATGAAATTGAGAAAAGTATAATAATTATGGGAATTTGATATGTTTTTTCTCAATTAAATCTCCGATGAGAAATCTCTAAAAAAAACATTTAACAAAATTAAAATAGTCAACCGAGATTGATATGTTTTTCGCATACTATGAACTCCAAAACCTATAAATATAATCATGTATTTTATAAAACACTGATATAAATAATTTTTGCTAGAATGTTTGGAAAATATTGTTCCAAAATATATTGAAAAAAATATAATATTATATAACGAAATTAAAAAACAAATCGAGACAGTCAGATGCCCTGGTTCATAATGAAAGAAAAAATAATAATATTGTACTAAAAAATAGGGACATCCAAAAATATAGTAAAATCTTATCATATTTTCATATAGAAAAACTACAGCAGAATATTTAAATTTAAATATTAAAAACACTTGACTAAATTATTAGTTGATTTTTCGTATTCTATAATAGAACGAAATTAAAGAACAAATCGTTGGATGTATATATATATATATATATATATATATATATATATATATATATATATATATATATATATATTCAAGCTCCAAAAAAGAGCTTTAAACAAATGTAAAATAGTTCGGTGTGTTTGATGAGTTCTTAGCATAGTAAAAATTTTAAATATATCTTCTCATGTATTTTATAAAAAATTTATATAAAATACTTTTAGAATCTTCAAAATGTATTAACACAAACAATATTTTATAATAAATTCAAAATCAGGTCACTGGTATAGTCAAACGTCCTAATAATTGTAATAAAGCGAAACATAATAATATAAATAATAATGTAAACTTTATATAAAATATTTTACTAAATTCAGTAATATGATAAGACAAAAATATATAGATAATAATGTACATAATTATATTGTAAATGTTTTCATAGCAAAACAAAAAAAATTTCATATAATTGAATAATATTTACTAATAAATTTTTTCGAAAATTTTCCGAAATAGATAAACAAAATTAAATTAGTGTCTTAAAACAATGTACCATTAAAACAAATGGCTAAGTACATTTTATACGCAGTCCTATAAATAACAGCATGTACAGTTTATACAAAATATATCTAAAACTCTAAAAAATATTAATAAATTAATAGTTTTAATAGAAGAAATAGCACAAAAATGTTCAGAGTTCATAGGTTTTAGAATATTCAGAATTCATATTTTTTACAGTTTTAGATAGATTTTCTATAAACTATATATGCTGTTATTTACAGGGATATATATAAACTGTACTTACCCATTTGTTTGAATGCTCAGTTCTTATTATTAGATATAAATATATATTGTTATTTATAGGGATATATATAAACTGTACTTACTCATTTGTATGAATACTCAGTTCTTATACATTATTGCGTAATATAATTTATAAAAAATGTATATAAAATATTTCATATGAATATTGTTCTAGTTTATGAACATTTTTTACTATGAAGATTGTTTTATGAACATTGTTTTGCTATGAAAACATCTACAATATAATTACATATATTCTTATGTGTGTATTTTTGTCTTGATATATTATTTATATAAAGTTTATATAATATACGCATAAGATTTATAAGTTGTCAATTTCTTAATATGCTACGAACATATACTATTATGTTTGGCTTTATCACAATCAGTAGGACATCTGACTATATCAGTGAACTGATTTTTAATTTAATTATAAAATATTTTTTATGTTAATATAGTTTGAACTTTCGGAAACTATTTTAAATAAATTGTTTATATCATCTCATATATATTTAAAATTCTTACAATGCTTAGAACACAACATATTCGCCTAACTATTTTATTAAGCATAGCATCTGTTTTCTTTGTTATATTAATTACAGAAACATATATTATAACCTCTTCCTAATTTTTATAGAAACAACTGCTGCATATGAAAAATTTTATTTTATTATTTTAAATTTAATAAAGTTTTTTATTTGAATGAACAATCAGTTTTTGAAGCAAATGAAAGAAATACAGAATAAACGTAAGTTAATCAAGTACAGGTGTGATTACTTTTCAACTCCATTAAAAGTATTACAGGCCAGAGGTTGGATACGAGTAAGTATTTCATAAAAGCTTTTTTAAATAATTTTAAATTGAATATAGATACATCTGTATGTTTAATTAGGAGTATTTGACCATAAAAAGCACAACAATTTTAATAAAATAACAGTGAGGAAAAATAGTTGTCTAGTTTCATAAATATTATATATTATATATTATAATAATTTTAAATACATCTTCTTATGTATTTTATAAAAAATTTATATAATATTATGCTTTGCGAAAGGTCCAAATATTAAGACAAACATTTTTCTATAATTAAATTATAAATTAGTTCACTAATATAGACCCTACAGATTGTGATAAAGGCAAACATAATAATATGTGTTCTTAGCGTATTAAAAAATTTACTACTTATAAATCTTATATGTATTTTAAAAAATTTTATATAAAATATTTTTCTAAATTCGGTATTTTATTAAGATAAAAATACATACATAATAATATATGTAATTATATTGTAACTCTTTTAGTAGTAAAACAAAAAAAATTTTTATATAGTTGAATAATATTTACTAATAAAATTTTTCGAAAATTTTCCGAAATACATTAACAAACAATAAATGATATAACGCAATAACGTCTTAAAATAATGGATCATTAAAACAAATGGCTAACTGTATTTTATATGAATTCCTATAAATAACAGCTTGTCTAGTTTACACAAAAATATCTAAAACTCTAAAAAAATAATAATAAATAAATTATTTCAATTGAAATGCAGCTTAATAAAGTAATGAGATCAGTTACAAATAGCTAAGTTTATTTTCACATCATTTTGTCCACGTGTGGACTCATAAAATAGATGTTTTTAGGTAAACATTCTACTGCAATTTTTTCTGAAACACTATATTTCTGCTTTTTATGAGTCTACGCGTGGATAAAATGATACAATATATCAAAACAATGTATCAACATACAATATATCTAGACTCTGAAACAAATAAATAAATCAATAGTTTAACGAAAATGCAGTTTAAAAAGTAACGAGATCATTTAAAAATCCGAACCCATTTTCATATCATTTAGTACATTTGGAACAAATAGCATACCTCATGGATTTTTGTAATAGTGTTAAGGAAAGTATAATAAGCAGACGAATAATAGATATTAAAATTAATATGCACTTGGTATCAAATTATCATAATCAGAGGGAAAATAAAATAATAAAATATAGAGTTTTTTTTATAAATTTTTTATAAATTGCATGAGAAAATATATATTTAATTTTATTATGTTTTCCTTTATCACATTTAGTAGAACATTTGACTATATGAGTGAAATAATTTTTAATTTAATTATAGAATAATTTTGTGTTAATTTTTGGAACTTTCGTTTTTTTTTTATATAGTAATTAATTACATTTTTTATAATATATAAAACATAAAAAATTCTTTAGGTCATAAATAGTATATATTCTTTGGAAAATTATCGATAAAAATGTGATAAATCATTTTTTTCATTAATTGAAAATTCGAAATCTCAATTTAGAAGTAAATAGTGTAGCTGCCGCGCTATGCCGGCGGTGATCAAAGTCGCTTTCGTGGCGCTACCAGGCCACATGATGAATATATTTATATTATGGCAATGTGACTAATGTTTGAACATTTATTAAACGAGTTTTGAGGTATAAACAAAATAAAATCTTTAATATTTATGATATAATATCGATATATTATATTTAACATGATTATTTGATACGATATTGATATTGTCGAAATTGAGTATCAACTGCAGCATACTAGGGTGTACACTCAAATAATGATACATGTTTGAAATAATAAGAGGTTTGAGTGTGGATGAAAGGAGGTGTGCACTTGGGTAACATGAAATCAACAATATAAAATTAAATAAGATATTAACTTTATTCTAGATATACATACACACACACACACACCAGTGTGGAGTTTTGTTGCTTTCTCCCATCTGGCACCTCCCCAGGTTGCGGATAGGGGATGGCTCGCTACAATTTGTAGAGGGCACTGAGGAAATAAAATACTCAGGGCGGACAGAAAAAGCTAATAGAGAGGGCCTCCCGAACTTAAGGCCAATTATGACTAATGTTTGGTATAAACAAGGATATACCCCAGGGAGTAACTGCGGCAAGACCGGTCAATCTCCTCACCGATTCCGATAGAGTGCAAGCCTCTATGGTCGGTGGTAGCCCCTCGGATTCTGGGGAGAGCAAATCAAACATAATCATAGATAGTACACTGGGTACTAAAGGAGATGTCATGATGGATCAAGAAACGACGGATCGAGAAATCTCCATCACGCGCAGAAACAATCACCTGGAGCGACTTAGTGAGAAGATCAGCCAATTGTTAGACTTTGTCAAAGATAGGCATAACGTGCACAAGACTATTAAGGATCTTGCTCGTTCCATTAATGCCTCATATAAACGCATTAGTATGGCGGAGGATGATCTATTACAGTATCAACGTCCTGATACACATGAAGTGGTGACTCAGACTACGCCGAGTCTACGCTCTGACACCAAACGAAGCGCAGCAGAAGCGATGGTTTCCACTCCTAAAACCATAGGTGGCAAAAGGACGAAAGAACCATCATTGGGCTCTAGGAGACCACTAGAGTCGGTCGGAGTACCTACAGGCAAGTCTGAAGCCAAAGAAAATCAATGGCAGACCATCAAGCGTAAGAAGCCCAAAGGCAAAGATAAAGAATTATCTAGTACACGCAGGCTTAATGGACGAAATAGGCCTAACTCCATTTTGATTAAGGCCAATGAAGGAGTTACATACGCGGAGGTACTGCGTCAAATAAAGAATGACCCGGAGTTATCTCATGTCAAGAATGAGGTTAACAGGATACGCAGAAATGCAAGCGGTGCCCTTGTACTTCAGTTGGAACGGACAGCCAAAGATGTACATGAGTTGGCACGCATTGTTGAATCTAAGGTTGGCCAAAGCGCATCCACTTCGGTCCTGACTAATCTCATTACATTGGAGATTAAAGATATAGATGAGGTCACTTAAAGGATGAAGTATTAGAGGCTCTGAGAACACACCTCGAGCTAAAGGAGACTAACCTACAAATTGCTCGTTCCTTGCGGCAAGCTTATGGGAGTACTCAGACGGCGGTGGTGTCTGTACCATATAGCCACGCAGCTGAGCTACTACGTGCAGGGCATGTTCGAATCGGATGGGTCAGCTGCAGAGTTCGAAAAAAAACAGAAATAAAGCGCTGCTTCAGGTGTTGGCAGATTGGCCACTTAGCGTCCGTGTGCTCGGGCCCTGACAGAACTAAACTTTGCAGGCACTGCGGTGGAAAAGACCATCTATCCAAGTTGTGTGTAAACGGGCCCTGTTGTTTACTCTGTAAATGTGAAGGAAAAAAGGAGATTAACCATCCAGCATACAGCTATAAGTGCCCGATTACCGTGGAGTTTTTAAACAGACATAAAACATGAGAATACTCCAACTGAATACCAACCATTGCGTAGCAGCTCATGACCTGCTGAAACAGACAATAAAGGAGCTAAGAATAGACATTGATGTAATCTCCGAACCATATTGTGCCAGGGTCAGACCACAGCGCTGGATAAGTGACACGAGCAATAGAGCTGCCCTCTGGATTGGTCAAAATAGGCAGGTACTAAAGCAGTCGAGTCATCGGAGCGAATTGATATCCTGGGCTAAAATACAAGAAATATACGTCTTTAGTGTATATGCTCCTCCAAGCTTGACGGACAAGCAGTTTGAAATCTTTGTAGCTAAATTAGTTGATGAAGCCATGGACAAGAAACCATTATTAATCGCTGGCGATTTTAACGCGTGGTCCACAGCCTGGGGAAGCGCTTCAACAAATAACAGAGGTAGTATGTTGCTTGATGGCCTTAATTCTCTTCAACTCCACGTGGTTAATAAGGGATTTGAATCCACTTTCATTAGGGGTGATAAACAATCAGTCATTGATGTAACATTCGCCAGTGATGATTTGATTCAGCGGATCCTTAATTGGAGAGTAAGCGACCTTTACACCCACAGTGATCACAGGGCGATCTGGTATGAGATTGCAGAGAAGAAAGTAAAGAACAAGTGCAATGAGTGGATGCCCACACGGAAATGGAACATCAGATCGCTAGACTGTGAAGTGTTCGCCACTATACTATCAGAAGAGCGTTTAGAATATGGTGCACCAGGCCATCTGGCAAATGCACTCATGAAGCATATCTCTGAAGCATGTGATGCATCGATGACTAGGACTAAGAGCGGATTTAAAAATCGTCAATCTGTCTACTGGTGGACAAATGAAATTGCAGAATTGCGCAAACAATGTCATCGCGCACGTAGACTTGCCCAAAGAGCCCGCACCCATCGTGATATGTTTAATAGTTTATTTAAAGAAGCACAGAGAGCGCTTGTCAAGGCCATTAAGGCAAGCAAGCGTCGATGCTGGCTTGAACTGTGTGCAGAGGCCAACAATGACTTATGGGGACGACCATACAAAACAGTCATGGCACGATTGAGTAGGGCACCAATACAACCCACTAGCACGGTATTGATTGATAAGATTGTTTCCGCTCTCTTTCCCAATGACATCCATGGGACTGTACTGCGCACGCAACACTCGGACGATATACCTCCGATAACAGAAATGGAGCTACATAATGCTTACGCTAAGACTAGAGACAATGCTGCCCCTGGCCCTGATGGTATCCCTAATGCGGCAGTTAAGTTGGCGATTCAGAAGAAGCCAGCTATATTTCTAAAAGTATATAATGCTTGTCTTCTTGAGTGTATTTTTCCTGATTGCTGGAAAACTCAAAGGTTAGTCCTGTTACCTAAGGGCAATAAGCCACTTGATGATCCTTCATCATACAGGCCATTGTGTATGCTCGACACGGTAGGTAAAATATTTGAAAAAATAATATGTAGCCGACTGGAAACATTCACTGAAGGATTGCACGGCTTATCCTCACGCCAATTTGGATTTCGGAAATCAAAATCAACAGTCGATGCCATTAAACTGGTAGTGTGTACCGCAACAAATGCAATCAGTGGTAAGAGATGGAAAGGTGGCACTAAACAGTATTGTGCCATTGTCGCTCTAGATGTCAAGAATGCCTTTAATTCAGCGCGCTGGTCTTCTATTATGAGTTCTCTTAAAGAGTTCGGAGTACCTGGTTATTTACAGAATGTCGTGGCCAGCTACTTTGAGAATAGGATAATATTATACCGAACGGACGAAGGCATTGTATCGCATAAGGTTACTGCGGGAGTCCTTCAGGGCTCGTTTATGGGGGACCTATATTGTGGAATATTATGTATGATGGCGTGTTGAGGATTCCACAACCGCCTGGTTTAATAACAGTAGGCTACGCCGATGATATTGCTCTAATAGTGACGGCTAAGACCCTTGATGAACTTACTGAAAATGCCAATGAGGCAATCAGCAACATTAGTAGATGGATTAAGACGGCTGGTCTACAATTAGCGGAGCACAAGACAGAAGTAGTTCCTGTCAGCAGTCGTAAGAAGGTAGATAGTATTACTCTTAAAGTTGGTAGCTGCCGCATTAGTTCTGCGCCATCCTCACGATACTTGGGTGTCCAGCTTGATGCCAGGTTAAATTTCAAAGAACATCTAAAGATATCTGGCGAAAAAGCGCAACGAGTTTCAGCTACCTTGTGTCGGCTCATGCCTAACATTGGTGGCCCACGTCCACCCCAGAGGAAACTATTAGCTTATGTTGTTAATTCTGTCAGCATGTATGCAGCACCAATCTGGCATCATGCATGTGGAATTAAATCGTATTGTGAGTTGGCCATTGCGACCCGTCGTCGCTCCTGTATACGTATTATTAGTGGTTACAGGACGGTATCCACCGACGCAGCTGAGGTACTTGCCGGAATTCTTCCTTTCGATTTAGCTGCAGATGAACTGGCTAGGCTGCATAACATATGTAAGGCCGCAGTGGATTCCCTACAAGGTGCTAAAAATGTGGAACGTCATCGTTCTATAGAAATATGGCAAAAACGATGGACCGATTCTAGCAAAGGCCGATGGACTTATCGTATCCTTCCAGACATACACAGATGGATCAACAGGAAACACGGGGAATTAGATTTCCATCTAACTCAGTTGTTGACTGGACATGGTGGTTTTAGGTCCTATTTCCACCGCTTTCACCTGGATAATAATGATCTCTGCCCCATCTGTCCGACTTTGGTCGAGGATGCCGAGCATATATTAGTGAGCTGCCCTCGTTTTAGAACACAACGTGAGCACTTGATGAACATCATCAATAAGCCAATAAGACCAGAGAGCATCCTATCAATAATGCTGGAATCTTCTGAAAACTGGAAGGCAGTAGCCAATTTCGCAAAAGAGGTGATGACCAAACTTAGAAATGCCGATAGAATTAGGTGAATGGCCCAGGATGAATTGGGTTAGCTGATTCCATTTTAAGTTGCAGAGGATGAACAGCGAATCCCTGATCACTTGTGTGGATGGGGGACGTAGGATACTGTCATAGGAAGAGAAGCCGTATAGGCTAACAACCCCACCGAAGTAATATTTTCTTATAGTTCCGGCGGGATGCTGGTTTCGAGAGGCCACTTGTGCAGAGCTTGCTCTGCCTACACCTAATAAAAAAACACACACACACACACACATACACGTATGTATGTCTATATATATAAATATATATATATATATGTCTCCTATCCCTACAGGCATAAAAAACCTCCACTCACTGAGTGGAGAAAAAGCCGTCAAAATGGTAATTCAATCAAGACATTGTTTTCGCGTTGAACAATACATCAAGGACGCTATAAGGATATACAATATAATGTATGTATATCCTTATGCGGTCCCACACCTAGGATGCGGAATCAATCCTTACCGCAACGGCAGCCACTCGGCATAATCACCGCTGGCAGGCACCTCGGAGATCAACATGGATGAATCTCCACAAGCGCGACGTACGCCTTCTCCCGGTGATACATCAATATCACGCACGAACTTTTATAAATGTATATATATATATATATATATATATATTATGTATATACAAGTTCAGGTATATATGTATGTACATATATACCTGAACTTGATGGTATACTAGAATAAATATCTCTAGTCTAAACGGCGAATTAAGTACAATTCAATCTCGCAGGATCAAAACAAGTTAAGAAGCGTTCTGCACGACGGTCAAGCCTGAAGTCCCTCTCGGTGATTTTCCTTCGTAATTCTATGCCGGACATCGTGGGGAGGGAAACCGCCGCTCTGCTTCAGCCTGGAAGATAGAACCAGACTTCAGATGTTATTATCTGAAGCCGTAATTTCACGTCTTCGAGACAACTATCGCAATGAAAGCGCAAGTGGCCACCATCTGCGCTCAATTTTCTTCGCTCATCGTGCATTCGGACGGAGCAGCCCCCGCCTTGAAGGCCGGCGCTCTCCGAATTCAGGGATTGTGGCCATAAATAATTCTATATTGCTCTTCCACTATTCCTCCTCCGTACCGTAATCGTTGACGAAGTGAAATATCGTCTTATTACCGAACAATACATGTAGATTTATCAAACATATTTTAATTCAATTTTGCCTTATTGTTAGTTCTCGACAATAGAAAAAGATTTAATCATGTAAAGCGTTCCATGTCGAATAATTTCGTGAAATATGTAAAAGTAATGTTATATACTTATATCAATATAAAGTAAAATGTATATACATTAGAACCTCCCATAGGATTGATGTGTACTAAAAACCTATGTTAAAATTAATAATAAGAAAATATATTTAAACTTTCGAGATAAAACAGAATTCAAATTTTTTAACAAATTTCAACGCCATTGAAATCTCTACGATAAATAATAAAAAGATAGATCATTGTAGTTATAATATAGTGAATCAGATGAAGTGGAAATTATCTTAGTTCCCTGCATCAAATAATTGGTTGAAATAAACATTGCGAAAACAATTGAATTTGAGGGCATTTGGCAACTTAAATCATATCTTGATTCATTTGTTATTTTTCCAATATAACTAATAAACAAAATAAAACAATATTGCCTATCGTTTTATTTATAATTAATAAATATATAAAACAAATATGTTACAAATGCAAAAAATACATGCTTATATAATTTCTATATAAATCAAGTGACGTGCTAACGCCATAAAAGCGAGTCATGGTGTGACGTCTTCATTATTTATTTCTATTTTTAGATTTCGAAATTTCAAATCTTGAAAGAATGTATTAAAATTTATTCTATCGATGTTTTTGCAAGGTATATATATGTACTATTCCTAAGCTAAAGAATTGATTCCCACAAGAAATATTAATTCAAAAGCTTTTACATATAGAGCCACGTCTGTCATATGCAAAATAGTCCGAAATATATTTTCTCCGATATATTGTGACCGAATAATTCCGGCGAAAAAACTTATTTTGCCCTTTTTGCGCCCTTTTAGGCTACGCTGTGACGTACTAGCTGGGATAGGGCCTAAAGGCTAAATAACGTACACGATAATTATAAATCGCTCAAAGCAATGCTTATTCACCTCAAGTGTATTTTTCTAAGGCTACAAGAAAGGAACATTTTATCTATGTATTGACTGTACAAATAAGTTTCCGCCGTTTTTTATAAGAAATAAGAATTTATTGTAAAAAATATACAAATAATGTGATTCAAAATATCGCCCATCACTTTCTACTAGTTTTGACCATCTTTCGGGCAGCAACTGGATACCCCGTCTAAAAAATTGCTCGTCTTTTGAGGCGCATTTCTTTGATTCCCGGAATAAGTAGTAGTCTGAAGGAGCAATGTCTAATGAATACGGCGGGTGGGATAGGACGTCCCAATTCAGTGCTTCTAACGTTTCCTTTACGATTTTTGCAACATGTGGCCGAACGTTGTTATGCCAAAAAATGACTTTATCGTGCCTTTTAAAATATTGTAGACGTTCAATCTTCAATACTCAGCTCAATTACATCAGCTGTTGTTGGTAACGTTCCTTCGTAACGGTTTGATTATGTTGGAGTAGTTCATAATAAATTACTCGAAGCTGATCCCACCAAATGCACAGCATTAGCTTCTTGCCATGAATGTTTGGCTTGGCCATCGAAGTAGAGGCATGCCCGGGCTTATCCCATGACTTCCTGCGTTTTGAAATCCTTTGCATTTTGCCTTTTGAGCAATTGTTCGCAAGTGAATAAGCGATTCTCGACGTCTCTTAACTTCCGTTTGTAAGAAACTCAATCTCCTTACTCTAGGACCATACTCAGGGTTTTGAGACGTTGTGAAACAGCTTGCTGAGTCACTTGTAATTTGTGTGCAAATTCTACTTGCGTTTGGCGCAGATCTTTCTTCAGTAAAGCTTCCAATTCCGCGTCACCATATGCTTAACATCACCATATGCTTCTATGGGTAGCCGATGTGCTTCATCTGTAGATTGCATTAAATGAAAGAATTAAATTGCCGCAAATGACGCTTACTTGGCTCAAAACTTGACATCTCAATACGATGAAAACTAAGTAATGAGTATGATAATAAAAACTAAGCAAAAAGTCAGGGGTATTAAAAGGTTATACTGTTTCCAGATGTCACCATATACTATACGACTTTTTACAGCTGAAAATTTCGATGTTATCTTATCGGTGGCGCCATGTTTTCAAAACGACGGAAACCTATTTGTATACCTAATAGTTAATTGAATATTACGAATAGAAAATCAAGGTGAAATCTTTGTCGGAAAAGATTTTTTTACAGAATGCCTGATATTTGAATAGAGATAAGGGTAGCATTGTATAACATGCTGGATGGATTAGATACAGAACTACAGAAAGATTCGGAAGAAGCATAATATGATCAAGCTTGAAGGTTAAGAACGAACTGACTGGACTCGGAGTACTAAAAGCATTCGACTTGTTTAAAAATATCTGGAGAGATTGTACAGATGTCCTTTGCGTGCATGCCTAAAGCTTGTCTTGTCTCGTCAGGAAGGATTGGAGATCCGGATCCTAAATGCGTTGAACTCTTTCAGCAAAATCAAAAGTGATTATAAAGATATAGTAATATTGCAGCAATATAACAGAAATATTGCGCTGTGATATATTACGAAGCAATATCGCAGCAATACTAATTTTATGTCGTAATTTATCATACATTAATATCTTAGCTATAACACAGGAATATTAGGTTATAATATATCACACGATAATATATTCACAACATCACAAAAATATTTCAAAGTGATATGTCACAGTGCAATATAGCAGCAATATCAAAGGAATATTGCGCCATGGTTTATCATGAAGTAATACCACAGTAATATTGCATCATTATATGTCACATTGAACTATCGTAGTAATATCAAAGGAATATTACATTATTATATATCATACGGCAATATTGCAGCCATATTAGAGAAGTATTAGTAGGCGAACTTATTTTCCGACCTTTTTAACGGAAAAAGGACATTTATGATGGAAAATACATACATGTTAGCTTAATCAAAATATTTTCCATCATTTTCTACTACTTTTTGCCATTTTTCTGGAAATATGACGATACCGTGGCGAAAGAACGATGGTGTTTGCGAGGCGATTGAATCATCCACAAATTTTTGCACCTCTTGAACATCTCAAACATGCGTGTCAACGAGGTCGTGCTACATCGATTTGAATAGGTGGTAATCAGAAGGTGCTATGTCTGGCGAGTACGCTGGGTGCGATAACACTTCCCATTCGAGCTTTAACAGGGTGTTTTGGACGGCTTTCGCAACATGTGGCCGAGCGTTGTCATGCAAAAGAATGGCTTTATGCCTATTGCTCACGATTGCTGATCTATGTTCTATCAATTTTTTTTGCAAATCATTCAGTTGGCATTTGTATACCTCAGTAGTGACTGCTGCATACTACAGCATACCCTGTTGATTGCACTAAATGGACAATCAACTTTTTGCCGTGGATGTTCCATTTTGGTATCGATGTGGACGGTTGCCTGGGTACACCCAGGATTTTTGCACTGAGAATTGCATAGTAGATCCGCTTTTCATCACCAGTCACAATAAGCTACAGAAAACTCATCTTTTTTTGCCTCGCAAGTACAGACAATGCAATGTTGAATCGATTCATAAAAGCCCTTTCGGTGAAATCGTGTGGCCTTCATTTTCCTTTTTTATGAATCTTTTCCATCACATGTAAACGTTTGTCAATTAGTGTGTCACGGACATAGGACTTATGAGCGAGTTCTTTCTACGTTTGAGCTGAGTTTCCGTCCAATAATGCTTGCATTTCACAAGCTTCAAACTTTTGTTTGTCCAGAACGTTCTTTGTCATTAACATCAGTATCACCACTTCTAAACCGCTGAAACCACTCTTTACACGTCGTAAGCAATAAGCTTGTTCACCGCAACATTCTTAAAACAATCAATAAGTTTCTGCTACATTTTTTTTCGAATCAAAATAGTGCAAAAGGACATGTCGAAAAAAGGATTTATCATGATTCATTTTTCATTGATCAAAAAATTTTAATGTTTATACAAATGATGGCGCCTGTTAACAGAATTTTATTTCCAAATGCGAAAACTAAAACATAAGAGTAGCTCTGACACATCTGACTTTTTGTGCTACATATATCTGACAATAGGGGTCGGGAAATAAGTTCGTTCTAAAATTTTGCCCCCATATATTACAGGGAAATATTGCAGCAATATCTCAGGAATATTACACTATGATTATCACGCAACAATGACACAGTCATATTACAGCGTTATATGTCGCACTGTGAGAGTGCAGCAATATCACAGGAATATTGCGCCATTATATATGACATTGAGATTTCACAGCTACATAACTGGAATCTTGCCAAGTGATATAACAACGAAGCAACTGAGTAGAAATATTGCAGCGTTATATGTCAACCAACAATATCATAGCAATATTATAGAAATATTACGACGAGATATATCACAATGCATTCTAGAATTAATATTACAGTAATATTGCGCAGTGATATATGACACTTCATCGTCATAGCAATATTACTGGAATATTGCCTCGAGATATATTATACTGCAATATTGCAGCCATATCACACAAATACTGCGTCATCTGCCACACTGCAGTATCAAAGCAATATCATAAAAATATTACGCCAAGATATTTCATAACGCAATCTCACAGCAATATCACAGGAATATAGCATATTTATATGTCACAAGGCAGTATAGTCGCAATATCACTGGAATCTTGTGTCGTGATATATCACAACGCTATGTCGCAGCAATCTCACAGGAATATTGCGCCATGATATAATAACGCAGCAAAACAACAGTAAGATTGCATCATGATATATGAGAATGCAATATTGTAACAACAGCAGAAAAATATTGTGTAGTTATATGTCAGCCAATAGTACTGCAGCAATATCACACGACTATTGTACCGAGATATATCACACGGCAATATCGCAGAAATATCACTGGAATATTTGAATTGTGCTTATGTCGACTGTGTTTAAATAAATTAATAAATATTTCTATAGGTATTACAGGCCAATTAAATAGATTAAAATTAATATATTATAATATTAATATATATTTATATCAAAACTAATACATATCAATATATAATTAATTCAAAATTATAATGACAGTCAGACTGTCCTTATTTAAAATCACTCCCTAGACTATTCTGAAATAAAAAATATTAGCTGAAAAAAATTCTTTATTAGTAAAGTGTAATCTGACTGTCCCTACCACCTTTACCTAATTTAAAATCTGCTATAGTTATCCAACGTTTCGAGCTCGCTACGGCTTTCCATCAGGGACTAAACTAAACCTTACGTTAATATTCTAATCTATATATACCCCTATCCACACTAAACAAAAAACTTAGTAATTTGAATATACAATCCTTCTTTTACACAAAATGTTCCAAGCCAATCAATTTAATAAAGAATGATAGATGTTCTCATTTGCTCGACTCTAATGTTAAATTCACAATATTTTGTTCTTTGAAATGTAAATCCTGTCTAGACTCAACCCCTTTGTACTTATTATTAACACCATTTTCCAAAATATCCACATTCACAAAATCAAAAAAATGTAAAAACTTATAAAAATGTTCTTTTGAACAACAAGTAATAAGTAAACTAAGTAAATTATATTTATGATTATAACTTTTGTTTTTTAAGTATATACTTGTTTCAATAAAATTAATTTAGTAAATAAATCCAGATTTCAAACATAGATCATCATTATCTTTGCAATTATTAAATAATTTACTTAAATTAATACTATTTTTCAACAAAATTTGAATGTTATATTTCTGAAAATTTCTGTTAATTCTTTCTGACAATCATCTAACATGTGTTAAAACAATGATGTAAAATGGCGAGCTGTCCTTGACGGATTCGCCCGCTGATTATTGCGATCTTCAGTTGTCT
Organism: Sycobia sp. Sy_11; assembly: GCA_018907035.1. NCBI lineage: Eukaryota > Metazoa > Arthropoda > Insecta > Hymenoptera > Epichrysomallidae > Sycobia > Sycobia sp. Sy_11. Next base: position 1,541,800 of record JACCIC010000100.1, read on the forward strand.
TTTCACAGGTTGGTACGTTAAATAAAAAAGGCTTTGATTTGAGCGAAGAAGGGGAACTTGTCCTTTATTGCTTGGAGGAAAAGCCTGCGAGCAGGCATAAAAACCTCCAGAAAAGGGGGGAATTACAAATTATGAACGCACGTTGTATAAACGCAGACAAGAAAGAAGTACTAAGGCGATGCAGCTATTCAACACTTTTCACCGAGGTCGCACTAGATACCTTATACAGAAGGTCGTTATTACATTTTCGTGTTATACGAAACGGCCAAATAAATCAGGCTTGTACAGAAGCCATAAACCTTATACAGAAGATTGAGGCATTTACGAGACGCGTCTCTCTTTGTGCAAACCATTCTCGATCGAAATCGCTCAACAATACACCAATACCAGATCTTTAATGGCACCCGAGGATTCACACTACGTATGACACGTCGTCAGCGAAATATACCTCACGATACAAATATTGCTAAATATTATAGTGATTCGTACGACTGCGGTGTTAAGTAGCTATCGCGAGCCCTTCGACCACCTCGACTGTATTCTCACTGCTCTATATAAAATCTTAATCTAATCCCGCGCCCCTTCTCCCTTGATCACCGACCGCTATAGCCAGAGCTCGCTCGTGCCGCCGCCGTTGGTGAGGCATCGCAATGAGATCGATTACGATGTACATGATCTCGCGTCGATCATACTCTTAATTCTACGGAACAAATGATTTTGCCCTTATGAACATCAACTCTTGCATTATCTCCATTTTCGGTATTATAAATGTCAAACAATCTCTCTGCATTTAATTTGGTTCTAAGTTGAATTAAATATCCATTATTAATGATGAATAATCTAGAATAAAAATATATGAACTGAAAAGATTCTTTATTAGTAATTGCAAAATGACTGGCCACCACATTTACCCAATTCAAGATAGGCTGAGATTATCCAACATTTCGAGCTCGCTACAGCTCTTCATCAGGGACTAAACTCGAATACTATGTCGTGATATATCACGTGCCTTATCCAAGAAATGCCATAGAAATAATGCGCGATGGTATAATGACACAGCAACTGAAAAGAAATATTGCTTCGTTGTACAGCACGCTGCAATATCGTAGACATATCACAGGATTATTGCAAGATCACATATCACGCCACAACACCACCGAAATATTGTGTCGTTATATTTTACACTGCAATAACCTAGCAATATCAGAGGAATATTATGTATTTATATATTTCTTCTAAATAACGAAGCAATATAGAAGAACTACTCCGCCGTGATATATCGCATATATATCACGGCGGATATATGCACTATCGCAGCAATGTCACTGGAATGTTGCCCCATAATCTGTCACACTGCATTTACGGTGTAAGATTACAGAAATATTACGCCGAGTTATAATAATGCAGCAACAGAAATATTGCATCGTTATATATAACACTGCTCTATCGTAGCGATATCACAGGAATATTGCGCCACGATATATCACGCTACAATATTGGAGCAATATTACATAAATATGGGGCTCTGATAAATCGCAATGCGATATTTTAGCCATATTACAGGAATATTGTAAGTTATGTATCACTCTGCAATATCACAACAATATCACGGAAATATTGTTTCATGATATAGCACGCTGCCTGATGGTACAAATATCACAGAAATTTTGCACCATGATATATCACGCTGTAATATCGTAGCAATATTACAGCCATATTGCGCCGAGATTTGTGAGACAGCAATAATGGAGCAATATCACAGGAATATTATACTGAGTATTAATAATGCAGCAACTGATCAGAAATATTGCATCGTAATATACCACATAACGAAATCGTAGCCATATCACTGAAATATTGTGTTGTTATATATACCATTGCAATAACGTAGCAATATCACAGACATATTGCAATATGATATGTCAACGCAGTAACACAAAGTAAATATTGCATCGTTCTATATCATACTGGAATATCGTAGCAATATCACAGGAATATTGCTCCGAGATATATGACACTGCAATATCGTTGCAATATCACAGGAATATAGCATATTTATATGTTACAAGGTAGTATAGTCGCAATATCACTGGAATCTTGTGTCTGATATATAACAACGCAATGTCAAATCAAACTCACAAGATATTGCGCCATGATACGAGGGCGGATTGATAAGTTTCCGATGTGACCACGAAAAACATCGTTTTTAAAAGTTTTTTTTTATTTCTCAACATAATCTCCTCCAATGAGATAGATTTCTCATAGCGGTGTTTTAGTCTAGTAATGGCACCTCTATAGACTGATTCGTCAAGCTCCTCAAAATACCCATTTACAGCTTCTATTACTTCTTCATTGTCCACAAATCTCTTACCGCCAAGCCATTTTTTGAGGTTAGGAAGCAGATAATAGTCACTAGGGCCTAGGCCTGGAGAGTAGGGAGGGTGCGGCATCAATTCAAACTTCAGATCATTGATTTTAGCTGTCGCAACGATTGACGTGTACGTTGGTGCATTATCGTAATGAAACAAGATTTTTTTCTTCGCCAGATGAGGTCGTTTAATTTTCACTTCGTGGCTCAAACGTTGCAATAAGTCTGCGCAGTATTGGCCAGTGATAGTTTTACCCTTTTCAAGGTAATCAATGTATATAATACCTCCTGCATCCCAAGAAACAGTAGCTATAACCTTGTTCGCCGAAAAAATTGTTTTTGCCTTCTTTGGAGTTGGTTCCTCTGATCCAATCCACTGCTTAGACTGTTGTTTAGTTTCAAGAGTGTAGTGGTGGACCCAAGTTTCGGCAATCATTACAAATCGACGCAAAAATTCACTTCGATTACGCTTATACAATGCCAAAGTGGCGGTAGAAATGTTCTTTCGAATGGAGAGGCTATTTGAAGTGTTTTAATGTACCTAATTACACTGGTTTAGTTTTCAATGACATTAATGAACTTTGTTCGCGCCACTTACATTATCAATGTATGTTTCAAGTCTTATATGCCTGGGAATTCAGTTTTGCTTTTCTGAAACAGACAACGAAGTGTTTACAGATGTTTTAATACTATGAATAAGGTCTCACCTTTTATACCTTAGTTTTCTACTTGCAATTAAGTTTGGTCATTGATAACTATAAGTGAAGCATGCATCCGAGCTGAGGAGCGGATTTTTCAGAGTGTTTCTAAGCTGCTGTTAAATTCACTTATTTTATTTACTTCTAAACATATCGAACTATAGACTTGAAGAAGTTCTTTTAGCTTACTGATATTGCCGTTGGAATCTGTTGAAGCATTTCTTAACTAATACATTTCCAAACAACGAAATGGCACACCCAAATATATTCAATTCATTGTAGAAACATCAGTAAATAATAATTTATGCATTATAGATTTACTATTAATAAACAAATTTAAAATTTTTAAACTTATTGCAATTTACAGCATTCTATATCACATAATATTGGTCTCATATATTCTCTCTCAGCTAAAGTAATACGACTTTCTGACGAAGAACTTTATTACAAAAGTCTTAATTTGTTTAACGAATTTTTATATTGCTACGCAAAATTATTTATTAACCTTTAAAAGGCCGGGTTTTGAGGTTTTAAAACCTCCTTTGAAAGTGCCCAAATTCATATCTTGTATCACCCATCAACTATGTACAATGGTCCTATCATGGACCGAGTCGATATATCGGCTCTCCGGCCCTGGAGGGTCATAAAAAATTTTTAGTTCGGTAAAATAGGAATAAAATCATATTGTCAGGTTTTAAGATGTGCTGCATCCAATTCTGGAGTCTAATCGGTCATAACTTCTTATAATCACGGTTATTCGTCAAGCAAGGTCACTTCATGGTCAAATGCAGAAAGTACCATATATATGTTCGAACAAAAATTATATCTAAGATTATCCCGAGGTGTTACATCTGAATCTGATACTTGTTTGATTGTGAATGGACATAATTATACTTATTCTGTTGGGTAGATGGCCATCTCAGAGTTTTTCCAACTTGATCAAGGTAAGACTTCTTTGGTATGATAAGTTTCAAAACACGGATCTATACATAAAACAACTTTTAGTTTTACATTCATCGGTGCTTCGATGTCTGGTATTATTCATGAGACATAAACAGCAATTGCCTTCTTTATTTTTCCTTGATCAATTTCCTTAGGAAAGTGTTTGCCAGTAAGTTGAGTCATTCGACTGACATGAATGGCGCAAGTCATCGAATTTATCCCGAGTAAGCCTCTCATCACTTCTAAACGAAAATCAGGATAAGAAATCTTTTTGTTAGTGATACTTTTCATTTTATGTAATCCATGAGAATTTACCAGAACAAAATCAAGTATGTGAAAAAAAAGTTTTCGATACCATTTAGTAGATTTTCTAATCGTTTCTGCCAATGAACATTGACTATCTATGTTGTCAATTCCTCCCATATTTTTATTGTAGCCCACTATACATATTGACTTTATAATATCTTTATTAGTACTTCAATGTTTCTTCCCTGTACTTGCATAACCAACTTCATGGACTGTTGTTATCGTGTAAACTTCTTTCTTGTCCATCCACTTTATTGTTAACCAAGAATCCGTATGGACTACTTCAACTTCAACTCGGTTTAATTTACTGACAAGCTTGGGCATTCCTTTTTTGCTTCTCTTCACGGTCCCATACATAACAGTATCTTTGTCATGGAGAAAATTAGCTAGTTGAGCAGACGAGTACCAATTATCTATGAAGATAACGTAACCTTTGTTGAAATATGGTGTTAGGAAATTAACTACTATATCTGTATCAGCTCCTGTATAGATAATGAATCGTAATAGGAATCCAGTCTCACAATTAACCAATTGGAAAAATTTTATACCAAACCTGAATCTTTTCAAGGGTACATATTGCTTGAACTTTATTTAATCTTCCTTTCCTTAGCATCAAACTTTCATAAACGCAAAGGTTTTTCCCAGGATGCAAAGTAGAGGAAAATTTCTGATTTAAAAAATCTATTACAGGTTTAATTTTCCTCAGCGGTTGGATCTTATAGGGTGATGCATTGTCCCTATTATTTTCATAATGCAGAAAACAAAATGCAGAGATATCTATTACGGGTCATGAATTTTCTAAATATTGGAGTGGATAATAGAGAACCCATACTCGATAATTCTTGACATTACAATTACGAACATGGCCCATGTTGCTAGTTCTAGCAAGAAAGATTCATAATTCTTCTACTGTTACATTTTTCCATGAAGCCATATTAGAATGGAATGGATCGGGGTTTAGCTTCTGGAAGAGATTTATTTGTTCCAAAATTATTTTGAAAATATTCGAATCCATAAAGAATTCAAAGGAAGCTAATGGAATATACTTTTTCATAAAAATTAGCATGACCAACAAAGTTTTTTATGGAAGAGAAATAGACGGAATGGAAAAATACACCGTCATCTCTCCCAGGATCATCAAAGATTTCTGGATAAGCATTTGGTTGTGATTCACCAGTCCTATCCTCAGCATACTCCTCTTCTGGTTCTGATTCATCACTACTCTAATCACTCATTATTTTCTCTATATAACTCGATGAGTTCTTACGCTGTAAAAAAATACTACAAATTTGTATGTATGGAAAAACGAACTCCAAATCAAAAGGTATTCCGTAGAAAGATAGCAAAAATAAGTATTAAAGTGAAAAACCAGAGAAGATACTCAACTCAAACGATGGAATGAAAAGTACGAAAGTATTGTAATATATATAATATAGTGACGGTAGAGTAACGGTTAGAAAAAGCTTGTCGCAAGCAAATCGTCTAGTCTCCTCTTTTCCTCGGACTTCTACTATTAAGACGATTGTTCTTATGTCAGGACGCTCAACGACGGTGTTTCACCACCTAGCGGTCGAGAGTGGAATTAGCCTCTCTTCCGCGTCGGTGGTTGCCTGTAAGCAGGCGGTCTATAAATGATTTATGTCACTTATATTATTTCTTCAAGAATAAATTTCTAATTATAATTGTACGGTCTAAATTATGATGATATATACGTTTCTAGCAAAACGTATTTCTGTAATTTTACTGGCAAACCTCTTTCACGAGAATAGATTCAGAAATTTATCTGAATAATGATATTGACAGAAATGAGATTGGTTGAATGAGAAAATTCGGTGTCAATCGCTCTCAAAATCTAAAAACCTTTAAATATTCCCTCGAGTATATTTTCTGACCTTGGAGGAATCTTCATCTCTCTTTTTATTTGAGGTCAAAATGACGTAAAACCCGAAGTCAGTGACTCCAAAAACGTAAAGATATATATCTTTTGCAATGATTTAAACCATATTGCTAGATTCGACCTTCAAATGACCTTCATTCACCTCGACTTTGAAGTGATAAGGTAAATTCAACTTCAGATGCGAACTTAGCGCCTCCATTTACTTAAGGATAAAGAGGTATCTTAGTATTATGTTTTTGAGCCGATATATCGGTTTTCCGGCCCTTTAAAAGTTAACAAATATATAAATAATAGAATCAACAAATTAAAATATTCTTTAAACAGAGATAACTTTTATGATAATAATGATAATAATCAAAAAAACTATTATTGTATTACTGTATACACCAACCTTAAAAGATAGTTTAAATATATTTTAAAATTCTGTACGATTTCTATTGTCAATTACATAGATAAAAAATTTAATAAATTTATAAAATCTGGAAAAGACAATAGTGCATTTACAGATTTATCTAAAAACATCGTGAAGTAAAATACTGTTTACATGATTATACTGCAAATATAAACGAAGGGGTCTACGATGCCTCGATCACTAGAGCGAAGGACTAGTAACTTGGTGATCCGAGTTCAAATCCCGGTCTCGGCCGATTGACACAAGCATTGTTGTAATAATTTATATGTGCACATCGTCGCTGATTATCACCGGTATTTGGAAGCATAAATGAAGCGACGTTAAATAACAAAAAAAAAAAAATATATATATATATATATAAACGAAATAATGTATGTGCACATTCAAAACACTAATCATTCTTTCTATTTTTGTAATGTAAATAATTCGACGTAGAAACTAATATTTATAATAGACTATTTTCCGATATAATTTATATACATACGTAAAAGAATTCTTTCAATAGACAATGCGATACAAGATTATATAGCTTTCTTAAAAAATATCCACCTTTGACGCTATATATTATATTAATTTTAATACATGTATAGTATAATTTGTTTCAAATTCTTCCTTTAATATAGATATTGTTCGGTTAACATTGATCAACACATAACTGTTAGTATTGACTGGTGTCTTAGACTATAGACACATAAACATAATTATTTAATTTATTTTATTTTATTTACTTTTCAGTCTTGTAAATATTTCACTTTAAATATTTTTTTGTGTCTTATAATTTTAATATAATTTAATTTATTTTTAGTGCTTGCAAAGGGTGTCGTTGATCGCATTGTAAAAGTTGCAAAAGTAAAAAATATAAACAGCAATAGTTTAAATTATTTACATTAATTTCGATAACAAAGAAGCTTCCACTAGTATCATTTCATCTTTATTGATGTAATCTTTAATAATATGTTTTATAATAATAATCCAATTTAAATAAAATATATTTAAAGCCATCTAATGCACTTGAAATAGGTACGCAATCATAAAGATATATGGGAACTATGGTGGTGTGATACAAGCGAGTTAAGGCTTGCTCTAGATAGAGCACTACAATTGCAACCGCAACAACGTATATCACACTTCCTTAATCATAGTGAGCTAACAAGAAAAAACTATCTTTATCGTAACCTGAAACGATATAAAAGACTGCTTATTAAGTCAGGAAAGATACTTGAAGCTCAGTTATGTGATGCAATGCCGGTTACTTTTGAACTTCCTAATGAGTATCGAATGCTAGTTGAAGAGCATCGACGTAAACATGGTACTACTTGGATCGTTAAGCCTGCTACTGGCTCACAGGTATTGAACATATTGTTTAATAATGAATATTCTGTATGAAATTAAACAAATAATTTTCAAAAACATTATTACTATATTATAGAAAGCTCTATGAAAAGGGGGTTATTAATTTTTGTTTCTTTTATTCGATTTCCAAATTTATAAAGAATAAAAATGTTGCATTATTATTTATCAAATTAAATTCTAAATTTATTAGGAAAAATACTTTTAAAATATTCTTCTTATATTTAAAGACATTTCTAAGAGTTATTGTTGCAGTAATTCGTTTTTATATCTATAACGGGGTTATTCGCTTTTGTTCGTTTTGCATCCGACTTCTTTATAAAAATTAAATAATTCATCTGTTGTAAACAGTTATAAGCTAAAATAGTGATGCATGCTGATTCCTGGAAATATCATCTTCTGGCCTGCATCACGCTAGCCTCTGGAGATGAGTATGTTAAAAGGTCCGGTCTCGGTTGAGAGGGAAGAATATTCGAAAGAAATTTGTATTATGTGGAATTCTTTTGGTGGCCCTGAAAAGGGCCGTTTTGCGTTTCCCTCCCGCTGGTTAAGTAGGGTGATACCGGGGAGGGGTTTGGTAAGGTGGGACGAACCAGGGTGGACGGAGTGTACGCACCGCTCGTCTCCGACTTGTGCTCCGACTTCGGTGTGGGACAGCCTGTCACACTAAGGCGATGCGCGAGATCATCGCGGGGTCCTTCTCCTTCAAGCGTCGCCGGATTGAAGAAAGGTTCCGGCCGGGAAGTTTGAAGTTGGTTGGGACCCTCGAGAGCTCTGCCAAGCGAGGTCGTGGAGGAGGGATCACGAGTGTGGACCGAGTGGGACGGCGGATGCCGATCACGGCCCGTAGATCGTATGCCTCGAGAGCGGTCGAAACGACCACCGCGCTCCGGACGGATTTCTTTGGCTCCTCGTCCTCCGAGGTGGCCTCCGAAAGTATCAAGTCCGGCAATCCCAAGTCCACTTCCCAGATGTTCTCTGTTCTCCACCTCCTCGCTTTGCGGCGAGGCCGTGCGTCAAGGCTGCTGGGCAACAGTTGGCAGGCTTCATCCTTCTGTCCTGGTCGGGAGAGAAATGAATATATTCCCCTCATGACCGACTCTTTTAAAGCCTGAGCAGCCCCGACTCCGATCCCCGAAACTGGATTCAACTGCCAGTCCGTAGAGAAGGGAAATGAATGGAATGCTCCGAGCACGGACCCCGGAGAGTGCCGGGGAGGAGCTTGTCCTCCGACAATCCCCAGACGCGTCTCTCGACGCGCCGGTGTGTCTCTGGAGGCCTTAGTCACCACTCTTATTTGGAGCTACTGGGTATCCCAACCCGTAAGTCCTTTTGGAGAGGTACCATACCCGGGGTCCGCACCACGGGGAGTATCGGTCTGACCCGGGTTTCCGGATCGGACGCGGACGAGCCCGTAGGGGGGGGGGGAGGAAGCGCCCGTCCCGACACGTCAGTAGGTCCCCGGAGGCCTTGGGCACGACTCCTAACAGGAGCTACTGGGCGCTATGCCCGTAACCCCGGAGGGGTGCCCTACCCAGAGTCCATACCACGGGCACCGTCTGTCTGACCCGCATTTCCGGATCGGACCTAGACGCTGCTCGTGGACGGGAGGTCGAGAGGAGAAAGAGGGGGGAGCGGATATCTCGTCCTGTCCCCTACAAATAGGACGACTCTGAGAAGGGCCTACTTGGCAAAACACCACCCGCAGGTGGGGGGAAGAAGGGGGAGTGGGTGGCTCGCCCAGTCCCCTACGAATAGGACGGCCCTGAGAAGGGCCTTCGAGGCGAAACTCCATCCGCAGGTGGGGGGGAGGAGAGGAAGGAGTGGGTGGCTTACCTCGTTCCCTAAGTACGAGACGGCCCTGAGAAGGACTGATGAGGTACAGTCCACCGTGGAAGGAGGAGGTGGGAAGAAGTAAGGTCAGCTTGGGTCGAAAGACCAAGCAGTAGTGACCTCCACCGGCCTTGCAGTCGATCAGCTGCGGCGGCGCTCGCTGCAGCGGTGGCGGCGGTTCGGTCAACGCCCTCTTGAACCGCAGCTGGCGGTGTGTTTATTTCTTCTTAGTGGGCCGTCTGAGATCCCGGGAGGTCCGGATCTCTCTCTCTCCCGATCCTTTTTCCCTCGTTCTTTCCGAATCCCCTTTCTTTTCTTTCTTCTGCGCTTGTAACTTCTGTAGGCCCGGAATCGCCGCGGGGAAGAAAGGGGGTTTCGGAGATATTACGCATTCAGCGAAAACATGCGCCATGCTCTGGGGGGCCTATGTGTCTGCATATAACTAGTCTTCTAGCATTACTATGGACTAGAATTATCATTTATTGATATAATTGGCGATTCATCATTGGCATTCTTGACCATCGAAAATACTATGTATATTCTATATTGTATTTGGTAGAAATTTGTGATAGTGACCTCTTACGATACACGACCTCGATTTAATCATATAATAAGTGAATTTGTGCAGTGAGACAGTTGACAGAGTAAATTTATTCTCTTATATGCGTGTACTATTCAAAATTACAGAATTGACTATTCACGAACATGTGTAATTTACACTTTTGCTAGAAAATTAATGTATTTTAAATGTCACTGTTTCATTAAGCATATTATTTCATTGACAATATCGAATGGTATAGACAGTTTCTCTCAAATAGGTCACCTGTTCATACACACCGTTTTAAGACCGAACGCTATGAAAAAGTTTTGAAGACGAGAAATTAGACGCTTGGAATTAGACGTTGCTGGATCAGGTTCCGTGTCAGATTTAAGAAGAGTTTTACGCAGTAAGTTGTTTCCCTGCAGCTAAAAGCATTGAGATTCATTGAAAAGATTGGAAACTAGGTGCCGTACGAAATGAACCCGAGAGAAGAATATTGCTTCAAAACGAAATATTGCTTCGGCGGTATAAAAATATATCATTTTTTTTATCGTATTGTCACCACTAATGAAAAATGTATTTATTATAATAACTATAAATGCAAAAAATCTTATACAAAGCATGGTTAACCCGATTAATCAATACAGAAACGAAATATCCACATAACGAAGATCATGCTCTGCATATGGTGGAATTAAGTTAGTATTCTACTTTACAATTTTGAAAAAAAAAATTTTTTTTTTACATTTTTCGAAAGTAAACATATTCAAGAATGTTAGCTCAAAATTTTAGAAAGATTCAGGTAGCCTAACTATGTTTTTAGAAACACACCTACCTGAGCGCGCTATTCCGACCCGCCGATCTACCTGTCCTTGTTCGTTGCAGCAGCTGTTCTCCTATTGTAAATCATTACACCTATATATATTGTCATCAAAATATATACCTTTGCTTCTCAATATTACCTTCCCTTTATAATTTTGCTTCAGTATTTCAGTTCTGTATGTAAGTAGTGGAGAGTCAGTCGTGATTCGAAGTTCAAAAGTGAAGGATCTATCTGTTCGCAATGGATACGAAGAAAATGTATCGTGCACAGAAAACTTCTAGTCGTCCATCTAGAACTAAAAAACGTTCTTTTCACGGAAACAGATTCACTGACGAAGGAGGTATTAGTAACATGAGTACGTCGGCAGCAAAACTCAAAAAGTCTAACGATCCGAGTTTTGATGTGAGAGTTGATAATACTGGTGGTTATTCTTTTATTCATTCTTTTACTGTGTTTTCCATGCTCTCATAGTGGGCAGTATGTTCTGAAACCGATCTACGAAGATCTAACAAATACGGAGTTGCTGGATAGATGTTTGGGCAGAAACACTTAAAATAACAATGAGTGTTTCAACTCAATAGTTTGGGCTATGGCACCGAAGCATGTCTATAATGGAAAAAAATCGTTAAAATTGCATGCCTCACTGCTGCCTGCATTTTTAATGAAGGATTCAGCCTATTTTTGAAAATAATGGAAATTATGGGCCTAAAAATCCGCCAAACCGCCATGCAGTTCGATAATATGCGCGACCAACAGCGCATCGTTCGAGAGAAGCCCCGCTCGACTGAGGCTTCTAAGGAGAGCAGAACTCAAAAAAGGCTAAATTAGATGAAAATACTCGCCGGGAACAAGTTGAAGGCATATTGTATGGCTCAGGCATCGCTGATTGAGCGTAAGATCATTTTTTCTACGATTTTTCACTTACATAATCATTAAACGCGTTCTTCTGAAAATAGCATTTTCAAGTACCGTGGTCGTGAAAACTAAAAAACTATTGAACCAATCCTTATGAAATTTTGAACACATATTCTATATATTTTTATCAACCATCTACAATCTACTTAAAATTTTAATTATAACTATATTTTTATTGCAAAAACAGACGGGAAAAAAGTAATTTTTTTCTTTCGTATTTTAGCCGGCATTTTGTGGATTTTGTACGTACATAAAATATTCTAGTTAGATCGGTTTGTGGAGTCATACTGAACATACAACTATTTAATTTTTTTGTTTCAGACCATCCGTCGGCAAGATTTTACGACAACTTTACCTACTTTTTGAGGTGTTGGCTTTGACCATACTTTACATGTATAAAAAATGTATAAAATAAATAAAAAAAATTTTTTTATGTACTTCAAGAGTGTATTTATTAAGCATTTCAAATCCTACATCCATATCTTTAATAGCATTCTCAGAAAAATTTCATAAAAATAGCGTTTTTTTCGAGGGTCTAAAGTAGAATAGTCTTAAATATACTACTATACTACTATATACTGCCTTAAAAGGGTGTCGTATACCACAAATTGCTTTCGAGTAGTTAAACCATCAGAGAACCATTATATCGACCCCAAATTAATCGTTTAAAAGATCGTCACAGGACAAACTGCCAGAATATAAGACCAGTCATGAGTCATTTTTCTTCACAATAATGCTCGACTACACGTTCAGCTTCGGTAAAAAACTATTTTAAAGATAGTAGATAAGAAATTCTACCTCACCCGCTTTACTGTCTAGACTTGGCACTATCTGACTATCACTTGATTCAATCATTGCAGAACTCTCTTACGAGAATACGATTCAGTTCAGTAAAGGGTATCAAATATTGGGTCAATACGTCCGTGTGCTCGCAAGACAAGATTTTCAGATATAATAAAGTAATAGTCGCACAATAAGTCCCGAGACTAATACAGACATAGTGCTAATGGTGGTATGCTAAGTTTAAACGTGATCACACGGATACAAACGATGCAGAACGTTCGGGTAGGCCATTTGAAGCTGTTACATTGGTAAGTGCAAGGGACGTGGGAAAAATCGTAATGAAATATTGCAAAGTGAAGGTTCGTGAGATTTCAGACATGACACAGATATCGTCTGGAAGCGTATTTGCAATCCTTCATGAAAAATTGAGCATGAAAAAGGTTTCTTATAAGTGAGTACCGCGTTTACTTTCAATGGAATGAAAACAGCAACGAGTCGACGATTCAGAGAGCTGTTTATCGCTATTTATTGGCAATAAAAGGGATTTTCTGTGTCGATACGTGACCATGGATGATACATGGATACATCATTTCACTCTAACGGTGAATAGGCAATCATCTGAGTAGCGCAGCCACCTAAAGACTCCAAAAACGCAGCCATCTGCTGGCAAAGTCTGTTTTTGCGTCTGTTTTTGCGATTTGTTTGTTGTCTGTTTGTTATCTGCGTCTGTTTTTTGGGATACATATGGCATGATTTTCATCGACTACCTTGAAAACGGTAATTCGATGAACAGTAATTATTATAAAACAATTGAATTGTACTTCTGTCGACTGCCCATATACAAATTAATAAATATTTTTTTATTGGTCTTACAGTCCAATCAATTCCATCCAAAAATAAAATAAAATAAAATAAAAATAAAAATAAAATAAAAATAAAAAATAAAAATAATAATAAAAAATAAAAAATAAGAAATAAAAAATAAAAAATAATAAAAATAAAATAAAAAAATAAAAATTAAAAATAAAAATTAAATTAAAAATTAAATTAAAATTATAATGACAGACAGACTGTCCTTGTTTACATTCACCCCCGTAGACTAATCTGAAAATAAAATATTAGCTGAAAAAATTCTTTGTTAGTAAAGTGCAGTCTGACTGTCCCCAACACCCTTACCTAATTGAAGACTTGTCCAACGTTTCGAGCTCGCTACGGCTCCTCATCAGGGACTAATCTAAACCTTATATTCTAATCTATATATACCCATCCCCACCACCAAATTTCGTAAATTAAATATAAATTCCCCCTCTACACAAATTGTCCAAAACCAATCAATTTAATAAGGAATGATAAACACTGTCCAATCTACCAGACTCTAACATTAAATTCACATTATTTCGATTCTTGGAAATGTGAATACTTTCAAGACTCTCCCGTTTATACTTATTATTAATACCATGTTCCAAAATTATTATTATATATTATTATATTGACTTGTTGGTAATTATTATATTGACTTGTTGGTATGCTTGAAGGAGGAGATTGCACCTTTCCTGTTCGCCAGATTTCGTCCCCAGAGATTACTGGCTCTTTGCTGATCTCAAAAAAATGATTCAGGAAAGATAATTTCGCTGGAAGGTTATTAACGAAACTGAAGCCTAGTTTAGAGCAAACGATAAATGCTTTTATAAACATGGTATAGAAAAGTTAGAACGGCGTTGGTACGATTGTATCATTCTAATATTGAGGAATAAAAATGATTTTAGAAAAAAAATGTTGTTTTCATTATTAGACTCGAGACTTATTGCACGGCATAAGTTTAACCTGGAATTCAGTATCCCTAGATACCTTACTGCTACTTTATTGTAGACCGCCGCGACTTCAATCTATATAAGGTACATAGTTGGAATACGTTTCCTAGTGAGGATCACAATTTCTGCCCTTGCCATCATCAGTTTTAGCCGATTGTTCTCTATTCATTTTATCACGTGACGCATCATCTGATTGAGCCGCATCTGTGTCGCTTCAGAATACTAGCGATAATTATATCTGCTAAATCATCTGCCTAAATGACTAGAAAAATATATTTAAGCAGCACTCGGAGAACACTGTAGAATAAACTATTCCACGTGTTGGTTCTACGCACAGTCCCTGTAGCCATTCCAGCGCTAAGCTTCTTCCTCCTCCGGCTTACATCGGATGTTTCATAAGCCAGGTATCGGTCTCTCCGGTAGTTGTCAATTATATGAAGTATATGAGGCGACATTCAGGAATTCCATTCCATGGCTATCGAACAGTATTGAAGGCAATTAGAACGTCAAAAGTCGCCAGTAAGGAAATAGGTCAAGAACAAATAATTACCCATGTCAACCCATACAGCCTTTCGACGCATCTACAACCTGATGGATTGCGTCTAGAGTTCCCTTGACTTTTCACAATTCCGTTGCTTCAATAGTCTCATTATGACTTTTCATGTATTTCAAGTTTTTCAGAAACAACTGTGTACCCTGATCCGCATGGATTGGAATCCATATATTTACACAAGTCCTTCGAACATCGGGATTTTCTGGCCGCAATCATCTGTCAGAGGATTTTTATTCAGCATTCCTTAAAGTGATGACATCTTCATGTTTCTTAGCTTTCTGCGATTGCCATTCAACACGAAGATACCGAACTCTTCAATGAGCTATGCCTTGTCATTCATCAGAAGACAGGTCATCTGATGCTACTAACTGCTTTGCGCAGTATCAATGCTTCGCAGACCGGAAGGATGAACATTGTACCGCTAATCATTTAGATTTGTTCTGTTCGTCATAGGCCATTCAGAATCCCATTAAGGCTTCGTTGCCCTCGTTCAACGGCCTGGAAGAATTCATTTCTACGCTTTCTCGTAACATTTCATCTCGGGGACCCTCGCGAATTACATCCAAAATAATCTGACCTTTCATCACACTTACACAAATAACACGACAAGAAAGGACTTCCACAACAGGATAAGGCAAGACCTTCCACAAGCTAATGTAGGTTGCATATGGTTAATTGTCAGTGGAACAAATCCAGGCTGTGTTGAAGTAACAATTTCTTAAGATTTATTTAGCAAAATCTAAATCTCTGGATACAATTACTTACATACAGAGAAAAAAGTGAAAATTTATTATTATTATTTTGAAATATTCAAATCAAGAGTACGCCTGATTTCGCTCTCGTGAATATAATAGTAAAACTAAAAGAAAGGTTGTTACTACAATTAGATATAGTACAAAAGTACAAGGTGCCTCTAAAATATTTAATTATTAGATTTCATAGATGTGATGATTTCTTCAACTAATTACACTATGCTCCGACTTATGCTTATGCTAACGTATGCTCCGATTTATGCTAAAATGGCAGAATACATATTTTGGATACGGGTCTCAAACTTCACTTCTCCTTGAGTCGTTTTTATTGTAACAGCGCGTATTCCGTCCTAACTGAGATGGCATGTTATGCGATCAATCGGCCTCTGTAGAGGAGGTGCATTATCTTTTCTTATTAATACCATGTCATTTGGTACTATTTCATTGTTGTTTGTTTTTTGTCATTTAATTCTTTTCTGTAATTGAGACAAATACTTTCGCTGTCACCGGTGCCAAAAATGCTGTATCATTTGCTAAATGTGCTGATATCTATTTAAGTAATTAGCGTTTATATTCGTTAGGTCCTCTTGTGTCAAAATTGTGAGAAGGCCCCAATACGGAAATACCTGGGAGTGAGAGGGGTAAGGTTCAATGGTCCACTAGATCAAGGAGAAAGTGGTTGGGAGTTTAATCATATTTCGATTTATGTAACTAAAGTCTCGTCTCATATGTAAGGCACGTTTCTCCCATTACACGATTTAAGTGAAATTTACGAGACTGCTCTGCACTACCCCTTAAACGATCGAAACGCCGTGCCTAGGGCAGAATTAAATGCTAAGTATTACATTTATTTGATAAGATATCAGATATTTCACTTCTAAATGATCCCCTTCTAATATTTCCTCAATAAAACCCCTCGCTCCTACAAAATTTTTGCCGTTAGCGGAATATATATTTTTACAATATCCGGACCGAGAAATAAACCGTTTCAAACAATTAAAAAAGGCATTAGTTGATAAATCACTTGCCAGGTCCAGATGCACTGCTTTAGTTGCGAAGTAAACAAAATTGCAAATGTACGTTTTTATAAGCACACATCTCGATCCTCACAGAGGATCGAGATCGCTCTTTGATGAAAAATGGACCACGTAGTCTACCTCGTAGTTGTAGAAGGCTTGTTGGGGTACTCTCCTTGAAGCAGGTAGGTTGACCATTATATAACTATGTGTACTTGGCCGAGTTCAATAACATTTTAAACATTGTCGTAGTACCTTTTTTACCTGATTACTGCTTGCTATGGGCTAATACAGTCTTCGTAGGGAGACGAGTGCACATTAATTGCGGGCGTACAAGAACTGAACGCGTATTGCGTGTTCGTATTCTATTATTAATAGGGTCAGTTTATGATTTTTGGTAGAATGCTTAGATGCTTCTATTCATACGAAATGTATGCATTATCGAGACGGTTTCCAACCCGTAAGAATCCATCCTCGATAATAAACGGAGTAAGCTGCCTTAACGAATTGTGCATTACGTACTTATCCGTTCTAGTTTTGCTTTTTCCTTTTCGAATGCATCTGCTTGCATTATTTTTATAAACCGGAATGATTTCACACAATTTAGCAAATTATTACGCTTTGCCCCCTGAAGTGCTATTTCTGCCTTCTGTGTCAGGTCTTTTCTAGACTAGCTTCAATTTCTGACTGCATCTCATCAAATTTCTCATATAGTAATGCATTTTTTTCAAAAAGATTTCCAATACTCCTATATCTACGTTTATGCTCTCATCAGTTAGGCGATTTATAAACCGAGTTAAAGTTATTTACCTTTAAATTTTTCATGATTTATGTAAACAGGAGATTGAATGCAAATCGAAATATATTTAAGAAAAGTATATAAATAATGATATTGAGGACTTACCCTTCTTGTTTATCTAAATAAAACGTTAGGTTTTAAGATGTGAATACATGAAATGATACGTCGTTCGCAGATGAGAACTTCTTGGATACCACACTATTGTTTGTTAGAATATACGCTCTGCCAAATCAATTTGTATCGCCAACAATTAATGCTCTACACAGATAAATTTATTAAGTCGAATGTTTGTTTTAATTCTAATTCCTGTACATGATAAACATATACTAATGTCACATATATCTGCAGTTATTCACCTTACTTATATAATCACAAATTAGTGAAAAATTCACTTATTAAAGAAAGTACCAAATCCAGTCCAAGGTACAAGTTTAAAATACAGTTCGAACTATTATTAACCTTTTCACTATAACTATCCTTAAGTTCGATTGCAACATTTCATAAGTTCCTATAGAAATGCCGAGGTATAATGTAAATTCACAGTTTCACATCACGTTAAGTAAATCCGGCTCGACAGACCAATATTTGCTTGTAATTTCTCAAGTAGAAAATAAACACGTTGTGTTAAAGAACAATATCTTAAGATTCATTTAGGAAAATTTACAGGTTAGGATACAATTAAGATATAATACAGAGAGAAAGGTGAAAATCTTATTATTATTTTGAAATATTCGAATCAGGAAAACGTCTGATTTCGGTCTCAGTCGACAGCTGATGGTACCGAGGTTGACAGGCGATTACCTTGTTGAATGCTTCTTAACAAGCTATAGAAAAATAGAAATAGAAGGAATAGTCCCAAATAGCAGTAAAATAAATATTTGTCTCATGCATAGTTAAAGTTTGGTCGATGGTTTAGTAAGAGGCCGATTTGTTTATGGCACGGCTAGGGTCTGGGCTGGGTTATACCTGTCGTACATCTATACTGTTACGTCGTAATTCAATTCAAATACCCAAGAAAAAAAAGAAAGATAGAAACAAGTCGAAAAATGAGCAAGCACTGTGACCTTCGATGAAGCAGCTCTGCGCGGCAAGGCACGGTGTTCGAACCCATACAGAAAATAAAAATTTTCCACACTGCTTTCTCAGGTGGTATCTGGCAGCGCTACCCGCGTCCATACCTATACAACACACTTATCTCCCCCTGCATTTTTTGGAACTGAGTCAATAGCTTAGAGAAGTTATAGCAAACTTTCTCTCATTTTTAACTCCGAATAAAATAAAATGTAAAAATATTTTCAAAAAAGAAAAATTAAAATAAAAAGAAACTGATACACATACGTGTATAAAAATATCTATATGCACATATATATTATATATATATATATATATATATATATATATATATATATTATATATATATATATATATATATATATATATATATATGTATTAAAAAATTATATTAAGTAATGGATGAGATGAATAAATATATATTATATATAGTATAGTATAGATAAGGGATATTACAATAAATATATTATATGCGTAGTAATAAAATATAAAACCCTCAAAATCTATAAAAGTATATTACTATGTAAAATATACATGTGACACAAATACATTTATGAGCGTGGATTGATAAGTTTCCGACCTGACCAAGAGATGGTGCCACTAGGCCTACCTTGTGGTGGCGTTCTATAGTACCATCCATAGGTAGCTTATAGCTATAGTTTCAGTCCGACCGCCATGTTAGTTTGAGAGCACGCTGAATAAGACGCCTGTGTGTTTTTCGTAAAAATGGAAAAGTTGGAAAATCGTGCTGTCATCAAATACTTTTATTTGAAGGGGTTAACGCCGAAGGAAATTAATGAATAGATGGACTCAATACTGGGGACATCCTCCGCTTCATATTCAACCGTTAAGCAGTGAGTTTCCGAGTTTAAAAAGGGTCGTGCGAGCACCTCTGATGAGGCTCGTTCAGGACGCCCCATTCAGGTCATAACTCCAGATATGATCGAAAAAATCCATCAAATAGTGCTGAAAGACCACAGATTAAAAGTGCGTGAGATAGCTGAGACCTGTAAGATGTCATATAAACAAGTACAAAATATTTTACATTAACATTTATATATGGAAAAGCTCTGTGCAAGATGGGTTCCGCGCTTGCTAACAATTGATCAAAAATTGATTCGAAAGAACATTTCTACCGCCAATTTGGCGTTGTATAAGGATAATCTAAGGGAATTTTTGCGTCGATTCGTAACCGTTGACGAATCATGCATCCACTACTAGACTTCTGAAACCAAACAACAGTCTAAACAGTGGATTGGACCAGGGGAACCAACTCCAAAGAAGGCAAAAACAATTTTTTCGGCGAAGAAGGTTATGGCTACTGTTTTTGGGATGCGAGAGGTATTATATACATTGATTACCTTAAATTGGGTAAAACTATCACTGGTTTATACTATGCAGACTTATTGCAACTTTTGAGCCACGAAATGAAAATTAAACGACCTCATCTGGCGAAGAAAAAAATCTTGTTTCATCGCGACAATGCACCAGTGCACAGGTAAATCGTTGCGATGGCTAAAATCAACGATCTGAAGTTTGAATTGATGTCGCACCCTCCCGACTCTCCAGACCTAGCCCCGAGTGACTATTATCTGTTTTCTAACCTCAAAAAATGGCTTGGCGGTAAGATATTCGCGGACAATGAAGAAGTAATCGAAGCTGTAAACGAGTATGTTGAGGAGCTTGACGAATCAGTCTATAGAGGCGCCATTACTAGACTATAACACCGCTGTGAGAAATGTATCAGCCTTAGAGGAGATTATGTTGAGAAATAAAAAAAAACTTTTAAAAACGTAGTTTTTTTTGGTCAGGCCGGAAACTTATCAATCCACCCTCGTATATTATAACAGAAATATCACAGAGATATTTATATATTGCAACTATATATATATATATATATATATATATATATATATATATATATATATATATATATATAATAAATAGTTATACTAAGCGTACGTCAAAGCGTGTTTTTTTTTGTACATGATAACGAAAATACTACTGAACCGATTGTTCTGAAATTTGACACATAGATTCTATATTATCGTGGGAAGGACATAGGCTATGATTTTTATTGAAAATCATTATACTTTCATCAATAAATTAAGTTAAAGGTTTAACAATCCGTTCCACCAGTGGCCACTAGGTGGCGTCTTGAATTACGAACATCAACTCAAAGTAGTCCGCTTAATGTAATAATACCAGGCCAACTCTAACGAATGTTCATATCAAACTTTGGGATTCGTATCCTAAAGGTGAAGGTGTAACGTTAGTCGTATTATCTTTTTTTTCAGATTAATCTGACACTACTCTCACACCTTATGAATATCTTTTGACTTTTGTAAATTTTATTTTCTCATACGTGGAAATATCTCTCTCTCTCTCTCTCTCTCTCTCTCTCTCTCTCTCTCTCTCTCTCTCTCTCTCTCTCTCTCTCTGTGTGTGTATTTCTTCTTCTCTTATAAAATGGTTCCGTATGCCAAATTATATTTTTGTTTTTATACATTATATTAACTTCAGAATTGTGACAAGAGACTTGAATAGAATTGACAGAATTTGAACAGAAGAAGTGATTCTTTATATATAAAACATATATGTTCACTTTTGCATAAGAAGACAACATCCATCGTGTACTTAGAAAATACGCTATTCGCCTACCATTTTGCTGGAATTTCAGTTGGCATCACTACGAAAATATTCACGGTATTTTATTGAAAAAACGAAAATATACGAAATATGTAATATATATTGTATGTATATTAAATTGTACATATTATACATACACATTTTAAATATGATTTTTACTGAGAAATATTGTATTAGCGTGTACGGGCGGTTGATTACGATGTTGCCTCAAGTCGATTTATATAGGTAGTTGTGTGTTTGGATGATAGAATGCGATGTCCAGGTTTCTCTTAACGATTTCTGTGGGGAATATTGTATTTAATTGATAAAACGACGTCCAGATATGAGGAAATCAACTTCTATTGGAAGATTCGTATTGAAACGGTAAAATACGATATTTAGCTCATTCCGAACGACTTCTAACCGCAGTATTATGTTTAGTCCTTAGGAAGCAATGCCAACTTTCTCGGGAAGACTTATATTTGGACTATCGTGTTTAGTTGATAGGAAACGATGTTTAGATAGGTCGGGACAAATTCTACGGGGAGTTTCGTGTTCAGGCGGTGAACTCAGACACCGTTCCACCTGAGGCATCCGCATCTCAGGCACAGCTCTCAACAGTAATAAAAGGAAGCATAACCGGTATACAAAAATTTGATCCAAAAGGGACCTCCGCTCCATGTCAACTGTTATTCAGCGACTCCTTACTCACTAATAATCAAATTCAATCAGATCCACCTTCTCGTATACAATCTCCTATAGAAACGGATATCGAGGATAAAACGATGCAACGAGGGAGTCATCAAGATACACTCCTTGGAACACCAAGCCCTCCGAAGATCAATCAACCAATTATTTCCAGTTAAGCGTTCACCCAGGCAGTTAAGCACATCACCCAGGCACGACATTTAAACGATACCCATGTAACAATAAACTATGAAAAAAACCAATTGGAATTTGCTGCAATTGAACAACCAATCGAATTTATTTCACCCACGAAATTACTTGAAGAACAAGAACGAAACTTGAAAGAAAACAGAAATAAAGTCTTACCGATTTCGGTATACGTAAACGCCTCGTGTCACGAACAGAGTAATGACAATGAAACCAACTACGATGAACCGGAACTTAACGAACAACTATCGTATATCGGCGATGAAACCAACTGATACTTGAATCATTATTTCGATAACGAGAGTATGGCCACCAAAATCTTATATACGCTTACTCACAAAAACGCGTCAGAAGAGTTGGACATCGATCCCCAGAGTCAAGTTCGGAAGAAGCGAATCCTTCTGTGAATCACTCTGGATTGTAGAGAAACGGGTAGATTCAAAAGGACGACCCCGATGGCGCATGGTTCTTGATTATAGAGTATTAAATGAAAAAAATATAATATAACCGAAATGTTTGATCAAGAAACAAGCGCAAAGTATTACACCGTATTGATCTTGCGTCTCGGTTTCACGAAATTAAGATGGACCCTAGGAATGCGCATAAAACTGCATTTAGCAGACCATTCAGACATTATGAGTTTGTTCAAATGCCATTCTGATTGAAAAACGCTCCGGCAACTTTGCAGCGATTGATGAATAAGATTTTAAGAGCATTACAAGGAAGCAAACTTTTTTTTACCTCGATTATATTGTAATTTACTCCAATAGTCTGGAAGAACATTAGGAAAAAATACAAATGCTCATGAACAGATTGAGAAAAGCTGGAATTAAACTCCAATTTGATAAGTGTGAATTCATGAAGAGGGAAGTGAACTACTTTGGACATCGTCTCAACGAACACGGACTCAAGCAAAATTAACCATTAGTATGGTTTAACATATAGTTTTATTTTCTCTAACACGCGTACAGAAATGGCGTTTTAGACTTTCCGAATACGATTACACGGTCATTTAGAAACCTAGAAGAATGAATTCCAACGCAGATGTTCTATCGCGGAACCCTCCGGAAAGTTTCAACGTGATCACTCGATCAGGTCATATTCACAAAGCTATAAATAAACCTATGAAAAGGAAGAAAGAAGATCAGAGACAAGAACAAAAATCGACCGAAAGGAAATCCCCACGAAAAAGGGAAAGACCCAAGAAGATCAGAGAGGAACAGATTCAGCTAGACCCCCTAGCAAATAAACGGCTAACCAATAAACGGCCAAAATGGTTGAACAAATGTACGCAACGGGATACATGACAGAATAATTGTGTTAAAAAATATACAAATATATAGTATTACTATAATATTATAAACTTAAAAATTATACCAGATGAAAGTTTTTAGTACTCCTAACATAATCTGTGAGAGAAAGAGAGAGACCATTCTTATTAGTCCCAGTGCATGCAATGGGAAACATAGGCCCCCGAATTTCCCGGGTCAATTACAGGAGTAGAAATTTCGAATAGTAGAAGATACCCGCGCTTCCTCTATAAAAAGAGCAGGTTTTCCAGCTCCCCTTCTACTTCCAGTTTTTCTTCACTTCTTACACTGCCTGCTCCTACTTTCACGCATTACGCCACGTTACTCCTTACTTAAAGTTACTCTTTTCTCCACGTGCTGTAATTCACCATCCTAGACACTCGATGTTCAACGGAAGCAACACCAGGATAATCAGCATCAAGCCAGCAGCATCAGCATCGAGCCAGCAACACAAAACTCTTTCTCTCTCTCCTCAGTGGGTTAGGTGTATCCACACTTAATTAATAAAAGTGTGTAAAATTCGATCAATTCTTAAAAATTCATTTTTCTTATTTCACCTTTCACCGACTAAACCTTACCCGGGATGTGATTAGTTCTCCCTTGTAAAAGACTGGGATTATACAAGCCCCAAATCCATTCCTTTATCTTTCTATAATTTTTATTAGAGTAGGGAAGTAGTTAGATAAGAAGGCTAAGACGGATAAGGACGTCTTATTGTAAGAGAAAGAGCCCATGTCCACGAGAAGCTCCTTGGCCTCTATCTATCATTCAGCAAAGCTAGGTTTTCTTCTTCCTCCTTTTTATACATCAGGGCACGAGGATCCAGAGCTAGTGGAAGCAACTCCAGGTTCAAAAGCCAAGTCCGAGTAAGGCTTGCATGTATATTTCTTGATATATATGTGTACTTCACAAAAGCTTATGTGTACGAAAGGGTAAGTATACTTAAACGTCACAGTACTTAATTGCAGTTCCCCAATTGATGACATATTTATTTCTGAGTGACAAGATGTGCTGGAGATATAGAAGAGTTAAAAGATGATATTATATGAGATCTCCCTACAGTATAATTTTTCTGAGAAATACAATACTATAATAAAACTAAATTTAAAAATACGAAATTATCCTAACTGTCGATAACAGCCAATTTTGTAAGTATACAATAAATAAAATCTAATCAGCCTCCTGCTTTGTGGCAATGTGCTGAAATTTGAGCACATGTAAATAGTAACATTTTCAAAAGGAATGACCACATTACTCTAATTTATTAGTAATATGAGTTAAACCTATTGGAAAAATGGGGCGATAGAGACCATAGCATATTAAAATGTCATAAAAATGATATAATGAAAACTATAGTAATAGTCAGGGACATGGCCAAAATTTCACCGAGTCCGAATGCATCACGAGAAACTCCAGTGTACGTCGGAATTTCTCCTTTATAAAGTTGTCCCGTAGATATCTTTTATGGTGAACGAAGATTAAATATTTAAATGAAACAATAATGTTTTTGAGCCATGTATTTCGGATGTTTATTTAAGGTTTTATAATATGAGGAAAAGCCATTGATGGTATAAAAACCTTGTGAATCATATTTACATTATCTAGTTTTAATATAAATTTTAAAAATATAATCTAAAAGCGTCGTTTGCACCCACAAAACACAATATTAATTGTTTTACCGTGGTGGAAGAGCATGCCCAAGATTTTTTACGGTACTTGGTCATGCTAAGTCAAAGATTTTCATGACCTTGGGTATTAAATTAAAGCCAAGATTTTCGGGTACTTAGCCGAAATAATCAAGACTATTGTCTGGTAAAAAAAGTAAATAATATAAAACACCACTAAAACTAAAACTATGTAAACAAGAATTAATAAATATTTTTTATTGGTCTTACAGTCCAATCAATTCAATCCAAAAATAAAATAAAAATAAAAATAAAAATAAAAAATAAAAATAAAAATAAAAAAAAAAAAATAAAAAAAAAATAAAAAAAAAATAAAAAAAAAAAAAAATTTTTTAAATAAAATAAAACTTAAAAATAAAAATTAAATTAAACATTAAATTAAAATTATAATGACAGTCAGACTGTCCTTGTTTATATTCACCCCCGTAGACTAATCTGAAAATAAAATATTAGCTGAAAAAATTCTTTGTTAGTAAAGTGCAGTCTGACTGTCCCCAACACCCTTACCTAATTAAAGACTTGTCCAACGTTTCGAGCTCGCTACGGCTCCTCATCAGGGACTGATCAGGAGACGGACTCATCAGTTTTTTCAACTTTAATTAGGTAAGGGTGTTGGGGACAGTCAGACTGCACTTTACTAACAAAGAATTTTTTCAGCTAATATTTTATTTTCAGATTAGTCTACGGGGGTGAATATAAACAAGGACAGTCTGACTGTCATTATAATTTTAATTTAATGTTTAATTTAATTTTTATTTTTAAGTTGAAATACTAAAGGCTTGACAAAATTTTCTATGCAAAATAATAAACAATGCACTGTTAATTTGCTTGTAAACTAAAAACACTCTGTTAAATAAGTGATAATAATTTATTTAACATAAATCAATAAACCAACATTAATAAGAATTTTTGATCTCTTTACTAAAGAAATTCAAGATAACATGTGAATAAAATCTTATTACACAAGATAAATAATATATATATATATATATATATATATATATATATATATGTATATATCGAACACGAGGACAGAGGGCACGGCCGTTACCGAAATGTGCCCGGCTTTGGCCTGAGCACCAAAAAAATCCGTCAAAGGAGACGGGCAGTCCTTATGAGGCGAAATACCGCATACACTAAGCGGAATAGAGGGAAAGAACTAGTATAAAAATTTATTTAACCTTAACTTTTATTTTATTTTATTATTTATGATAATAAAATATAATTATAATAATATAATAAGAATTATATTATTATTTATACTTTTGATATTTGAAACAATTAATGGATTTTCTTTTTTTTACTACAATTTACTAGAATATTATATAAGCATACAAGTTTGTCAGTTATCTTCTGAATTATACATTTGAGAAAGAGAGAGAAAGAGAGAGAGAGAGAGAGAGAAAGTATATTATATATTTGAACAGATGAGAGCATTTATTTTTCAATTTTTTATTTAAAAAATCGTGTCCAGTCGGCTCGCCTATAGCTGTTATTTTTTCAATTGGTCCACCTCTCGCTGGCAAAAATAGAGATTACCATGAATTTTATTTGCCCGTCATGAAGTATGTTATCACGAAATTTTTCCCTATGTATTGCTATCGTCTCCACAGAATGATTAATCCAGTGTATAGTACTACTGAGATTTATGTCTTCCTTACATTCTTATACTTAAGTTTAAGAAAGAACTGAAATATTTTATAAGTAATTGTTTAAGTTCTATCAGTGCATATTAATCATACAAATATAAAATTACATAAACTATTATAAAATATAATAAAATATGATAATGAAATAAAAAATAATTAGAATGTATATTAAATTAGTAATTTAAAAGGAAAAAAATATTTTCAATATTTAACCAATAATAAATTAATATTTATTCGATAAATGACTTATATTTTTAGGGCAGAGGTATATTTTTATTTCAACGACTTAAAGACCTTTCGAATTGGCGATCAAAAGAGTGCTTCACACATTCAAATAATATTTTTGACTATGACTCCGTTATTCGCAATAATGCACCACTAATTCACGTTGTGCAGAAATATATAGATGATCCTTATTTGCTGGAAGGTTGTTATTATTATTATTATTAGTAATATTATTATTAAAATTATTATTATTATTGTTGTTATTACAATTATTATTATTATTATTATTATTATTATTTTTTTTTTGCTGAGTCTGTGAATGCTGTTTATGCATCTCCGATAGTCGTTCAGCAAGAATGGTCCTGAAAAACGACCACCGGAGTATGTGCGACTCGACAGAAAACCCATGTCACTACGCACTAAACACATATCTCCGTGTTGCACCGACACCAGCCTGGAACTGTTATACACATTACTTCAGCGTGGGCGGCAGTCCTTGCGTGATCATTTCACGTTCATATCTTTCATTCCAGATTCTCATGCATACTCGATATTACATTCACTCTTCATAGACTTTCAATCGTCCAGACATCCATCTGCTCTTTTGCTCTGAAGCACATTCATAACGTATTTTGCGATCAACCGCCAGCTGTCCGCGTCCGTCATCATAATTTTCGTCACGTTTTCTGGCGTAATCGCTCCTGTCCTCGTCTGTAACTCTAGTCGTGGCTCAGTCCAATGTTCGTACACAAAAAATGTGTGCTCCGCATCGTCCCAAGCCCATCCGCAGTACTTGCATTCTGAAGAGGCGACCCTCTTCATCTTGCAGAGGTACTTACGGAGGTATCCGTGTTCGGACAGAAATTGGGTAAGGTAGAAGTCCACCTCTCCGTATTTCCTCTCTTTCTACGGGCCAATTTCGAGTATTAGTCTTTTCCTCCACCGTCCTATTTCGTCCGTCGCCCACCGTCTCTGCCATGTCTCGATGGTCTTCGTCCGTTCTGCAGGCACAGCGTCATCCCTTCGAACGTTCGGGCTCCGCTCGTAAATTTTCTTCCGTTCGGCCGCGAGCAGATCGATGGGAATGACCCCAGCAATCACGAAAACGGCGCTCTCAGACACGGCACGATACACGCACGCGATTCTTAACTGCCCAACCTTTGTACGCTTTTCATGGCATTCGCGCGTTTCCTGATATTCATCGCGTCGGCCCAAACCTCCGCCCCGTAAAGCAAAATCGAGTGGGTAACGCTCATCAGCAGTCTGCGAACGTTCTGTTTCGATACGTTCGTATTGGCCATCAGTTTACTTAGAGCCTTGGTCTTTACTGCTGCCTTTGTCGCCGCGTTTCGTAGATGGGGCCAGAAGCTCAGCTTCGTATCCAAGGTAACGCCAAGGTACTTGACTTGGCTCCTGGTTTCCAGTCTTTCCGTTCCTAACGTCATCGGAACCACCGTCTGTATACGTCTGCGAGTCAGCAGCAACAACTCAGTCTTTTGCAGCGCGAGCTGCAGTCCATGATATGTCATCCATTCGTTCACGCGTCTCATGACCTGATTCAGCTTTAACTGAATCAAGTGATAGTCGCGTGCGACTATCACAGCTGCCACATCGTCAGCATAGGCAATAAGACGCGCGTCGGAGGGCATGTCTAGTCACAACAAACCGTCGTATTGTACGTTCCAGAAGTCGGGGCCTAAAATGGAACCCTGCGCCACCCCCGCTGTCACGCGTTTCCATTTCTTTCCGTCCAAAGTATCAGACGTCAGTCATATGTCTGGTAAGTAGTCCCATATGATACGAAGGAGATAGGAGTCAACCTTGAAAGTCAACTCCAACGCCCCCAGTATCTCTGTCCATTTTGCAGATTTAAAGGCGTTACGAACGTCCAGGGTCACCAACAGAACCAGTGGTCTGATTGCATGACAACCCCTGTTCGCCGCGTGAAAAATGTTCGTCACGTCACGTAGAGCTCCGATTGTCGACCGTCCTTTCCTAAATCCATACTGTTGTTCGAATATGTCTCCGGCGTTTTTGCCTGAGACAGTCTTGGTCTCAGCAGTAGCTCCAACAGCTTCCCTGCCGTATTTAGTAGGCAGAGAGGCCTGTATGAACAAGGCAAATCGGGGTTCCCCGTAGACTTACGGATGAGAACCAATCGAGCCTCCTTCCAGAGCCTGCTAAAAACTCCCTCCACCAGACACCCGTTGTAGAAACTCAAAAGGATGTCCGGGCGGCGCGAAGCGACCACCCGGAACAATAATAATTAATAATAACAATATTAATTATATAATTATAAATAACAATTATTATTATTATTATTATTATTATTATTATTATTATTATTATTATTATTATCATTATTATTATTATCATTATTATTATTATTATTATTATTATTATTATTATTATTATTATTATTATTATTATTATTATTATTATTATTATTATCATTATTATTATTATTATTATTATTAGTATTATTATTATTATTATTATTATTATTATTATTATTATTATTATTAACATCATTATTATTATTATTATTATTATTATTATTATTATTATCATTATTATTATTATTATTCCCATCCGTTGTCTGTACCTTCACGAAGATCGGCTATTTCACCATCTCTCAGCCGATTGGGTGATGGGCTTAAAAGAGTACCTCCTCCTACCAATGAATGGAAGGGCGAAAAGATAGTATGATAGCTGCCATTTTATGAGTGAGCGGATATCCCTGGAGTATATCCCAGAGTAAATGAGTTAACGCACGGAGCAATGATGTGCTGGAAGACCCGAAAGGGCAACTGAATAGGGACTTCCATGCCGACCATGATCGAAGCTGCAGGTCCTATAAACAGACCTTCGTCAGTAATACAGAGATTAAGGAAGGCACACTCGCTCAGAGACTCTATAAAAGGGTATCTCTTGAGGAGTGAAAACACATGCGGAGCGTAAGCGAACGTTCCTGTAAAAGGGATCCTAGCAGAGTAATTATAGATGCATGAGTGAACTTCAAACATTGGAGTTTCACTAGAATATTTGAGGGCAAATGTATGAATCTACATGAATGAAGGTTAGAATGAGGTACTCTTGAACAAATGACAGATCGCCGTGTTTTCCGTGCGGTGCGACCCGTGAGCTGCCAAAACGGGAGGCTAGATCCTAGCCAGATATAGTCAAACGGCCTTGGCGAGTGCGTTCGGTGTGTGATTTCCTCCGATGTTTCTCCAGAGAGTGAAACACCTTGTTGTTGGGGTGCGAAGTTCGAGAGGGCGGGGGTGGAATAGTGCACCAGAGCGCGCTATACTCCTGCACAATGGTCCGAGATGAGTCAGCCCTTACAGGCATGTGTTGGAGGGCTGCCTTATCGAGCTCAACGTTGAAGGGTCCAGGAGGTCGACCATCTGCAGGAATGAAATTAAAAAAAAATTGACCCATGGATTGCCAAAAGCAACAAAAGAGTTACCTTGGAGTGGGGGAGGGACAGCCGGCTGAGGCTGGGATTAAGTCTGTTGAGCAGACGAGTGAACTGGAGATTATTCTCCAACTTGCTCGGCTGCTCAAGGACATGATCAAAGCAATGAAGAGCCAACCAAACATTAAAAAAGATATCAAGGATGGCCTTCCAAAAGCTGAAGAGCTCGTAGATGCTCTTCAGCACAAAATACAAGGGAAGAAGGTACCGGGGAGCCTCCTGCCAACAACTAGACAGAAGAGAGAAGAGATAAACCCGAAGAGACCGGCATCAAGTCCCCCGGATGGCAGGTGACTTTAATGCAAGGGCCCTAGAATGGGGCATGGCGGAGCCCGACTCCAGAGATCGAAGAGTCATGGAACTAGCGTCCAGACTTGGTCTAATAGTTCTAAATACTGGCAATACTTCGACCTTCAGGAGACCGGGCTATGCCGAAACTATACCTGATGTGACCTTTGCGACAGAACATCTGGCCTCTCGAATCCAGGACTGGCAGGTGATCGAGGACTACACAGCCAGCGATCACCAGTACATCACATTCCGCGTATGCGATAGAATGCCAGGTTTCACTGGACACAATTCGCGAGGGCCCCCTTGATGGAACGTTGCAGGGATAAATAGAGAGAAATTCTCACAGGCCATTGAACGCGGTCAGCAAAGCCTTGTTAGGATTCCAAATGGCTCAGCGACAATTCAGCACGCCAGGGAGTTGACTAGCGTCACAATGCGCATTCTACGCCGGGCTTGCGAAGAGTTGATGCCGTGCAAAGTGGTTGGTGGAAAAAGACGTCCTGTTTACTGGTGGACGGCTGAGATAGCTGACATGAGGCGCAGGTGTTTACATCTACGTCGAATGTCACAGAGAGCTCGTAAACACGGAGATGACATCACTATGATGAGGGCTGAATACAAGCTATCTAAGAAAGCCCTTCGACGAGCGATCGAAGCCAGCAAACACCGATGCTGGAAGGCGCTGTGTGAAGATATAGATGGGGATCCATGGGGATTGGGATACAGGGTAGTTGCTGGAAAACTGGGAGCTCATGGAAACATGGGCACCTTGGACTCCGGCACAATGAGAAACATCGTAGATACCCTGTTCCCTACCCACCCTCATAGGTCTGATCGAGCTCCACCGAAACGAGAACTGAATGTACCTCTTTTCAGCAAAGAGGAGCTCGGTAGAGCCGTGAGAACCATGCGGAATAAGAGGGCTCCAGGACTTGACGGAATTCCAGGAGAGGTGCTGAAAATAGTAGTTGAGGAGCATGCAGAACTCCTTCTGTCGATGTACAATTCGTGCTTGATAGCTGGTTTATTCTATTCTAGCTGGAAGGTGGCGAAACTTGTGCTTATCGACAAGGGCAAGGGTCCGCCGGAGGCGCCCTCGTCGTATCGACCTCTATGTATGTTAGATACAGCTGGAAAGCTAATGGAGCGTCTACTGAAGTCACCAATCCTGGGAGCTGTTGCTGCTGCCGGCGGCTTGGCTGACAGACAGCCCGGGGAGGCAGGGCGACGGTGGACGCAATCCTCGAGGTTGTTGATGCGGCGAGGCGCACAGAGAGGGATAATCACTACTCTCGACCTGTTTGCCTCCATGGATAAGATACCTTTACATATTTCATTCGGAAGTCTTTAACCATAATAGCTTACTGTAGAGTTACTCAATTTTGTTGTAGCCACATTATCACTCGTGTAAGTAGATCGACGTCTTCATCTAAAATTTCAAGTGCATCTCGTAGTAACTGTAAATAACTCTGTCTCTGTCTATCAGCATTGCGATAATAGAAATAAGGACCTACTAAATATCCATTCACAATACCACGAGGATTTATGGAAAAAGTATAGAAGAGTACATAATTGAAAACATTATTCCCATTACTGATTTCTTAAACTTTTCAGTCACAAATTGCATCATACGAAGATAGTCTTTCTGAACTAAAGCTTGATTTAAATTTATGTCGTATGGATGATGCAGAAGATACTTATCTACTCGCAGTTGCTATAATAATATCTACATCTCATTCGATAACCCGTAAACTTACATGAGTATTGAAATAAACGATATCTAGTAAGACATTGAGTCAGAGACAATTTTTTGTATTTCGTTCATTTTGTCTTCTCCTTTGTCGAATACACTTTCCTTGACGACTATCTCAATAATATCTATTACATCATGAGTAGAATGTCGTTATTTAGGAAATTATTCTCAATACAATGTAGAAGCTTTTCAGTAATTCCATTAACATTCATCTAAAGCAAGTAGCATATCGACAATTTCCTGAGCAGTATAATACGGCATTTTCTTGAAATTATTTCTTTTAAAATAAATACAAGATTATTAATAAAGCATATGATGAGAGAGAATATCTAAATAAAACAATAAAAAAAAAGTTGAATTAAATTTATTTCTAAACATTTCCTAGGTTGCCATTAGTTTAAAATTAGATTCAAAAGTTGATTTCATCGACATCATAGGGTGGCCCTAATAAATATTTTTTGATGTCGAATTCAAATGCAAACCCACAAACCGCAAACCATAATCACAAACCCTAAACTCATAAATCCAAAAAACTCGAAACATACAAACTCCAAACGCGCAATCTCCAAACCAAGAAACCCTTTGTTCGGTGTTTGGAGTGCTTGTATTAGAGTATGGTGGATTGGTAGTTTTGGGGCTTGTCAGTTTTGTGTATGTAGATTTAGGGTTTCGTTGGAATGTAGCTTATGAAGGTCACAAAAGAAACTTGACATTATTTCAGGCGTATTTAAATTTTACCGCTCTTTCTGAATTCGATGCAAAAATAGAGGTTCCTATTTCAAAAAAAACCTTGAAAAACTGACAAGGTTGTGTTCAAGATAAATTTCAATATCAACATAAGGTATCCCCCTGCAACCCAATAACTTTTGTTTAAAACATTTTATATGAAAAAGTTAAATTGAAAGACGACCACATTAGAAAATCAAATTTCAAGAATTATATGCTTATAAATTGGTAGTGAGTTCTGCTTCACTGAATGAGGTCATGAAATGTCTATATAAGTTCTATGACTGCGGAGAAGGAGTGACTTCTTACGCCATGCTGGCCTACTTGCAAACAATTTCGAACACAAAGATCAATAACGTAAGGAATGCATCTTGATTTATTAGATATACTGATAGCCTGTTTTTAAATACATTTCTTTTTTGCTTGAAAGTATATCGCATTATACACCAGACTTGTAGAAGTCTATTTTGCTTATCTACATCGGTCTTGGAAGCTGTTGACGTCTTGCATGACTCATATACTTCCAAAAAACGAAAGGGCCAAGCATAACCATTTTTTGGCTCTCCTGTCCGGATTGTAGCACGTTGATTTATTGTAGTGAGTTCGTTACGTACCATACATATTAGTGTTCTTTTACTCGTATAATTTTGTATATTTTGGAAATGTGTATTGTATTCATTTGTTAAGATATCATATCATAAGCATACTAATTTATAAAGACTTAAAATTTATCGTGTTTTTGCTTGTACACGATAACCAAAAAAACTACTGAACCGATTGTTCTGAAATTTGACATATAGATTCTATATTAACTAAGAAATGAAATAGGCTATGTTTTTTGTTGAAAATCATTTTACTTTTATCAATAAATTAAGTTAACTGTTTTAACAGTCAGTTTCACCAGCGGTCACTAGGTCGTGCGTTGAATCACGAACATCAACTCAAAGTAGTCTGTTTAAAGTATTAGTATCAGGCCAGGTCACACTAACGATCATATCCAACTTTCGGATCGTATCCTAAAAAAGGTGTGACGTTAGTCGGTATTACCCTTTTTATTCTTCAGGTTTATCTGACACTATTCTCACACCTTATGGATACCTTGATTTTTAAAAATTTTATTTTCTCTTACGTGGGAAAATCTCACTCTTCTCTCTCTCTCTCTCTCTCTCTCTCTCTCTCTCTCTTTCTTTCACCGTTTTCTCTTATAAAATGGTTTTGTATGCCAAATCATACTAAACATTCGGACCCTATAGTCCGAACATGATAGTATCCGTAAACGTCATCTTAAGACATTTTGACACCTTTGTCTACTACTCGAACTGAAAAGTATAATTTTCTCCATAAAAACCGTATTTAATATGCACATATATGTATATTAAATACGGCTGTACATCTGTATATACATATTGTAGATACAGAAGTGACGACAGGTAAATTACGGTCAATTATTTATAGTAATATAGATTTTTAAATATAGAATACTTTTTACTTCGATACTATTGCATTGTTTAAGAAATCGGTTAAATTATTATCTTGGGCGAATCCAAGACGGGGAATGTCAGTAGCATGATAAATGGCTAAAAAAACTAAATTCAGATTTCTTAACAAGACAAAAATGATGCTTAGATTTATTAGAAAATTTTTGGAACAATCCTTCTTAATAAGAAGCTGTTGTAGGCATAGCCACTGAATACTATCAGTCGCGAAGTGCTGTTTTAGAAACTCATTGACGAATTTCGTGAATGTGATTATCAAGTAACTTCCATATCTGAGAAAGTTAAGGAACGTAATGATTTTAAATGAGATTCTTAGAATAATAGATTACTGAATGCTTATCAAATAAATAATGGGTTAATGATTAGATTAATAAATAGAATTATAGGCTTAGCTTCTCTTGAAAAGGGTCAATTATCTAAATTTAAAAGTGTTATTAAGTTTGAGCATTTAGTGACTGCATTATACGGCGACGCAGCTTCAAAATTGAACATTTTGAATTTGGTGGAAAAGAAATTTCTTTTGGCTTGAGTGGATTTATGGATTCCTTAGGATAATTCTTTACTCAGTTTCTCAATCCATTTAATACTCTTTTGTACCTTCCAGTATCAACTAACCAATCTTGTAAGCATATAAGTAAACTGTTGTATACTGCCTAGAAGAGTAAAAATGTCTTCACTTCTCTCAAACTGCCAGATCAACATTCGAACATACTTTTAAAAAAATAATTGAAAATAAATTTTCGTTTACTACACGTTTACAGTGGATATTTAAAAGGGCGTTGTGTTATAAGTTATTTAAAAGAGATTGATAAAATGAATTCCCAAAATTTCTAGTAACAACAGCAAATTATATAGCCATGGATCATAACTTTTATAAGGCAATGATTCTCTTCTGGAAGTTGACGTGGGAGAAGATATGAAATCTTAGGAACAGCTTACGCCAGCTGCAGAACAAAAATATCGATATCATTTAAAAAAACAACATGATAATTACAAACTTCATGTAATAAAATAAGAGGTAGCTTCATAGTTCAACTATCTTTTTGCAATCAGCCTTTGCTCGTTGGATTTAAAAAATGACCAAGGATTGTATCAATCGACTGACACCTTGTTTTGTGAAATATCACATTACAAAGAGTTTATACAAGAATACATCCAAATAACAAAATATCAAAATCACCTTATAAATAGCGCAATTACATATACCTGGACTTTTCATACCTATAACGTGTCACTCAAGGAAGAGAAAACGCTATCTGTCCTTTTCACATTGAAAAGTAAGGAGTTCAATTTTATTTCATTCTTTAAAAACCTGCTCCTTCTTCCGGCTTCCGATAAACGCTCTTCAAGATAAATCTACTCCTGAATATGAAGCACATCATTTAAGATTATTTTTTATTGAATTATATAAAAGCCGTTATACAAAACAATCTTTTATATTCACTATTTCTTTAATTAAGAATATTAGCATTTTCTCAATCTCTTTTTATGCTCTTACGTAGAAGAACAATGTAGATAGGTCATGCTCATTTGTAATGTTGCCACGATATACTAATCGTATTCTCTTGATATTCGAAATGTGTAATATATAAATTATAGTATGATTTTTAAAATTGTATAAATTTTTTTATTTTACATTCATCTAGACATATAATCGAATTAAATTTAGTAAGATCAAAATAAACATGAAAGCAATAAAGACTATATTAAGATATAATCAATGCTTTTATTACATGGTAATAATATACTGTGTTATTTTATCTCCAATATAGTACCTCTAACAGTTGAACTCTCATGATTAATGTTCAATAAATATACTGTAGATGAAAGGACACTAATGATTGCGAAATTTTCACATACTATGGAATATATTATTTTGATTAAATGTTTTGCTAAATGTTTCACCTCCTGTTCCTATATTTCAATATGTCTTGAAGATTATTACAATTAATGTTATTAGCTAAATATGTAGACAACATTTGTTATATATACTTGTGATTTCCATCCTTCTTTTCCTTTTCTGACTATACGCCTTTTCTGTTTTTTTTTTTTTTTTGCTCCTCCGGTAATAGAGATGAGAGTAACGCGCATCGTAAGTCTAGTGTCGAACGAAAAGGGAGGGGGTAAACGACAATGTTCGGACAGCGTCGGGTCCGATCGGTGTGGTGTTATAATTACGAAATAATTAAAATTAGACAAACCAGCCTGAGCCTGCTATTCATTTAGAAGTATGTAAAAGAAATAATTTTAAATAAATGTGTAATGTTGGAGTAACAAATCTATCAAAATTATCTATGATACTTATAAACAAATGGATATGAATTATTACCATGGCTGTTCAATATTACTGAAATTTTATAAATGCAATACAGATTTCACTATGTTTATAGTAAATTTCATCAATAATCTTGTAAATATTTTTACATCTTTAATCAAAACAAACGCATTATTTTTTATTATTAATGAAAATAATTGTTCAAATACGAACATAATTTAAGTAGAGTGTCTAGGGAGTTTTCAGGATAGTTATTATAAATAATTCTGTATGTAGTGTATTTAAAATAGATCATTTGAATGATATTCTTAAAAGATATTATATTTAAACAATTATTATGTAATGTGAAAAATATGAAGCCATGATGTATTCGGTTACAAATTTGTAAAAGGGAAAAATTTTAAATCTGAGTCTAACCTACAATCAACTACACTAAGTTTATGTGAATCTTAAATCAAAATATACGGATTACTTTTTTCATGTGAATGATAAGGAAAAAAAAACTTTTAACGAAAGTAAAATACTTGGTGATTTGCTACGTTCTTAGCATAGTAAGAATTGTAAATACATCTTCTTGTAAATACATGTTCTTAGCATATTAATAAATTTATAACTTATAAATCTTATGTGTATTTTATAAAAACTTTATATAAAATATGTTTCTAAATTCAGCAATATAATAGGGTAAAACTACATACATAATAATATATGTAATTATACTCTAAATCTTATATATATATATATATATATATATATATATATATATATATATATATATATATATATATTATATATCTATAATTAAATATTTTCCTAAAATCTTCGGAAATTAATTAAAAAAAATTAATTATATAATACAATAACGTCTTAAAATAATGGATCATTAAAACAAGTGGCTAACTGCATTTTATATGCATTCCTTTAAATAACAGTTTCTCTAGTTTACACAAATATATCTAAAACTGTAAAAAAATAATAAGAAATAAGTTATTTCAATGGAAATGCAGTTTAATAAAGTAATGAGATCATTTTTAATTAGCAACGTTTATTTTCACATCATTTTGTCGACACGTGGACTGATAAAAATAATTAATTAACTAAAATCTTTGATGTTTTTCGGTGAATATTATTTTGATATTTTTTTTGATAAATCATTATTATTAAAAATAGTAGTACCTTGTAATTACATACGTTTCCAAAATATGAATAAATACAATTTATTGTTTTGTTATGAGTGAATTATAGATAACAATTATAATACAAGATATTATTTATTTATTTGAACACGTTATACAATATTTTTAAAACCACATATGCTATATGTAAAATGATCAAAAACATTTTCTTTTTGATATTAGCTGTATAACTTTACTTTATTCTAAAAAATTAGTGATAGATTTATAATACAAAGTATTGCCCATCGCTGGTCACTACTTTCTTCCATTTTGCGGATAGCATACGAATCCGGCGTTGAAAAAATTGGTCATCTTTTGAAGCGATCCACGAATCAATCCAATTTTTTACATCCTCACAAGACCAGAAGTCTGTGCTGGTTATCCAGACCGTATATCATTGATCGAAACAAATCTGAGAGAGCACCGTCTGGAGAATACGGCGGGTAGGATAGAACTTGTCATTTCAATGATTCCAAATATGTCTTGACCACTTTCGTAATATGGGCTCGAGCATTGTCATGCTGTAATATCTCTTTTTCATGTCTATCTTTGCGTTGCAGCCGTTTATCTTTAAATGCTCGGTTCAAGTACATTAATTGCGTTCGATAATGATCGTCTGTAATTGTTTCAGTCGGCTTTAATAACTGATAATACACTACACGCAGCTGGTGCCACCAAATACTGAGAACCGTGAATATTCGATTTGACCGTCGACGTGGAAGCATGGCCGAGATATTCCCATGATTTTCTGCGCTTGGGATTGTCGTAATGAACCAATTTTTCATCCCTAGTCGCGATGCAAATATCTCGTCCGTCTTTACCTTGCAAGCAGCTATTCACAAGAAAACAAACACCGTTCAACTCGGCTTCAACTCGTACGGCATCCAACTTCCTTGCTTCTGAATCATTCCCATGATTTGCAGGCGTTTTGAAATGGCTTGTTTCGTCACTCCCAATGATCCTGACAATTTTTTTTACATTTGACACGAGTGTAAACCACCGTTTTTGAAGCCTTGAAACCACTTATGGCTCGTTCTTTCGACCTCATCATATGTATTAGAGAGCATTCGATTCGTCTCAGCCGCAGGTATCTTCATTCTCCTTTGTCGGAAAATTCAATTTAACTTTCACTCCAATAATAAATATCAAAAGAAGGAAGACAATGATCACTGAAAACAATTGCGTCGAAACAACGGGTATGAATCAAAATTTAAATTCAGAAAAGTAGTAAGTTTTAAATTTTCAGATGTGTGATGTATAAATGATTAGTAAAGGATAGAAAAATATTGAAAATTTAAAAGAGTGAAAGTATAAAAAACCCGGGAGTGCATAAAAATTTAAATAGTTATATTTAATATTTCAAAATCTGACGAACAGAAATAATAAAAGCGGCGCGAAATGTAATTCAAATTTCAGAGAAATGCGGTATCTCAATTTTAAAATAGACGAAAACATTGAAAAACATACGAGGAAAACCGCTAAGTTTCCTAAAAGGGGGGAGGTAAAATCTCTTCAAATAACGGACGTGGCAGCGCTACCAAGAGCAAGGTGAAAATTTGGGAGAAAGGAATTTTCGCGAAAAAACTGTAATGGTCGCGTCGCTCAGAGGAAGTGACGAGCGCGCACGTGTCACTTGATTTAGCGCGAAGCATGAATAGCGAGAGAGAAGAACGAGAATGCTATACTGCGGTGTATGATGCATAGGCTTACGCGTACTGTGTGATAATACTAAGTATAGATCTCGGCGCACATTCAATAACAGCGCGAGCGGATCAATATTTTCAAACATCTAACTTTTGTGGGCTTATACATACTTATTTAATTAATACAAATTATTTTTAAATAATCTTGTGAATATTA
Organism: Sycobia sp. Sy_11; assembly: GCA_018907035.1. Classification (NCBI taxonomy): domain Eukaryota; kingdom Metazoa; phylum Arthropoda; class Insecta; order Hymenoptera; family Epichrysomallidae; genus Sycobia; species Sycobia sp. Sy_11. The sequence continues at coordinate 1,582,118 of JACCIC010000100.1, forward strand.
AAAGAAATTAATATCAACATGAAGCACAACGCGCGAGTGGTTTTAGGCAGAAAGGTTAGATATAGGGTGCTTGTGTGTATGTGCGCGACAGAGAGAAACTCGATATACTGGCGCGTTAGAGTAAGAGACACAGTCGCTATAGTCGTGTGTTAGAATGCGAGGGAACGCGAGAATTCATTTGTGAGAATTCAGCAATTTTTGTGAATAGGAGGAAGAGCGAAAGAGTCACTTCGACTTTTCTCGGCTGAAAAATCGCGTTTAGTAAATGCAAGAGTAAGAAAAACTAAAATAAAATGATTTTAGTATACCTAATGCGCCAATGGTGGTATATCTGGAGGTAAGTTGAATAAATTAGAAGGCAATTAAATGCGAACCCTTGCCGGTGCGTATGGGCCGAGGTGCGTGCTTACGTATATGCAGGCGTTTATATACGTATATGCTGACGAGCGGCTGGACGCGCGCTCCGTAAGTGCAGGCAAGCCGGAACATCGACATATAATTTGTCGACGCCTTAGCTATTAGGCGATAAATATCGTTATGATTGATGTTGCAAGACCGTCACAACTCCAGATATGATCGAAAAAATCCATCAAATAGTGCTAAAAGACCGCAGATTATAAGTGCGTGATATAGCTGAGACCTGTAAGATGTCATATGAACGTGTACAAAATATTTTGCACCAACATTTGTATATGGAAAAGCTCTGTGCAAGATGGGTGCCGCGTTTGCTAACAGTCGACCAAAAATGGACTCGAAAGAACATTTCTACCGCCAATTTGGCGTTGTATAGGCGTAATCCAAGCGAATTTTTGCGTCGATTCGTAACCGTTGACGAAACTTGGATCCACCATTACACTCCTGAAACTAAACCACAATCTAAACAGTAGATTCGAGAAGGGGAACCAACTCCAAAGAAGGCAAAAACAATTTTTTCGGCCAACAAGGTTATGTCTAAAATCAACGATCTGAAGTTTGAATTGATACCGCACCCTCCCTACTCTCCTGACCTAGCCCCGAGTGACTACTATCTGTTTTCTAACCTCAAAAAATGGCTTGGCGGTAAGAGATTTGCGGACAATGAAGAAGTAATCGAAGCTGTAAATGAGTATTTTGAGGAGCTTGACGAATCAGTCTATAGAGATGGCATTACTAGACCAGAACACCGCTATGAGAAACGTATCAGCCTTGGAGAAGTTTATGTTGGGACATAAAAAAAATTCTTAAAAACGTTGTTTTTCTTGGTCAGGCCGGAAACTTATCAATCCATCCTCGTATAGCAGAGACAATGCGCTGACATGTTTTAAATCTCGCCACCATTAATGATCAGGAAGCTGGAATATGGCTGAAATAAGATTAATCAGTGATGCACTGTGCGTAAACCAAAAGATAAAGAATCAATGACACCAGCCATAAGCACTGATAAGAATATATTAAATGAATCAATTTAAAAAGATTCTTATGAGCAAAACGAGAAAAGATCAGAAAATGACAGATAGGGACGTTAAGAGGAAACATCAATCGAGTATTGCTACTGAAAAGATTATACATGCTGAAAATCGAATCGCGGAATTTATTGAGCGGACCGTGAATAAATTATTAGCTGAAAAATGAGAAAATATTATCAGCAAAGAAAACGGAACTACTCAAAAATATAAGTTCACATCGGAAACGCGATTTGTTATGTTTAATGACTATCCTGAAAGAGAATTAAAGACGAAAAGATTAGACTATATATTGAATCCGGAAGCGTGCGAACTAACCCGTTACTCAGAAAGGAGAATCAAAGAAGATACGCATAATGTGCGCCAAATTATTATCAATTACATAGATATCACTTATTATCAACGCGTTGTCGAAATAAAGTCACCGCGTAAAATTGTAGAAAAGCTGCAAGACTATAAACTTTTAGAATGTACAAATTAAAATACGTACCGGGAAAAGAAAAGGCTGCAGAATTCTGGAATCGCTTTGCAAATAAAAGCAGAGATTTCGAGAACGCGCTGAGAGTAAAGAAATTATCGGATGATGAGAAACGTGATATATTTTATAATGCAGTAGCAGGGTCTCTGCCCAAAACTATCTTCACCGACTGCCTGTATGAAGACACAGTCGGTGTAGAGATGGTATTGGAAAAGCTTAAACAACTTATATTGCAGGTCGAAACGGTGAGATCTTTGAGAAAGGCTCCAGTGAGATCTCTCTCTGACTGTTGGTGCTAAACAATCGTCTCCGCCCTTTATACAGAGACGGTTGGAACAAAATACAGAAGAATTGTGAGACGTAAAGCGCTAAGAGGGCCAAAACGTGGATTATTTAACAATATTAGATTAAATGATGAGGAGAAGAGTTTCTCCTGTGGTCAATACGGTTATGTAAATACTAAATGTCCAAATATGGGCTAAATACGTACTACAAATATCAAAGAGCAGGTACTCATCTAGCTTTAGACTATAACAGCAAAAGAAAATATGATGGGAGTCAGTCACAACAGGAGTAATTTAATCCATTTAAAGAACAAAGTCTACCCCAGAAAAGGCGAGATAGGGGTTAAAGGTGAAAAATCCGTTTGGCTTTACTGCCATTCCAGAGATAGAAACACCCAAAGGTGTAACACATGTGATAAATATGATATTAGAAAAATAAAGAAAAATAAAGTATTTAAATTTATAATAGATTCCTGAGCAACGAAACATATATGTAATAGCAAAATATTTTTTAATAATTTAGATTTAACATACAAAAATAAAATAAAGTGCGCAAATAAACGGTCAGACCTTAAAGTAGAAGGTTTAAGAGATATAGAGACACTTACGGAGTTAGGTACAATAATAAGATTAGATAAGGTACTATTTTCGAGCAATCTATTAAAGAATCTGTTTTCTCTGAGAAAGCCAGCCGAGTAAGGTTTAGAAGTTTATATGAACAATAAATGAGTAGATATTCTAGATCATAACTCAAAGAGGTCCATACTGTCCGAGCGTTATGAATCTCCCTTCCCGACGTTCACGCTCGAAAGCAAACAGACCCCCTTTGAAGCTCAGTCAGCAGACACAAGTGTAGGTAGAAAATATAAGACTAGAAGCAGTTGTAGCGCAGTAGAAGCGACCGGGAATCAAAAGCTAGAAGAATAGTCTCTGCAGTCACCAACAGTGATTCGGATCTGTTGACAACTGCAGAAAACAAGAGCATAAAGCCAATTAAAACAGATAGTAACACACTGAGTCCAGCGATATTATGGCATTTTCGTTTAGGACATATCTCAGGGAAGTACTTGCTTGAGTTCTTCAAATCATATCTCATGCAAATCCGGACGAATGGACTTGCATCAGATATCAGATTGCGAAACGTACCTGGTAAGCAAAAATACTAGACTGCCTTTCAATACCAAGCGGCAGCGTGCAACTAGGACGTTGCAAATCTTACGCGTGGATACAATGGGGCCCATTAACCCAGCATCGTATCCGAGGGGATATAAATTCATCCTAGTAATAATAGATTTTTTAGTAGGCATTGGCGTATCCAATGTAACATAAAAGTGATAGCTCCGAATATTTAGAGAGAGGGGTTAGGAGTTTAAGAAATATTCTCAGCAAGGCGGAAAAAGTATGTTTTATTAGGTAAGATAAGGGCTCAGAGTTTACAGGGCACGTAACAGTAAAAATATTAAATAAGCCAGGAGCTTAACTGCTCACATGCCCACATACACGTGAATACAATCATGCATGACTCAGGTATACCATTTACACACTGGGACTTAAAAGTTAGAACGGCAAATTATATATATATATATATATATATATATATATATATATATATATATATATATATAACAGAACCCCACAAACCATTATATTCAATATACCGTTTAAGGTACTATCAGATAATTATAAAATAAATACAAAGAAATAGAAGAAATTCGGTAGCGTAACTGTGTTGAGAAAGTAAAGAGGGTATAACATTTATGTACCTTAAGAGAGAAAAATATTCGAGTCAAGAGACGTTAGATTCATAAAAATTCAAGTTTATAAAAATCATTTCGAAAAAGGTAGCAAAATAGATTTCGGAATAGTCAGACGTCGAATCGGTCAAAACTAATACAACCAACAACGATAAAGAATCTAGAATCATGCGTAGCATGAAAACAATAGATAGCTAACTTACCTATTCACGAGACACAAACAACAAAGATTAAAATACTGGTATTACGTATCACACATTAGTACCGAAAATAAACGGAGATCCACAAGCGTATACAGAAACAATAAATTCACCCGATAGCAAACTCTGAAATAGAGCAATTCAAGAAGAAATAAATTCGTTAATCGAGAAAGACGTATTCGTAGAAATTACAAAGAACAAGATGTACAATGAACAGGCAAAACCGAATATCCTGTATTCACGCTGGGTATTTAAACGAAAAACAACAAGCGATAGTAAAATCTAATTCAAAGCTAGTTTAGTCATTAGAGGGTTTGGAGACAAAAATAACTACAACATTCGCGAAACATATAAATAGTTTAAATTAACGTTTAAATCATATAAAATAACTTTTATGTAAGAACCTCATTTTTTAAATTAATGCATAAAATTTTTAGTTGAAAATCAGAGTAAAAATTACTTAGCTTAATCTATCAGTTATTATAACACTTATAATTAATTATAATTTAATGTAAGAGACTGCGCTAATAAGAGACTAATAAGAGACTGCGCGCCGCCGCGCACTAACTGACCACGAGTGCACGCACGTGTTTTATAAAAATGAAAGTGGAACTAAAATGTCGAAATGTTGAGAAGATTGAGAAATAGATATTTGATAATTACATTCAAAAATTTTCAAAAATACTGATTGCAAAGGAATTTGATTGATAAAAATCGGATAAAATGATATTATAGGGCTTATGCAATACCTTCATTATTATTTTATACGATTTTATACGTAACTCGAGACCAAAACATCGGATTTTTACCATTCAAAATTCTTTGCGATTAGTATTTTTGCCAGTTTTGAATGTGACTATCAAATATCTATTTTTCAATATTTGTAGCATTTTGAAAATTCAGTTGGATATTTGTTTTTATAAAAACACTGTACACTCGCGGTCAGTTCGTCTGAGCCAGCGAAACATCCTCCTTTTCTTCAGTATTTCCAATGCAGTGGAGAGGGCTGTTCTAAAAAAGCATAGATGGACAAAAAAATGGGTAAGGACCGCTGTAGACAAAGAAATATAATCTTTATTCGTAGACGCGTGAACCTCGCTTCGTCAATGCGTCCTTATATCCAAGCAATTACGCTAGCGTTGACAATGGACAGGAATTATAACAACTACTGGAATTTGTCGTGTTCGCTCTACTTCGCTTCGTTTCCCTTCGTTTGACCTTTTTT